>NNCF01131154.1:135528-231649 GCA_002313205.1 Laupala kohalensis | reverse complement strand
TATATATATATATATATATCCCAAGAGATACCTTTATGAACAATTATAATAAACTATTTAGAACTACAAAACAGGCATTATGCACAGTTTCTATGGTACCAATGTTCCATAACATAAATAAGCGATAGGCTGGTACACTAGTATTAAAGATCAAATGTATAAAAACAAAGCATAATGCGATGGTACAATGATAAGTGATTAAATAGTAGCTTGATCTTGTCTCCATGTTATTTTGGTCAATTTTGTGCCATCATCTCTTCCTGCGGAACAACATCGACAAAACTGAAGTTCTGTCCTCCATTATCGAATGACAGCATAAACCAAAACAATGATTTGGAAGATTAATTTTTGCCATGAGCACCAAAAGGTGCTCGGATATTTAATACCCAGTAATTACCGAATTATAGTTTGACCTCGACTGCATTTGTTCGTTTGGGCTATTGAAACCAGCACCATGTCATCTACTGAGTTGTTGGGCTCAGAAGAAACCTTTGATGCTCTATGTATTAAGTATTCAACAAAATTCTCGTCTTCACCGGTGTAGTTTGGATAGCGGACACGCAACGGCTCATCGATTTCTGAAGCAATATGGTTATTGTATGTCTGTGGGTGAAGACAACTTTGTTCAAAGTACTCAGTGTAATCCAAGCGATGCCGTAGATGTAGTGAATACGATACGGGCATTCCATTGTATATAGGATGTGTCCCGTCTTTGTTTTGAATGCTTCTCTATAATCTACTCGAACATTAAGAGACGACTCATTAAAGGGAAATGCGATATGGAGTATTAAGGAATGCTGGAAGTATTCTCTTATACTTTGCTAATGGATGCTAAACCTTCAGAGAATTCTGTTTACAATACGTGTGGTATCTACGTTTCAAAATAAAATATTCCAGAACCCTGATGACATTAACACTCTTTCTGTTTGCTCTCATCTTTATGAAAAAAAAAAAATGTTTCCGTTGAGTTATTTGAGAAAATTTATCTTATTCTTGAAATATTGTTACGAAGGATTTACGAATTCGAAGAAATTATAGTGCAAGGCGGTAAAATTAATATTAATGCATGACTGCCCCAAAATTATAATATGTTACCACGAGAAAAAAACTTATTATATTGCATTTTTATTTAAAAATGAACTTACTTTCTAATACAATAACTAATATAGTTTGAACCAAATACTTAGCTCAATGTATGGAATGACCAAAACAACCGAAGTGGGATTTTCTGATATGTGAGTTACATTTAAGTATGCATACCGCCGAGCTATGCCCAATGCATATGATAGAATAGGAAGTTTGAAAAAATATGAGGGTTTTGTAGACCCCGTGTGACTTTCTCTAAGGAACTCTGGAAGTCACTTTATTGTTTTCCCACCGGTATCGTGAAAGAATAGGAATAAGCTAAATTACAAGACTTAGCTCTCACATTTTTTTCCTTTTTTCTATGAGCACTCATATCTATAAATTGCTTGTCATAGCTAAATAAATATTTATTTGGGGATAATTCTTATAAATCTAGGAATTCAGCTTGGTTCAGTGGATAGAGCTCTGAGTTACTGGCTATGTGACCGAGGTTCGAACCAATGGGGATTTTTCATCGCATCTCAACATCCAGACTGACTCCCAGGCCTACTCAACCTCCTGTAAAAAGAGTATCTGGGGGCAAACCGGTCGGAGTGAGATACTGACCACATCTCTTCCTCCAAGTGCCGAGGCCCAGAAATTGCGAAGCTCGCCTTCTACCTCCGTGAACCCTTTGTGCACCATCGGGTCCTGTTGTGGGATAGTTTGACTTTGACTTATAAACCTATTATTAGGAATTATTTGAAACTTTTAAAAATTTAGGAATTATATGTTTTCAATCATGGCATATTAAATACAGTGTTGTGGGTGAAAGAAGAAAGAAAAAAAACCCTAAAAATAAATTCGGGAATGGAGTAAGAGAACTGCAGAAAGCTTACACCGGCCTCATAAGAACACACATCAATCCATCCTTTATTACCACGTAATCCATTGCTCTGGAACTTGGAAAAAGGATGGAAAGCTGCATAAAGCGATGGTGACGTGCGTGTCCTTGCGCGATCAAAAGCCTCACGGAATATTTCAACCAGGTGTTCGTCATGCAAGGATGGTAGTGCAGCTAAGCCATCGAGATTACATGTCCCTCAAGAAATTAGTAGTTTCCATCGCAAGGGAATTACGGCGGGTGCGTGTGGCTTCGGAACCCTTTGTGAGGCGCGCAACACTTTTTCAAATGATTTTAAGGCTAGGTATTTTAGGTTTATTATTATTCATGGTCGTGTTCACGAATCAAAGGGAGAGTCGTAAACGGAAATGAAATATATTAGGATATCATAAAATTAAATTAAAGGATATAATTTATTCAAATTTGGCGAACGGTAAAATGTTGTTTAATGCTTAATTTATACCATTAATTTATAATGCTTAATATAACTTTATTATGCATTATAAATAACTTAAAGAAATGTAGCTGTATTTTTAAAACGATTGGCTGTTTTCACGAAGCTCGAACCATGGAGCGCGAATTTGAATTCCGATAGGTCATGTACGTTTGCATTAGAGAGCTGTTTTCAACATAAAAATATTTTCAGGTCACAGATAAAACGTTAATTGAATCATTGAAATTTCTAAGAAATGTACCCCTACGAAATGGAATTTTTTTGTTACCATCTTCTAGTCAATGTAAATATACTTCTTCGTTCTCCACTTCAATAAGATATAACTAAAATTAAGGATATGTTATCTACACAATTCACCCTTGTTTTATACGAATTACCGAACAAGTTAGTGTATTTTAACAAAAGAAAGTGTTATTGTACAGAATTGAAGGTAATTTTTGATATAATTCAACTACTACAATTATTTACATTTAAAATAAATGCTTCATTTTTTCACATGAGCATACATTTCTCGACAAGAATATCCTTGCGTTAGGCCAAGTACAACTCCAATTTTTTGTTACGCCAAAGTTTCAATGTATTTCATATCTGATTGGGAGGATACATCAACTAGTTAGACCTGTGTAAAACTAGTGACCTAAGTACTCGTATATCTTATTGGTTGTAAGTGTGTATGAAGATGCAAAGAGTGGTTGTGGGTTCGGAGGTGGATGTTGCAGGATTGGTAATGCAATTGTAATGGAATTATATGAACTGTGTATTCATGTTATAGAACTGTTGGGTATATACCCCGCTTTATATCTTGTATTGTTTTGGTATGGTATTGTCTGATGGTTTTGGAGTATAATGTATAAATTTGCAATGAAAATATCCTGTGTTGATGATAATGTAGCCCTGAAGCTGGTATGAAATATATCAAAAAATTAGTTTTACTCGGCATTAATGCAACATTATCCTTATTGTGTATTATGGAGGCTGAAAAAAACGATGAATATACACTTCTCCTTGTAATTTATTCCTTCTTCCATATATCTAGAACTATTAAATATCTAGAACTATTAAATATTCAGTTGACTTCAGCAACCATGCGCACATGTAAAATCCTGTTAAATATTAAAGTACTCGTTCCACCCGTCATAGAGAATCACGCATTCCTCTAACGCTTGAGAAAAGGGATTAAAAATATCATGAAGAAAATAACATAAGCTTTACGTTACTATAACATGTACAAAGTACAGTTTGGAAATGATTTGTAACTTAATGCGGTATTCCACTAACTAATCTACATTAACCAGAGACACCTACTTGTCGTAATCCAAACCGCTCCATTAATGTACCCTGAGCTGGCAGGAACAGAAGGTGTTGACAGCATATCACTGGATGCCAATGTCAGAGTTCAAGCCATCTGCATAAGGTGACAATAGGGGTGATAAATGGGGGGTTGCAGGTCAAGAAAGGGGAAGGAGGGGTGGGATAATGGTAGTACCTACATTACCATGGTGATTTAACTAACAATACATACCACGATGTGGGGGATGTGCAATAAAAATGTAATGTCCTCAGAAGGGACAGTTAAATGTTATTTTCCTCCCACAATACACGAGCACAGAGACGTTTCGGATGTTTAATTTCAGGTTAGGAGATTTTTATAAAAACTAAATTATTTTACTGTTATCACAATAAATTATGGGTAAAAATTAAAATTACTTCTTATTGTACACTACAATAAGCCATTCTATTTGTTTACGCCAGGAAGAATTTTGACAAATTCTATTCTAAAAATACTATATATAACACAGTAAATTCATTGCATTCTGGCAAAATATATTTGTAAGTTTTCGGTCCTTTAACATTGCAAATAATTTTTTTACTTCATTATGCACAATGTGTAAATGACTATACACAAACTATATTTAGCATTCCAACAGTTAGAACTAAAATTGTATATCAAATATGTGTTTTGTATAAATGCGATTACTAGAGTATTAAGAAAGTAATCTGAGTCTGAACAATTGTCAATTTCACAAAATTTCTGTTAGATATTTCAGTTATAATATATATATATAAAAGGTGCGTATTTGACTGCTTCTTAAAAGCTGAAAATTATGCATTGTCTCCATTTGTTGAGATTCATCACATACATGATAAAGTCCTAGGATCTAAATCTGTAATTCAAGAAAAAGAGTAACTTGACTCAATTGACTTTTACTATTAAAGAAATACGATTACATAATTTTTTTATGATCTTAGGATTCCGTAATAGGAGTAGGCTGAATGATATAACCGTCTTGAATATTACTATTTTTTCTATCCATTTAAATGAAAATATACTATGCATCATGGAAGTGTCCTCGCTAAGTCCGAAAAAATGGCACTTTGCTCCGCCACCGTTCTGAGTGAGGATTTTCGTACAGGGTTTGTCGTAAGATTACTCCATATTAATGTAGGTATTCCTGGTTATCCAACGTCTCATTCAATCTCTTCCATAAAACAATAATACTAAGTAGTGTTCTTTATGCAGCCATTTCCTACTGTTCAGACTGAGTGCAGTTCTTGTACTGTCGATCCTAAAACTTGATATTATCATTCTTCTTTTCCGTCCACATTCCCTTGTATTTGTATTGCTATTTCCTTTAGCTGTTTTTTTTTGCGTTTTTTGTTGCTGCTAAATAGGAGTGCAGTATTTCAACTTCTTGTTCTTTCTATTTACGAGGTTCTTTGGCAGGGGTAGTACGTAGGAAATGACCTCTAAGGAGACTGGAACAAATGCTGATTTTCTTGAAAAGTTATTATCTGTAGTGCCCTTTTATACGTGAGTTGATAATAAAATTATTTCAAAATCACTTTGAGCTGTATTACTATCTCTGTTGACCAATCGGTTAAGTAGTTACTTAGAGCATCTCCGTGGCGCATGTGGTAGCGTTCTAGCTCATCATCAAGTCATCCCGGGTTCAATTACGGATGGGGCCAGAAAAAATTTGTAGCTTTTCACAGTACTGTCCCAGTTCATATAGCTGTGACTACTGAAAAGCAAACCTTCCTTCCTATATTCACCTCCTCCTAGTGTCAAAAACTCTGTTACTGACAACTCCTACTAACCCCTCTACGTAGGCCAAGTTGTTGGTAAACCCAGCAAAGCGGACCACCTTCTAACAATAGCCCTACTCCTACTTCCTATCGCTCAATGTAGATAAGCTTCAATAGCACTTACATTTCCCATTTACAGATACTACAATACACTAATAGTCACTTAATATACAAATTTTGTCCTAATGCAATGAACTTGATAAAAAATATATTCTCCAGAAACATATGAGAAATGTCCAGTTTTCCTCGTCCATTTCACAAATCTTTCAATATTCGCAAAGTTGCTCTCTGTTCAATTTTAATAAATGTTTTTTTTTGTAATTGTTATTTAAGGTATTAAGGTAGCTGTCCAAAAAATATTTAGTTCCATTTAAAAGTTAATAAAAGTTTCAATATCATTGCAGATAAAATAAGTTACTAATCATTTGAATGTTTCAAATTATCCAAGTTTTATATCTGTATTCGTTTAGAAGAAATTTGAGGTGCTCGCTCTTTCTAACTCATTCTGTATAACAATTTAACAGAGATTAACATAAGTCTTATGTGAGAAATATTACAAGATGTCTCATTTTCAATATTCTGTAGAAATGAAAGAAATTCAACTATTTTCCAGTTTTCGAGTAACAGTAAACTTGTAGTCTCTTTTATTTACTTTTAATACTATTTAATGTACTAAATAAATCAATTTGTTTTAAATAAAATAAGTTAAAAGTATTTCTTCTTTATTTCAAAGTAATTTGCACATTAATGAACAACCTTAAATTAAAAAAAGAACTTGTAAACTCTACGGTTAGGGTGTTCTTTAAATTTTTTAAACTGTCGAGGTTCAGACCATCAGATAGCACTTCCATCGAACTTCAAAGGATATTATTGGAAAGAACGGACGTTCTGGTTGTTGAAGGAACAAAATAAGAACTTACCTGGAGCAATTGAAGAAATCATTGTCCCACTTCGGCTTTAAAATATGCGTTTAAATAAAACACGAGCTCATCCGCAAGCGTACGAGGTATAGGTATATAGGAAGCAAGGATTCCATAGACACATACAATCGGTTCTACGTGTTGGTCGCCGATGAGTTCTATTACCCTCGAACCTACAGCTTATGATTTTACCATCTGGTCCATGCCCCCTTTGGGATTTGAATTAGTCCCTTCTTTTCCACTTCTCTCAATTTCATTGTGTTTGACGGACATCTCTTCACAAACTGTCATGCTCCCAACACACCAAACGTAGCTTGTGCGACGCCCATTTACAACAAACTGCTATTATCTGCGTGGGGATTTCGCAAAACGTGCTAAGGTATAGTGCTCGCGGTGAAAAGATGGTAACGAGATATAACCAATGGAGCGAAAGCGCGTAGTTGTCATACGTCTCGCATAGCTCCACCCGTTCCAGATGGTATACTGTGACCCCCAGACGCGGGTGCTATATATGGTTAAAAAATCACATTCAAGTATCCTCCTACCGGCCAAAAGTTAAGAGATCACACCCTCAGTCCGTAACAGTTGGCATATTAATTACTACCAGCTCAGCTGATATGGTTGACAGCATTCATCCGTAAACCTACTTAGATTCCGCGAACACAAGTAAAATATCGACGTGTATACAGCAAGAGGAAGAGATGGCAATCTCGAGATGCTGGCATAGTCTTTACCATTCCTCTTCACCATTCTTTCGCTGTGAGTGCTGTAGATTGAAATTATCTATAGACAAAGTTCGATAAAGATCCATCAAACGGTAGCATATCTATACGATACATCTACTCGTATGTCGGAATAGAAAAACATGCTTCATTTTATACATAATACTACTACTGAATTGTACACCATAATTTGAGCGACTAACACAGATTTACGACAGTATTTGATGATTGTAATGGATTATATCCGTTCCGCTCTCATTGAATGTAAAACACGCAATAAGAGCAGAGGGAGAACGAGACATTTCGGTTGAAAAGTATGATTATATATCACAAAGGCAGAGAGTTCGAGGAATTGTAGTGCATCCACTTGTTTACGACACAGAGTCTAACATTAAAGGTACTGTGGAAACGTTTTAAGAACCTTGTTTTATAGCTGACAAGACGACGACTGTGGCGCCGTTGTCAGAGAAGTGGAATTCTATTGTAATGGAAGTTGAAGAACATTTCTTAGAAATGAGGAATGAGTGTATGACTAATAGTAAAACTGCATAGATTTCAATACTTGAAATATTCAAGAGTGCGCGGTGTGTTCAATTTCATTTTCCAGTTTTGAATTAGAATAATATAGATATTTAACATTTAAAAGAACTTAGTAAAAACGAATGAACGAAGTACAAATACGTGGTTTAATATATCAATTATATTTATTTACACTTATAAAACTCATAAAAAGTAACTAAATAAAAAATAATCATAAATTTCTTTGAATTCGCTCTATACTTTCGAATTTTCCTTTCAATACCGCAGTGTTACACGACACTTCATACTTTCCTTCAGAGCATCATTTTCTCCGAATAATTCCTTCAGTAATGTAAATGTACCACGAATATATTTAATATATTCCTATCACCACTTCTACTCGTAGATAGAGCATGACTCTTGATATCCACTAATCGCATCCCCATACCACGAAACTACAAAGATGATGAGAATCCATCCGGGGCCGGGTTTTTCTTCGGTTTTCCGTCAGATAGAGGAGGATTTTATATAGGCGCTCTTGGACTAGGGATTGTGGTCTATTCCTCTCGAATTTAGACTTATTATAATTGTTACAATTCATAAACAGTAAACTCTGAATTATCTATAGCTTGATAATAATACGTACTCATGAAATAACTGTTTGTGTCTCATTAAATACGAATCTCTTTGTATTCTGTTCATATTATTACACTTAACTAACTATTTGAATTATTATCTTAAAAGCGCGCTGAAATTTTCGATCCGCCTCTGCCTCAGAGCTCTTGATCGGAATTGATGGGATGGTTCCTTGCTTGCTTTCGGGAATTAAAAATAGTTTATTGTTCTTTACGTGATCATATGCAATTAGTAACTGATTTCTTGACGAAAAATTAATTACTATTATCATTAGATATGTCTATCAGTTTTAGTACTATTGTCTTGTGATTTCTATTCATTCGGTTTGTTTTCCGATTTTCTCAAGATCCCAAATGGTTTTAGTGGGAAAAATAAGGGTTATCGATTTTCTTCACCTTTCCTTCCAATGTCACACAACATGTCTCTATCTAGATTCTAGTCCAATATCATAGGCTTCGTGCATGTGACGTAAAAATCGTTGACAGTTCAGTTACATGTGAAATATATTTTAAAAATTTAAAATAAAATATAAATACTAAGCAATGTGTAAATTGTGTTTTCATTTATCAAACATTAACTAAACACTCACGATGTGTAAATAAAATTACAATATTTCTTTCAATGTGAGAGAGAATATTATTGAGTGGGTCTTTAACCAGTGTTTTTGTTAACGATTACATTGATTCAAAGATTACTCAACCTCCAACAAATTAATGCAAAAATGTTGAAAGATGTGTTATCATGATAAGTAGGAAAACATACTCCAATTTTCTACGCTATTAAATTTCCTCTTCAGCATCAATTACGTTATGAGTAACATTGTGATATGTCAGCAATCGTATAAATCTATGAATCATAATTCTATTTTTAAAGGAACATTTTATCTTTCACTTTCATTGTAATCCACCAAAAATACACCCTGTGTCCCTTCATAACCTTGAGCATCACCACTTTACCTTCGCTCACAAACACGACAACCACATCAGTGAAATAGCACCAGAGCATCAACCAATATTCTCATCTCATGACAGCAAAAATCCTTTGTTGTATATCCCTTCACGTACAGTAATCTCCCATCGTCGCCCTTTCGATACAAACCCCTTCCTTCCTCGGAGCAACGCAAACCCTTGGCCAGTGACGGCGACCCTGCGACGCGCGCGCCTGCGACGACGCGACGTGACGGAGTGCCATTAAGCGCCTTTGTGATCGCTCCTAGCGCCCTTAGACGCATGGCTCAACGCTTTGGAGAGAGACAGAGAGAGAGAGAGAGCACCACACGCTCTACATGCCTTCAACTAAGATTCTTCTCTCCCTCTCTCATTTTGCACGACATGTAGTCCAAGTCATGTAAATTTACTCAGATGTAGAGTAACCTAAGAAATGAAAACATGAACGGAAACGCGGAAGCGCACTGTGTTTATTAGTTATTGTTAAGGTAGTATAATAATAACAATAATAATAATAATAATAATAATAAATTTATTGTCAAAAAAAGACAGTACAAACTGCGTATGACCACGTGGTAGACGTTAAAGTAATATACTCTCCGGAAGCAAGCAAGGGACCATCCCATCAATTAGGATCAAGGGCCCTAAGACAGAGGAGGATTCAAAAATTTCAGCAAAAATTCCTAGATAAGATGAAAAGTTAGCTGCGAGTTATAATACTAATAGAATATCAATATCTTTGTAATTTAACGCAAAAATTTACATGTACAAATTATTATCGAACTATAGATTATTCTGAGTATAGTGTTTAAAAATCATAAGAGTTGAAAGAACACTAATTTCACGATTTATTGTTACAATGAACACGCCCCTAGACAGAGCCTAGAGAACGTGTATAAGTAATATGTCTCTAGCCGAAGGAAAACCGGAGAAAAACCCGGGCCAGGATGGAAAAAACCCGGGCCCGGATGGGTAGATAGTATTAAACTAGCTTAGGTAGAATTAAATCAATTTAATATCTTAAATAAGCAGAAATAAACAGACTAATACATACTTATTGTGATTTCAAATGGAAAAGCATACCTCACCGGCCATATAAATTAAATAATAGCAATTATAATTATTTTTTAAATACCTTGTCTCTCATGGGGAAAATACTTATTTACAAAACAAGATCAACTTTTAAATCACGAAAGTGATGGATGTTTCCTTAGATTTGTAGTAAATTTTCCGTGGTATTTTTTACATCACTTTTATCTACAGATCACAGGACATTTAAGCAAGTTAATTAACTTTTTGTGAAGTGAGATGCATAAATCACAAAACCGTTGTTCTTGGGCGCCATGTTGTCACGTGCACTTCAAACCAGTTCTTGAATAGTATTTGCTCCTCCAGGGGACTTACATCTAGTAAGTACGTGTTTGGCAAACACGGGGCCCCGAGCTGAGTCTGGCAATACTTCCACTTACTTGTGATAGGCTCCTTCATTTCGCTTTCCTGACCTTCCTTGGTCACCTCTTGTTCTTTTCGATCCCGACGCAATTATGGCTAGGATATTTTCATTTTCCTCATTTTTTGTCCCCTCCCTCATTTTTTGTCCCCCACTCATTTTTTCCCTCAATGTTTTGATGTACGCGGGGAGGGTCATGTTGGCTCTCCTTAGTGCGAAACTGCATTTTCCCTACCTGTACAGACTCTAATGACCTCGATGTCGACGAGTCGTAAAGCCCCACAAAACAAAAAAATATGTCACACATAATGATTTCACTAATATTGTGATTTGGCATTTTAACTATAGTCCACACCATCCACTGCTGAGAAAAAAATCCATAAATATGTTAATATTTATACATACAGAATAAATAGTAAATATTCGGTAATAATTGTAATTTTTTATTGGTCAACTTATTTTTTAAGAGCGATTCCTAATATAAATGATGTATTATAAAATTTGAAGTTTTTTCTCTAAACTCCAAATTTATAATGATTTATTGTACATTTATTGGGAGGCTAAGTATTGTCTAATCTTAGAAAATATTGCAATGTTATTTCCATGATATATTCACATTTATGTAACGTATAAAGCATAAAAGAGGTAGCAGTGAGAAGAATATTAGGGCATCATTGCCTTCCTAAATCAACCTTCATGTTAATGGAACCCCGAATAAAACGAGGATCTTAAACTTCTTACTTCTTCCAACGCAAGAGTTATAACTTCCGCATTTTTAGCTTCTTTCTAAAACATATTCTAGAGGACGTATGAATATATCAAACATGTTCAATTTAAAAGACCTTAATGACGTAAACTCTAAAAACGGAACATTTATATATTTAAAATGAAGTATTGTGAACTATTCAATTATCTTATATTGAATGAGTGTTCTAAAAATACTCCGCCATGTGACAATGGTTTTTTATATAAACGTGATAACATTTCACGACTTTGGTTAAGTAGGGGTTTACATATTTGACACATTCTCGAAATTNAAAAAAAAAAAAAAACTAAAAAAAAATGAAAAAAAACCGTGGAAAAATAATTTGGAAGGAGTCAAATGATCAAATAACATATTATAAAATACACTACAATGTGGCACATTTTTAAATAAACGTGATAATATTGCATGGCTTGGGGTTAATTAGGAATTTATATATTTGACACATTCGTGAGATTAAACCACATACAATAATACCACAGAAAATGGATTGGAAAAATAATACAATATTAATTCGAAAGGAGCCAAATGATAAATTTAGCAGTCTATTAAATGTTACCTTTGAAGTCTGAAGCATACAGGAAACGTAGGCAGAAGCAGCAATGGCAGTAAGAGGATACACGCGAGACAGCGTGACTCCCTCACCTTTACAGCACTGAAGAGAGCGCACCTTAGCCCTCCTGTGTGCATTACCTTCCATGCCAAGACGACACGCCATATACGATCTCATGCCTTATTCCATGGATTAAAAATTCTCCGCGCTCCGGTAAGTTGTTGCTGCTTCGCCTTCACTAAAATTGCATGAGAAATAGCGGCCATGGCGCTTTAAACCTTCGCCCCAAGGACACTATTGAACTAGTTGCATGGCCTTCGTGTAGCCCTTTTACCCAGACAAGTCACCAAGACTCGAAACTTTACTTTCTTTGTTAAAATATGCGTTGTTATTAAACAAATAGGGAGTGGGGATATTACATTACTTCTAGCTCATTTAAATGTTGACTAAGTTATGTTGTTAGGACATAGATCTTTTATCAAATATACATATGTTTCTTCCGTGTACCCACATGTGCAGAAGATATGTAATGACTTCCGGGGAGGTGAAAAAGGTGACGAGCCAGGAATCGAACCCAGGACCCATACACTGGTCAGAGGAGTGATAACCCTTCGCTTTCCACAATTGTATACCACTTCCATCCAGACCGAAAGTTATCCCAAATATTACAAAGCATATGACCGTATAATGCACAAGCTTTGATAAAAGTTTAACTATGATCATGCGTCTATGATAATATGTTCTCGTTGAGAAAATATTTGATCATTGATATTACACCTATGAAATAGACATGATTTTGTAACAGGTCTCACTGATGGATATATTCAAACGAATGCAAATGTGACAAAATTGATGCGTTGAAAACGACAGTTCGTAAAATATGACAGGACAACTCATTTTATGGAAATAACAAAAAACCATAACACATTATAATTATTTTATGAATAATTTTAACGCGGAGTAAAAAACTTAAAATATTGTGTGGTACAAATATTTTTAACATTCTCGTTCAGAATGTATTGATAAGGATAGGAAAACTGTTTTATTTTATAAATTAGTAATCATCGGTGCATTGAAACTAAGAAGAAAATATTAGATATATCATATGAAAAGAATAAAAGTTAAATGCATTCCATAGATAAAATATATTAAAGAAAACAATAACATGAATAAATAAATTAAAAATAAATCATACTCATACATCTGAATGTTATGTATTAAATTAATAATAAAATGAATACAGTATTAAGTGATGAAATGGATAAAATAATAAAAATTTATTCTGTGGAAGAAACAGGTGTGAGTAGGTATGGCTCCAGAGAATGGAGGATACACATACAACAGAGAATAGTAGAGAGCACAGAGTAATATTTCTTGAATATTAATGTTAATTAATTCATTTTTAATAATTATATGTTAATTAATTCATAATTAATACATTTTATTTTTTTACTCCTACGTTGTGCAGTTTTTTTCTATACGTTGTTCAGTCATATTAATACTTCAAAAATGCAGAAATCGAATTATTGCAGAACCCGTCCAAACGGATCGCAGTGATGCTAACTACCACGCCATCCTCGTCGAACATGATTTTTGTTCAATAAATATACAAATTCAGGTAACATGTGTTAAAATATATTTTGATACATAACAAAGAGCTATCAAAATAGTACGAAAACAACATGTAGAAAAACTTAGACGTCAATGAAAAGTACCAGTTTTATGTTACATTTTTATTTGTAGAAGCATACAATGATGTTGTTTCTAACTTTCTCGTAAAACCAATGCTAAAAAATATTCCTTTTTCAGTGTCCTCCATCTCTCTTTTGAATGGGAATAAAAACATAAATATTGCATACTTTGTAATGAGTAAAATGCGCATTCAAAACTTCAGTAATGTATCAATTAATGGTTGGAGAGGGTGAATTCTGGTCGAGTTTTATAAGAAGAGTGTGAAAATATTGTATAATTCATGAAAAAAAATGAAAAACTTGAAAACAATGCATTTCATAGGATATATCCTACATCCTATAAAAGTTCAGAGCGATAAATTATTGAACTTTTTTCCAGCTCATTAATGCTAATTACTGCTAAAACTCAAAAAAGTTTTTAACTTATCGTGAAAATGAATATAACCAGTTGCAATTTTTTCAACGATGTAACTAAGATTGTTTAAATTATAACGATCGAACATATTTTAAATTTCTTTTTTTACGTATATAATTCATTTTTTGTGCATTTCACTGATGATCTACTTTCGTCTGAATAAAAATTATAAGTCAATCAGGAAATTGATCGGACACCGGAAGTTGGATGTTATAAGTAGTATAGACTTGATATCCGGTTGTTTGAGGAAATTATTCAATCTTGTCAAGTTCTGTGCTAATTATTATAGACAATGTATATAATTATATTAGAAAGTTTCTGTCAGTCAGCGCCAGCGCTCCTCAATAAATGAACAAACATGTTGTTTTTTTTGTATTCACAACTTCTTAAAAGTGTAATATTCAGTGAAATAAGAGAATAGGATGTCTATAATAATTAGCAGAGAACTTGACAAGATTAAATAGTGTAGATGTTGGGATGTTTTACTATCTGCGCCTGTGAGAAATGTTAAGAAAAAACAAACAACGGGAAATGAGAAGATTATCTCTCTGATGAGAACACTTTCAGTTTATTGTTTTCTTACTGGATAAATAAACTCAGTTTCACCCAGGTTACTTTCAAGTTTCGAAAGTAATTTAAAGCCGTTTAACAAACTTTAACGTTGAACAAACTTCGATGCATGTCCATATCAACAGAAAAAGCCATTCTATCAACTCGTCTCCCTTGGTGAAGCATAATGTCAATGAACCGCATTATAGGGATAATATAATGCTAGTGGCAAGTAGAATATTCAATTATTGTTTGCTTCATTCTATACTGTTTAACACAATTTCAACAAGTTTGATCCATCCTCCACATCCATTAAACTGTATACATTTGCGCATAGACAAATAAACACACATACCATTTTTATTCTATTTGGCATATTAACACCCACTTTCTGATAAAAGTGTGGAAATAAGTTGAGCAGTTTCAAAGATTAATACCAGACACACGCATTTGTTGTTCGCATTTGTGGTATATATTAACACGGTTAAGCAGTAAGTTTTTGTTTAGAGAAATCTGTTGCAAATAGAATCTCCTTGAAGATGACAGTATTTCATACATTGGCAACTGATAAATTAAAGTTGAACGAGATATGCAGTTGTTATCTCCAATTTGCTCTACATGTTCTAACAACTTTGAATGATTCACTTTATAACAGTTATAATAATTTATATATTTGCTGTCGTTCCCAAAACTATATTTTCTTATTCGTCTCTAACACATTTAATATATAGTATTGTCTTTTACATGATAGTTTATTAAGCACTATCATAGGATATAGTTTTTTCGGCTCTATGGTAAATGTCCAAATTAATATTTACTACAACATCTTGTGTAGAAATCCTATTCAATTCTTTTAGATGAAATTTTGACTTGTTGGATTCTAGAAATTTATTTCTGGAGGTTTTTCTCCTTTCCTTTCATTTTATTGCTACGAACACTTTTATTTGCTGGAATGCACTGAACCGTGAAAGTCTTCCATTCAATAGTTTCAGAACTCCCTCTAGTGAAATGCTCGCAATAAATGGTGGATTGTAAACGCCAGATGAAAACTTAAAACATCGATGACACAGAGGAGTAACTTTTCCATCACTGCCAGCAGCAGCAGCAGCAGTAGCATAGGCAGAACGAACGAGCGCTACCGCAGAGAGCGCGTGTGCCGCAACGGGAGCCTGCAGCGGTCGCGACGTGATTCGATTCTCATGTTTGTGTCTCGCGATTTCGCATGCAGCTTAAAGGGGAAATCCCCAGGCGGAGGAGCCATGCGGAGCGGTGCGGCGCCCAGCGCAGCGCAGCACAGCAGCAGCGACGGCGACCGACGAGGCGGAGGTTCTCGGGAGGCTGCGTCTGTGACGTCATTGAGAGTGGGGACAAAATGGTTTCGACATGTAAAGAGACAATAAAAATAACAATTATTGAGTATTTGGTTGTTAGTATTTACATTTATATGTATAGAAATCTCTTACATTGCAGTGAACCTCACCGCCAAGTAACATATTAATTATGTTATGTTGAATGAAAATGGGAGACACAATTAATATGTTACCTGGCTGCGGGGTTCTCCGCAATTTAAGAGGTTTCTGTATGTTTGTGAACTCCAGATTTGGAATATATCGATCCACAATCAACTTCCTAAGGGAGTCACCTCATATGAGGATTCTAATATCTATAAGATCATCTCAGAGGTCTGTGGGTCTCGCAAGTTGCATGCCGAAGGTGAACTGGGTGGCTCAGTTGGTAAGCGCATCAGTGCGTTAAACTGAAAGTCTCCGGTTCTAATTTCGGTCCCGTCTCCCATTTTCATTCAACATAACATAATTAAACATGTATATGGTTTAGAAATACTGTTATTTACAAATTATTTTGTGTTTCTTTTTTTTTTTCCCTCTAGGATGATGTGACCAATCATAAGTGGAATTGCATTTAAATGTAAATACTCTATACATAATAAAAAAAAAACACCATAATTCCACTTCGAAAAAATACGAAATCTTATTCATTATTCGAAAGACACAATACATACAATCAAGTTTTATGAATTATTATGTAGGTTATATTTGAGTGATGAAATAAACGAGGTTTCATACATAAAAAAGCATATTTGATGTATTCCATCTTTAATTCTTCAATTCAGAAAGTAAAAAAAAAAATAATTTCTGAAGAACTTTGGAGATTTGCAGCCGTATTTAAGATTTGCCTGATTTAAATGTCATAGATTTTGCTGGAAAATATACAGTTGTGTGGAGTTAGTTTGTGTTTGCTATCAATTTATGATTCCTTTCTGTTCGCTATTACCAATGAAAATGTAGTTAAAATATGAGTATGGTATGTTTTCCTCGAAACATTTTATCTTCACATTACAATGGTACGAAACGAGCACTTGTTTCGATGCAGACAGAATGCAGAATTCTAAAAGTACAATATTTTTAAGCGCAACCGGGAATTTTATTATAATTTACACTGAAATATTTATGTGCATATAAATTTGCGTCAAATGTTACAATTGTACTAAAATGCTCTTTGTTTGTATTTTACAGAATAGCAGTACAATATGTGTTATCATATACAATATGTTGAACAAACAGAATATCTTTTAACTTTTCCGTCAGATGTACTTTAATTTTATGTGCAAAATCTCTTTATTAGACGTTTTCAGAAGTAAACATGCATGAAATACGTTTAAATTCCATTAAAGGTTTATCTTGAGAAGACAATCTTTATTTTAAAGTATTGTCATGATTAACATCTAGCTGATACATTTATCTTTGGTAATTTCACAATATATTATATTATATTATATATATATATATATATATATATATATATATATATATACATACATACTATTCTACGTCAGTTTATCACAATAATTATTATGAGAAAAATAACAAATTAAATCTAATAATTTGTTGAGACGTGCGTAAGTACGTTGTCACTCAGAGCTTATTTTTGTGGAAAAAAGTATTTAATTAACCAAGGAAAGTTATTACTTTTACAAGTACCATTTGTTAGACGGAGATTCTTGAAGCAAGACATTTGAACAGTTGCGCATTCGTTTGTCGAAAGTCAATTAGATACCTCGAGTCCTCGAGGGCTTTGGAAGTCTTCGATTAGTGTTTGTTAAGTTCTTCAGTTTGAAAGGAAGCTTTCTATAAATGTAAGTTTTAAGGACGACTCTCTGAAAGCATTTCAGATTAACTCCTTAATTTGATTCTACTCAAGCAAATCAAGATCAATTGAAACTATAAACTTATTCCAATTAAAGCTTTCAATAACTATAAAATTGTTTATTTTGGAAAACTATATTTATATGGGATGTTTTTCCACAAGAACATTTCAACTTATACATGACCTATTGTTTTTATCGTCCATAAACAAAATTGAACTTTCCAATTGTTCGAATAACTATGAAAATACTGCACTGGAACATTTTTCGGCTCATGTATAAATATCTTTGTCCTTTTTTCGAATCTTAATTTGATTTGAAAACTATCTTTGACAAAGATACCTTAACCAAATTTATCCCCTATGTAGTATTACTGATTATTATCACCTTACACACACGATTGAAAATATAAATATGATGAAGACGAAATTTCATGATTACGGTTTAGGAGTTAAGTTTATAGGATGATTATTTTCACGAAGCGTAGTGATAGGGGTGCGCTTAGGTTACAATGAAATCAATTTAAACTTGTAAAGATGTTCCTACTTCTAAAAGCAGATGTTGGTATATGGCTGCAGTTGTACCAATAGTTAAATCTTGTATCATTATTTTCACAAGGAAATTTAAAGACTTCTCACCAAAAATGTAATGATGTTAACTTTAAAGTTGTATGGACGTGTTCGTTTCGGTCAACGACGGACCACGATAACGAGCGCTAGTGAGGCCCAATTCTACGTGAATATTATCTCCATATATATCGTGAAACATTTTGGACGGAATAGCGTCTCGATTGCCATATCGAAGAATTAAAACTGCAGTGGTAAGCATCAGAGGCTTCACTTTTCCTTCATCTAAAATGTAGAAACTGAGACATTGAACTGAAAAATCTAAAAAGTTTCGGACTCCGCCGGGAATTAAAACCGGGATATCTCGGGAGAAAGCGAGAGCATTATCTTTGGGATGCTTAAAGTTATTTATCGTTGAATATTTAAAAAAATCATTTGTTTAATTCCTGTTATTAACATTTAAGAAATGTCAAATTAACAACATATTAGTTGATGTACTTCCAGCAAAACTCGTAAAAATTTCAGGAGTGAACCTGGCTCCCCGAGTCCTCCCCCACCTTCCACTTCGGACCTGATACTTCATTTAGAGTAAAAATGATTGGTCAGAGTAGCCTCTGCATGCTTTGTGAACTGCGCCATTTTCGTTCAATACAATTTGAGCACAGGAAATATTAAATCAGTAGAGATCATCTTCTGAAAACGGAGCAATTCATGACATCATTAAGAAAATGTGATGTATAAAATTTGCAAAAACGTAATTTGTTTTCTTATTATTCTTATTCAATTTTTCGGCCTTCACCACCTTCCAGTTCAATGTCATTTCAATGTGCTGTTTTTAGAAGAAGAACTCTTGTCTTCTCCTCACGTTTTAAAATTTCTCCCAGTAGTTATATTTCTATTACATAACCTTTGAATGCTTCATAATCTTCTTTCGTAATTTTTCCTTGGAATACATGATTTGAATGTTGTTAAAACGTCACATTGTCGTGAATTGTACTGTTCTAATCAGTACGCAAGAACTAATACAATGCGCGAAGGAAAGCGTGATGCTTTGACGTGTCTGATGAACGTACATTCGCGTTTAATGGAAAGGCTACTGTCCCACTGTCGCCTCATTACACTCAAACATTCATTACTCTAACAGACTACTACGCGTGGGTAGCATTCCACGTCCATGGACTACAAATTCAAGGAGACCCTCGACATTTCAGGCAATCTATTTATTGGATTGTTTCCAAGTATATGTGCTTCTGGTTCTACATCTATAAGAGAACACTTTTGTTTTCATTTTGATGTAGATGTAATTTCGTTGATTTATGGTATAGTTGGACAATAGTTTGCTGATAAACGCTAAAAACTCTTTAAATTAAGATCGTTCTTCGTCTACTTTCGAAAATATATTCAAATATTAATATTATAATGAAATAAATAATTAACAACTTACGACCTTTTATGGACTTTAAATAATATTTATATTTTCTGTGAAGAGCTCACTACGTTTCGTCTTGGATTTAAGTCTTCGTCACGAGATCAAGTAATAACAAATTATGAAAACTAACATAACAGGACAATTTAACATGGTATAAACACATCAATATATAAATATTATGCAAAGTCCATAAAAGGTTGTAAGTTGTTAATTATTTACTTCATTAGATTATATAATGGATAGATTATTATCGTAGCAGAATTAATATTATAATTCCCTGTACAATAGTAATACAGGCTCAAATTACTTCATTGACATTTTGTGTCAGTGAAGGATACAATTGCATCTATCCATAAAAATAAAAGTAGCAGTTTGAGAAGGTATTCTTTCTCCTAGACTGAGGAAATAAAAATTAAGATTCTTGGACCCATAAGAATATCGCTCCATATCTTCTATGTGGGAGTTTAAGAAAATACTACAGGGATTTATACATCAGGACTATACTACACGGAACGTATTAACGAAGCACGAAAAAATTAAAAAGTGTAATTATATATAAAAATGACATCATAAATACATTTACGACAAGTAACACATTTTTATTATTCCTACTAAAAATAACATATGTGAAGCGGAATTTTTCTCTCTATTTTATTTTTTAATGTGACAACTCGCAATGTGTCTCTAATTCTCATTAACGTTTACATTTAACTCAATTTTTTTGCTATATAAAACACGAGAGAAATATAAACAAGCGAAAATAAAATGTTACGTTTGTCTTGCGATCTTTGAACATGACAGTCGTTATGTGACAGTTACCCATTTGTGGATATAACTGAACACATTTCAATTAAACGAGTTTTTTAAGTATAAAAAACGAATTTATCCACAAAACTGAAAACAATACACTCTAAAACAAAATTAAACCGTTTACAAATGGAAAAGTTTAAAATATCAAGAATTTTCTGTGAAATTCTTAGCAACCTTGCGCGTAAATAACAAAACTCTTAGAAAGTGACTGTTTTTTGTTTTTGTTTTTTGACAAGGAGTATTCAAAATATTTTAACATATCTCTATTCCATACATACATACTTGTAATGAGAGATTAAATCTACTCAATTATCCCGAAGTGTAGATGATATTTAGATATAAACGCATATAATAGAAATGGTTTCAGTAAGAGAAACGCGTGTTTTATTTTGTTTGATTGCATTCACAACAAAGTATGTTTTATTATTTGAATAATAAATATTTTCGGTACCTGAATATTGCGTCAAAGAAATACTCTTGATTACTGACAATTTTAAATGTAATAATGTTCTAGAAACGTCTTCCACAGTCAAAGCACTATAATATGTATCGTTGAATTAAAAATATTAAGATGATTAGTCAAAAGACACGAATAGTGTCTCAAAATGTTAAAAATACAAAGGAAATACTACGAGAGACTATTTCCCATTTTCTTTATACCATTCTTATTTATCCAAAATAAAGTTACTTAACTTTGTGGCTTTCACGGAACTTTAGTTGTTTTCTTAGGTCTGATTCATTGGTTTTGACTTATTATCGTAATATTAATTCCTCACAGTTCAATTTCAATCAATTCAGGGAATCAATGAAATTAGATTGCATTACATGGAAGTTTGCCACTTAAAATCGCATTACGGTCATTAAAAGAAAAACTTAAAAAATGTATTTAAATACAAGGTGTCACCATAAGCTATGAATATAAAAAATTCTCATTTGCTCATTGTTGGTGTGTTTAATCATTACTCATTTGAACAATGCGAGTTTGATGTTAAGATAATAAATAATTCAATAGTGAATCAAAACCCATATTAGGTTTTTATTGTAATCATTTTAGAATGCTACCTGAACATGAGCAAATAGTTAAAGAATAAATATAGTATGCGAGTTAAAATCTATCAATTTACTATATTCTTCTCAGATGATTTATCAACGCAAGTTTTAGACCAATAACACAGGTAAACAAATATAATAAATAATTACTTATCAAATACGAGTGTTTGGCAAAAAACATTGAGTCAGATGTCTTGTTGAAGATGTGTTTGACAAAAGGTAAGGAGATACATGAATGAATTGAGGTGCGATAATAATATCCCCACTATATTCTATAGTGAAACTTAATGAGTACACTTTTACATCAGGAATAAAAGCTATTACCAATAGTGTTGTATTTTTTATCTTTTTGTGGGACTTTACGACTCATGTCGACATCAAAGGTCATTGGAGCCCTAAAAACTTGTACAGGTAGGGAAAATGCAGTTACGCACTAGGGAGTGCCAACATGAATCTCCTCGCGTGTGGGACTCACCGAATGACTCAACCATACCCACTACAAATCTTCCTGAATTACAACATACCAAAACATATCTCAAAACCAAAAATCAAAACATTGAGGACAAAAAATGAGTGGGGGACAAAAAATGAGGAAAATGAAAGATACCCTAGCCCTAGTGGCGTCGGGATCGAAATGAACAAGAAGTGACCAATGAAGGTCAGGAAAGAGAAAGGAAGGAGTCTTCACAAGTAAGTGGAAGTAATGCCAGACTAGCTCAGGACCCCGTGTTTACCAAGCACGTACTTGCTAGATGTAAGTTCCCAGGGGTCCCATAGTGTTGGACTCGCACTATCCCCAATGCCACCAAATTGTCATAAATAACCAAACGAAGAATTTCCACTTTTCAACCCGAATTTAGAGTAGTCTTTTTATTTAGCAGTATGGATCTGTTTATTTTCGTCAGTGATATAAAATATAAAACTACTAATCATCAGAAAGTAATATTTTATTAGATGAAAAAAATATACTTTGGAAAAATATATAGGTTAAGTGAGTAATATTAATGTATTTCGAAATCATTCATATTAACACGCAAGTGCCCCAAAATATTATAGTTCATCATCTGTATAACCGGACGGAGGAAAATATACTAATGGAGTATCGTATTTCAGAACATGTGTCGGCGGTGTCCCATCATTTCATCTTTCACCTTTTCGTTTCAGAGATAGCAGTGTATAAAAATTACAATAAACAAGAAGCTACTCGTTTCTTTTATATTATTAATTTACGCTATATCAACAATATTCATAGGGAATTGTACGTGAGTTCAGTGATGCTTCATTGCGCATCATGATAAACTGACTGACATAACTGTTCTGACGTCCTGTGTACGTTGTTTATTGCTAAATATAAAAGCGAGTAAAACTTACCTGCAACTAGTAGACTGGACAAAGTAGTGTGTGTCATATTATCCGGGTAAATAAAATAGCCTTGCTAAATAAAAGTAAAGGCTCGTGTTATCGTAGAGAATGTTAGTTTAATTCAATTCGTTTAGCTAGTGTTTATTGATTTCACATTACTTGATTTATTAACACAATCTGAAAGAAATTAATAGCAACTCCCGTCGAAAATACAACTGAGGCCAAGAGAAAACAGCGTGTGAGCGCATCGCGAACAGAGGAATTCCTAATGGAAAGATTGCTGCGCCTTCCTCATTACACCTAAGCTCATTGAGCCCAGGCGTTCTATTATTAAACCGCAATTTGTCATGACCCGCTGACGGCTGCTGATTACCAGCATGCATATACGTATTTAACGAAGTGAAATATTTAACTATTCTTTCCCTCCGTCTTTCTCGCGCTTTCCGTTCTGCTCTTGCTAAGGATCTCATTTATCACTCTCTTGTGCGTGGAAAATAATATTAATTTCGGAGCTTCTTTTACCGCGGAACCTAATCCTTTGAGCTGGTTGCTCGTAAAATATACAACCTTTTATGTACTGTACGCCTAAATTTATCCTTTGGAGTATTTTTTTTCCTTCATTCGGTATTTAAATTACTAATAATGATGGACATATCTTATACTTGAACGACTTGAAGAATACTCTTAGAAACACGCAATAGTCTTCTTTTTTTAAAAAAATTGCTACTTCTTCACTTTATAACACTGACAATAGATTTAGGTGGATATAATATTAGAAACAAATTTTGCTTTAAACAATAATTAAACATCGTATACATATCGACAAAAGGTTCCTGTAACAACATTGAAAAAGAAAGAAAAACTGGTATCTTTGAATTTCCGGGTTACAATATGTTTTAAAATCTTTAATAAAATCCAGAACTAAGATTGATGAATAATCATCTTAACGCACACGTCAATGACGCGTAAGAATGCTGTATTCAGAAATTGAATTATTTATAATTAACTCAATACCTTATCAACTTATTCATAAATAAATATGTATTTACAACAGGATGCATTACTATTTTTGTACATAACTCTACAATTGAGACAGTGAAGTGTAATACCGAAAAAAACGTGGAAGAGATGATATAAAAGCATTCGGAATAGTGATGGCAGTCATTTCAGGTTGTTTGTCTTGGGTTTTATCTATAACTATTACAGCGGGAAATTAATGAAATATCACAGACTAAATGTTGTTTTATGAAATGTATCCCATGATTTTTCATTTCTTTAAATTAAAAGTAATTTTTGTCAGCGTAGTATATACAGTATATATGAATAAATAAATAAATAATAAATAAATAAATTTATTGTCAAAAAACAGTACAAACTGCGTATGACCACGTGGAGGAAAAAAACTAATTTTTTTAAATAATAAATAACGACCCTTTAGGATATTATGTGCGTCAGAGCGACTAGACTTAAGTACCCCAAAATATGTTTTTTAAAGAAAGTTTGAACCATTCTCTATTCAGTGGTGATGAATTTTCATACTCTTACGGCTCAAAATTTTGAATTAGTTGACTTCAAATTACTATGGGCTTATATGGAGAAACTTCCACGGGCTACTTTTTTTATTTTTTTATTTTTTTTATATTCTGGCAAAAGTGCCCGCTTAACACAGCGAAAAATCCACCTACTAAAACATAGCCAATGAAAATAGGAATACAATGATATTAAGATTTTCATACCTTACGGGGCGTTTCAAGAATATGTCGGGGTAATCAACTTTTAGTACCTTGAGACTAAGAATTGTTGGTAATATATAATTTATCTGAGTGTTCTCTAATAAAAAGAATCCCCTCCAAAATAAATAAATAAAAATTACAGTAGGAAAAATAACAACGAATAAACTAACTACGAAGTAAGAATAAAGTCAAAAATCAATGTGAAATAGCACTGACTAGTTTAATTTGACAAATTGAGAGTTGACTGATGTCAAAGTAGAAAATACACAACATTTATACATATGGGTCCTTGAATCATGTAGTTAGCTATAGCAATTTATAAAAATGACTTATGAGGTCGTTCACAATGTAGCACAAGCTACATGTACCTAAGAAATATTAACTGCTATTAACTGCTCATGAACATGCTTAATATCTCTAATAAGTAAATACAACCTCCCCGCCGTATACTAGAATATTTATATTTTATTATAACCAACAATTCAGAAAATTCTCGAACTTGTAAAACCACATGACTGATTACTACAATGTATAAACTAGAAACTGCAAGACAAGTGAATAAATAGTGGAAATGTGACCAATCACAAAATTCAATACAAGTGGATGTAGCCAAGGTGTTCACTTGTTAGAGAAGCAAGAATACTTCACTATTTGTGTCAGTTGTCGAGTAGGACGCATCGTCCGATCGCTCCTCGAGTACATGTGTCAAACACGTCTGACCAAGTTTTTGTGTCACAGGACTAACGGCGCATAACTATACGCTAGAATCTCTAGTAATCGACCCGTGAATGAGTTCACAGAATTTAACGTAACTCTATTTCATAAAGTTTGTAACTGATCTATGTCACCAAAGTGTAAAACTGTAAATTCAGTGTTCCATCAAGAGAAGGAAGTGCGACTGCAGTGAACTAGTGTCAACCATACGAGTGCTTAGTGAGGTCAACGAACAGTGAGTAGAAAATTGATATAGTTAATGATCAGAAATTGTTTGACTTTGCTCTGAGAAATTTGACCACGTTCACTTGCAATGACTTTTGGACCAATCCAGTCCTAATCTAATCAAAATTTTTCTCATTTAATTTAAAGTCTTTATTCATTTCATAATTGAACTGATTAGTTATTTTGACATGTTTCGCAAATTGTTAATTATGTTTATTTTCCTATAGTGTATGTATTGTTCTTTTCATGTGATTTGCTGTCACACTTTTCAGGAGACATCTGCATTGCTAATTCATTTACTTTCACAACAATTTTGTGTATGTAAGCTCAAGGTCTCGAGTTCGAATCTTGGTCCCGTCTCCCATTTTCATTCAACATAACATAATTTATCTGTTACTGGGCAGTGAGGTTTACCGCAATCTAAGAGATATTTATACATATTTTTTCTTGAATACACTTTGTTTGGGTATCAAAACCAAGGTAGCGTTTCTTGAACACTGAATTTATTGTTAATACTACACGTATTTAAGCACGACACGTTGTAGAATGCTAAATGTTACTTGTACGAAAATACAATCAAATGTTAACTAAGTTCTGTAAATGAAGAATAGAAGATGAACTGTCACTTGTAAGAAAGCGTTATAAATTGTTAATAAGCTCTCGTAATTGGAGAGTAGAATGTTAAGAAGTCACTCGCAATTAATCGCGGTTAGGCGCTGATGCCCGTAGCGAGAGTAACACTAGTACTGAGTGGCGACATAGCACGGAGCGAACGACACGAAGTGAACGGTACGGAAGATCGCCTCAGAGGTGGTCTCGTCTTGAATAAACAAATTATTCCCCTTGGTTACTTCGTATTTTGGGATTGGTTGGATCACTGATTTTAGTCACTTGTTTTTAAATTTCTATAGTTTCTGTTGATATTGACCGTACGTCACTTATAGATACATTGTTATTAGCCTTTCCTTTGTTTGCTTCTAGAAAGAATTCTGAATATGGGGGAATATGAGAGTATATACGTTCATGTATTAGTTTCTAGAAAGTTATTCTATTCATTTGTCTATTAATACAATATGTAGCATGTCGCTACCAAAAACAGTGGAAAATACTGTTCTAACGGAAATGGCAGCCGCATCATGTGACTGAAGATAATGCGACCTTTGCTAAAGAAGGAGTCAAACGACAGTCTAATTATCAAGTTTTAAAATCCCAAAATAATTGTTCTCATTCAATTAAAAAAATCAGGAGTGTGAACTTTTAATTAATAAGAACTACTGTGGTGAATATTTCCTAGTTTCGTGAATAGTTGGCAACTTGACTTCAGTCAACGCGCACATAATACCTTAAAGCTGACAATATTATAGTATACTTAGTTGAAATGCATCATCGCAGAATAAAATACATAAGAACAATACAAACACTCTAAAAGCTGCTAAACTTCACGCCGTTTCTTCATGCATTTGTATCATTATTCATTTATCCGTATAAAACTGAGTATAATCAAAATACATTTTCTCATACCACCAAGAGAAACTTAAGGTAATTTTTGTTTATTTTATGCTCCACTTCACAACTATGAGAAACTCTGTTGAATAAATTGTATTAGTCAAATCGTCCTTTAATTTGTTTTTAAAAAAATTAAAAAACCAAACCCACGTATATAATTTGATCAAGGTTATTGCATCTCATTCATAATTACATATGTTGAAGTATGATTCATTCATCTACTAGTTATAAGCACTAATAAGGCCCAGCACTGAAGATTAGACTGTCATTATCAATTATTATTTGTATTACAGAAATCACCATTAAAGCATGTAGTTAAAAAATACAATTAGTTATAATATATTGTATTAGTTCTAAATATATTGTGCTCACTCAACATCTTACAATGTATTTATTTTTTATTTTATTCGGTGATGTGACCTCTAAACTTCATTATTTCTTTAGGTTTACACTGGGGTACGTTTACACTTATGTAAATGTATGAGCGACTTGTATGAGACACGTGTATCGCAACTTTTGGAAGGTTTGTTAGTCGTATGAGCTCTGACACTTCTTCATCATACATGTATAAGGAAGCGTATACTCTTCGCAATTTAAACCCTTCAATTTTGGTGTATCTTGAGGAGAGTGATATTCTAATCTACTAAATAAATAAACTAATCTAAACGTAACTAATTAATATAATATGTACTACTCAACACTTAAAAGTACAGAATCCAATAGATGGAGCGGAACGTGTGAAAACAATGATATAACCTACAAAAAATATAGCTAGATTGTAAACAAACATGGCGGAGCGCGTACGGTCATGTGTTTTGCTCTGTGCATATGCGTTTGTGACTTGTATGAGAGACATGTATATCCTGAATGAAGCTCATACAAATTGTAATTTGTCTGAGGACCTTTCGCGCGACATGTCGCGAGATATGCCGAAGAGCCCTCTCTCATACGAATTGACATGTATCGCGTACAAATCGCTGATACATGGAAGCAACAGTAGACGTACCTTTATATATCAAATGTAGTGATTTCCTGTGTTTACAGTGGTAAAATATGCTGGGAATAAAGAAGATTGTGCACGCATTTCAGTCATACAAAGTACACGCTGAAACATATTTTTATATTAGTTTGAGTATTCAACACTGTAAATGGTACCATACGATGAGCATTACATGATGAAAATATGTAACGTAAATCTACTTACAAATGAACTGTCAATGGTTGGCTACGGTAGAAATATTGATCTTCAAAAAAATACTCTTGATGAGCATCTTTATCACTATACTGCAAACGAATAAAACTTTCGTAAAATAAAATAAAAATAATTGTAGTAAATACGATGTATACTAGTAATAAAATAAGGTATATTTTAAATCACAGAAAACAATTCCATCATTTAAAAACACCTTGTAAACCAAAATAAACTACTGTTCAACAATTTTGTAAACATCGTAGAAACATTCTCCAGACTGAAAAATGTACGGTCCGGAGATAGGGCAATGTGGCTTTCCCAATTCCGATGATGCAAACCGCTAAGAATAAAAAGAAACGCCACGAAAGGTCTGAGACACGAAAACCTCTTTCTGAAAAAGGAACTAAGAAGATGAAAACAATAAAAGGATTGCTTAGATGGGATAACCGGACTCTGGCCCACCACGGGGCGCTTCCGGGCGAGTAAACAATCTCTCCATTACTTTCCTGATCCCAAACCGCGCCACCGCCGGACCACTGGGGCGGTGCGCGGAGTGGGCAGCTCGGCACGGCAAGGGCTACCCATCGCGGGATCACTCGCCGAAAAACGCGCGTGGCGGGCGGGCATGCGGGCATTCGGTCGTCGTCCGTGTGAGCAAAGCTGCGCCGTTCGGCGCGCGAGTTGGCCGCCGCGAAAGTCGATACTTCGCTGCCGCGGTGGCGGTGGTGGTCGACGCGGTGCCATGCCGCGCCAACGTTTTCGTGACTGTGTCCGCTGCCGCTTCGCTCACCATTCGCCACCTCCCAACCCCCACCCCATCTCCACCCCCGCCACCCCGTACCACCAATCACTCCTGAACCGCAATACGAGTTTGCTCTGACAAGTGTCAAACGCCATCACGCGCTTACAATGCAACAACGTTGTTATTTTACATGCTAAGTTCTACTCTGCCTTCCGACATTTTGTGTTTCTTTCTCTAGATTTTAAACATGATTAGGTACAACTTTTTTTTACCCCGGTAATGGTACGGTGTAGTAACTATTAAATGAAGAAAATAACAGTTAGACATGCCAAGTGATCATTATTTAATTAACAAATCATAGATCTCCAGTTTATGTCATGGGCCGGATTAGAACATGACCGCGCCAACCGAACATTGACTATAATAAAAGTTAAATCTTCAATGAATAACTCACTAAATAAATCAATTATAATACAGTGGGGTGTTACCACACTGCGGTACACTGAATCTACCCCTGTATTCCAGTCTCTAAACTTCTTTGTTACTTCAGTAAAATGATCACTCGGATTGGTGTACCACTTGTAAAGAAACTACTTCCATATTCCAAATGATATTTATAAAAAAAACAATTAAAGGCGTTTAAATTCACGTGTAGACACGGATAAACTAGCGAGTATTTACTATTTTATAAACTATTTTTATTTACTAGTTACTTAACTATTTTGTAATTACTAGTTCGTGTGTTTTCTACTTATTGTAAATATATTTTGAGTCAATATTTACGTTTTAAATAATGTTCAATTGTTCTTTTGCTGTGTTAATATTAATTGTTATTTTTACAATTAACGTCCATTATATAATTAAAATATAGTATCACAAAATATATAATATTTATCCATCATACGGTCGTATGTATTTATTTATTGTTACGATCTGTTACACTTGATGAAGGTTCCAATTTAGTTTTGAAACATTTTATTTAAAAATTCACAATAAAAAATAGGAATAATCCAAATAATATCGTATGAAATATATTTTAGAGTTATATATTAATAGTCATTAACACTGGTAATCTCATCTCTTTTTCCGTGTACTGCAATCGGAATGAAGATAAAGTAGTGACGACCTTGTGCTGGGGAACTATCTGATGACAATAAAATACGAAATGTTGACGATCTGAAGAAGAATGTATTTATTGTGACCTAACTCAAGATGTCATATAATTATTATGAGAAATATTTTAATTCACAGTTTATGGTCATTAAAACAAGTAGATATCACAATTAATGTCTAAATAATATAGTAAAACGATAAGAATTTGATGAACGTTATTGAAGTGAGGTCGATTCAGAATGCAGCAAGAAAATACACGTCGAAACATTTCCTTGTACATGCAAATTTAAATGGCTGTTCATAAGCGCTACACTGAAGTCATTTACCAGGATTTTGCGATTAAAGTGAAGAGCTTTCGTGTAACGAGTTTCAACGAAACATGTGCTTTTTAATCTGAGAAAGAGATACGCTGTAAAAATATTTTAGAAAATTGGGTATAATACATGGAAACACAAAAAACACGCACCATTGACAAAGCAAAACCTTACTAAAATGCTCATGACGAGTAATGTAAGTTACACAAATGTGCTGCAAAAACTAAATTAGATCTATGACATACATTTTATGATTTTTAATTTAAAAAATCTGGAATCAATTATTATAAAGACAATTGTTTACAATATATTGATTCATTTAACATTAAAGTGAAGTAGCGAATCAAAAAGTTGGGAGAAGGAAAAGTGAAGTAATGTAAACTAAATGGCAGTACATCATACACATTAATACGGAAATATTAAGATGATTTAAAGATATTTTTCTGCGTAACATACAAATGAAGTATCGTTCTTTCGAGTATTAAAAAATATGTCTATTATATATGCCGAATTTCTATTGTTTTATCTTAAACATTTTTCTTTCCGAGATTATAGCACTTAAAAATTACAAAAATAAATTAAGCTACTTTACTCAAATATTTGAAAATGACGTAACTTGAGTCCTAACAAATTACAGCGCTCACGCGTCCGGTAAGTAATGAACAATATTTGTAGAGAGCAATGCTCCAATGTGCATTTTCGTGTACTATATATTACAGTTCTGATGTCCTGTTTACAATGTTATTGCTACATATGAAAACTAGTGAAACTTACCTGCAACTATCAGACGGGGGAAATTAATATATGCCATTCTATTCAGGTCTCTTTCTAAGTATAAGTAAACGTTCATATTATAATCATGTTATATTGAATGAAAATGGGAAACGGGATTCGAATCTGGAACCTCCAGCTTATCGCGCTGACGTGCACCTAACCGCGCCATCCCCTTCGCCACCATTCAACCATTGACATTCAACTTGCCGAATCCCGGTCCCGTCTCCCATTTTCATTTAACATAACATAATTAAGCTGTTACCTGGTGGAGTTGTTAAGTACAATTTAAGAGATTTCTATACGTTCATATTATCATACAGAATGTTGGTTACTTTAAATTTTCTAGTCTTCAATAGATAAACAAATTTACTGTCAAAAAAGCAGTTACAAGCTGCACATGACCCTGTGGAGGACAATAAACTATTTTACTCTCCGGAAGCAAGCAAGGTACCATCTCATCAATTCTTATACAATGCAGCACTATCCTAATATAAATAAAAAAGTACGTATTAATAAATTAACAGAATACTAACAGATTTGTTGTCAATAAAACATATAAGAGAAATTTCAGAAGTACGCTTTATTATCAAACTAGAGATTTGGAATTTAAAAAAATAAATCTTAAGTATTGAAATAGCATTTAATTCGGGATGATATTATTTCAATAGACGCCGCTCCTAGACCAGGGCCTAGAGAGCCGGTATAAAAAGTCCTCCTCTACCTGATGGAAAACCCAGGCGAGGATAGGAATATAAAACATATAATATTATTTTCAAGTTGTTGGAAGGAGATGCTGCCCGTTCGTTTCCTCATTCAAATTCCACCTCTGATCATGGAATCGGTCCCTTGGATGTGTTGGCGCGTGAAAGGGAAAAAAAGACGAGTGAAGGAGAGGGTGGGGACTCGTTTCGGCGACCGATATGGTGGGCCGCAGAAGCGTGCGTGAGACTAACCGGTTGCAGGTGCCGCGTTTAATTAGACGCCGGCCGGTGGGTCGGTCGGTCGGTGGATGGGTGGGCAGGTGCCCGCGTTAAGGGTTAGATCAATACGCGGTGTGGCTGAAAGAGAAAAGGAATGGACGAGTGCGGAAGAAAGAGGCTACGAAAGAGACGGAACAACGCGAAAGGAAGCTGCGGTTGAAAGTGAAATGGAGTGACAAGGAGAGTCGGAGTGGAATGATGCGTTGAGAATGCGCAAGCGGAATGGGATCTCGTATCAATAATGTGATGCACATGTCAAAATAGTGGCGATGATACAAGGAATAGAATGGCGACGACTAACCATTTAAAATCGAGTTAAGTTAAATCCGACTCTGCCTTAGGACCCTTGATCGGATTTGATGGTATGGTCCCTTGCTTGTTTCCGGAGAGTAAATTAGTTTATTGCCCCCCACGTCGTCTTACGCAGTCTGAGACTGTTTCTTTACAATAAATTTAATGTTATTATAGAATTGGTAAAAATCAAAATTGGGGAGTACCATAACTGTATACCTGCTTTAGAATGGAGGAACAATCCACCTGGACAAGTTTTCAGCAGTGATTTCCTCATTTAATCCAGACCAAGTTAAGTGCACTTGACCTTTCTCTGAGTCAATAATTTGATTGGTATATTTCTCAAACTTGAAAAAAATTGTAGCTGCACACACAAATATGAAAATTTTTATACAGGTTTACGCATGCACACAATTGATTCCATCTAACTAATATTAAAACTAAGAAACTTATCTGCCATAACATTTATTACTAACTAAATAATTTACTGTTCACTGATATATAGAGTGTATTGTACAATAATAAATACTATTATTTTATATAATTGGATTTTTAATTCTTTTTTATATTTAAACAGTAACAAAGTATTTCGCATTAAAGAACACAAGTGTTTCTAGGTAACATTTAAACTTTTCTTGGACAATAATGCAGTACGTGAGAAGCAATATTTGTATGAAAGTTAGGAATTCGTACAATAAATAAAATAGTTTTCGAGGTATTTCGTCGGCCTATTTTTAATCGATATTGAGATACTAATTTTAAACATTTAAAACCATACGATGTGCTTTCTATATTTTACAGCACAGAGGAAAATCATAAAAGACACAGTGGTAAATATTCATTTTGATAGGGTAAGCCGGGGTAAAGGTTTGCATTTTTGACAATTTGATATTTCGCTGGCTTGGCGTTCATTGAATTATCCACAAAAATGGCTTTTGTTGTTGCTCAATATCTCCTCTACCTTTGGTAAAAATCGTTCGTGGTGCTGTGCAAAGATTCGCACTGCGAACTTATCTCTCTTCCTTCCAAATATAAAATATGGAGATACAAATTTTCCAGTGGCACTCATAGCACAGACAACAGTTACAACTTTCCGTGTTCTGTGGACACAGAATTGTCAAATTCATTTTTTTTTCAGTTGGAGCAATAAGCTTGGGAATTTTTTGGGCAATAGTTTGAACCCTAGTTTCGTCCATGTTAAATATTCTATGTGGTAGAAACTTGTATTTAAGGAGTATTTGTTCCAAATTGTCAAAGTATTGGTTGAGTTGGAATCTGTTATCCAATGGTCCGAGACACACTCGCTTTTCGTGAGGTCCTTCGAGATAATTTGATCCTTTTCATGAAAACTTTGGTAAAATTTCCCCTAGCCATCTTGGTAGATTCTGAGAATGCACATTTAATTTTATTTTTCTTAGCGTAAGAGTAAAGTAGAATTCTCAAGGGTTTTAGGTTGAGGTCGAAAAATCTTTTGTCTAAATCAGCACAAATGTTGAACCAACTCCTTTTCTTGATTCTCGTTGAAGACTGATCGAAGTCTTTCATGAATTATCGAATACGCAATACTTACTTTTATCATATCAGTAATCCATGAATTGTACCCAAAAGAGAAAGAGAAAGGAAGAAAAGTTTTACTTTGAAACAGTGTGAGAGGCAAAGATTTGAAGGTGTGAGGCAAAGGTTCGCGGATAGGCACCTCCGAACCTTTACCCCAAGTCACTTGCAAACTTTTACCCTATTTCGAACAGTTTTGTTTGGACGGAATTTCTTCCTCGTTGAACTGGAAAACCCGAAACCTATAGGTGGCATTTCAAAGCTTATTTTACATACTAAACAGAAAGTGGTTAAAACCTTTAATAATTATGAGTACCTAATTTTTCGTAAATGTTGCGGAAAAATAACATCGAAAATGACAAAAATTATTTCACCTCATTTTCTTCAGTGTGTAGTACACGAAGTCGACGGGGCTCCACAAGGCGATTGATGGGAGGTAGATGAATGTGCTAAGTACCGGATTTACGCGAATAAACTTCTCCCTCCTGTTCAAACTTCAATTCAAACCTTTGCCCCGTGCAAACCTCTACCCCGACCTACCCTATTACTCTTATTCTTTACTTGTATGTGAAATACGAGAAATTAATCTCCGGATATCCTTCTATCTGCGCTAGAAAGTCCTTTCAGAAGCATATGAGCATGCAAAACTAATGCATGCAAAATATGCAATATTTAACCATGCTGATGTATCATTTACAATTTTAATTCAAGAAGGAATTTAAGTGTTAGGGTGTCCTGACGTGTAGTGGCAAAAGCGCGCATATAGAATCATCGACTAAAGTCCTTGAAACCCAGGTAGGGAAACCCAGGTCCTTGAAACGTGGGAATTATTGTGTACGAAATAGATTACGTCGGGTGCTTTTGTTTCCATCACTGCCCGTTTATTCTCTCGAGACACACCGACCATAATTATTCAATCATCCACAAAGGAAGGTGTATCAAGATACGTATCCTTCACCCCTACTATTCCCGTGTCAAAAGTTTGAAGTCTACTTCCAATACATTCAGCAAATAGATCTGAAAACTCAAAAAGAATAAAGTATGATAAGAAAATATTTATATAACATTAACGCCAAATATATTTTTTCTCATCAAATAAAAAATGTTTTTGTATGAAATAAAAAAATCACATTCAAAAATAAGGTTTTGAAACATGGAACATAGGCAAAACTAAAAATAATGTATTAAGTTTATTGAAGCATTGCATTACCGTTCATTTCTCAGAACCACATATATAAAATTTTGTCTTTGACCAAGGATTTTACTTTATTCTACATCCGGTAGGAAAGAAAGAACTCTTTTAAGGTATTATTTTCTGATTTGAATTAAAATAAATTTTGCTTTACAATTTTTTAGTTTTTCGTTGAGTTAAGAAATGAATAAATATCATGGTCAAGAAAAATTAAAAAAAGGATAAAAGTAATAAATTAAAGTTATCCTTGAAGCAGAAGTACTTCCTTACAATGACTGGTAAGTGTTAGAAAATCTATTCACTATTTTTAGAAGATATACTGAAATAGCACCACAGAAAGAATACCTTTTGTATAGTTCATCACCTTGAGCCGTTGTAAGAGCCATTCTTCAGATATCTAAAGGGATCTGTAGGGAACAATGAGAAATGGAGATGTTTGTTTTTCATTCACATAGATGGATAAAATCTCCGTATCTCAAGGTGTATAACAAAATATTGTGTTCTGGAGATAGTATCAACTGATTCATCTATTTTGGATAAGTGGGTTATTAATCTTTATCTCTACGTGTGAAAGTTTTTTACTAAAGAAAATTAATATAGAGTTAGTGAATGTATCTACGATTTTCATATAATTATTCTGAAAACACATTGCATAACTTCGAATAACTTGCAGCGAAAAATACGGAATAATTTTTGCAGTTCTGTCGTCGTCGAAAAAAAAAACTAATGTGTTTTTTTGGTCGTTTTTGTTTGGAGGAGGGGGAAAAAGTGTATTCTTTAAATGTCTGAGCACCTATACAAACATATGAACGGGTTTCAGCAAATCTTCGATCACAGTAACTGGTTTTGCCAGACACATAAATGACATATGTTAAATGTGGCGATATTAATATCAGCTGCGAAATTGGGTAGGTGAAATGTCGTAACAGTGCCATTAATATAACTTACAAAGACAGAGATTATCGCAAGTCCATCACATTATTTGTAACGTTGACCCTTGAAGGTTGAGTCATTCAGGGCAAGTGTAGACGGTAATGTACTATCCCTCACTCAGCCATTTTCATATCGCGGTATTTTAGCAAATTAGTGATGTCGATTTCACGGACTACGAGCTTGGGACGAATAAAACGTTTACGTCAAAAATAGAGAACTTATTCGCGTTTGAAAGTAAAACGCAATAATGAACTTTGGTCAGGAATTTTTCGAACGTGACATGCACCTGAGGTATAAAATTGTTCTGAGAAATTTAATTCTATAATATTCACCATTTTAAATATTATAGAATTTAGTGAATACTGAATGTACTTATTTATTTCAACATTTAATTATAAAGAATTTACTTTTATTTTCATCGCATTAAATTGTTAGTTGTGCTATTTTCTTCTGTAATAATTATTCTATTAAATTATGAACTTTTGTTTGTTTTATATTTTTCTATCGTTAAATATTATATAATTTTATGCTTAACATATTCCTAATATACTGCACTATTTACTCCTATCACCTGACGAAGTCGCAAACCAGTGACGAGACATTAGTAAGTGGAATGCATTCGTAAGTCGAGAAAGATCGTAAAATATGATAATTTACATTGTTAGTACTGAAGAAACAATCTATGGTTAAATTTCAGCTGTGAATGGTGATACCAATGATCAATTGGCCCTACTACTCATTTTACAGTTGCACGCCTTTGATGACGTCAGCAATCTAATAAACCTTAGCTTCATGACAACATGTAAGAATGATGGTGATGGAAGGGTTTTTCATGGAAGTAAGAATCAAAGAAATAATCATCCAAATCTTACTCCGAACATACATTTAATAATGTATTCTTAGAGAAGTGTATAGCGGTCTTGTCAACGACGCCATCATGCCATCTAAAGATATTCAAGAATAAAAATTTATTAACAGTAATCTTTGGTTACATTCAGGATTTATTTTGCTTTTATGTCATTATATTTAAAGAACTACTTAATTAAACAAGCTAACATTTCGGATATCATTCACGTTTCGTCTCTTAGAGTAATGTAGATGGAGAACAAATTTTGTTGATGGCAAAGCAGAGATGGTCAAAAATTACTTCGTGTCATAAACCCAATTAAAAAATCTTATTTATAAAATAGTAATTTTCAGTGAAACAAGAAAGAGGTGAACAAGTTGCGTTCGTCGCCACGGTGAAGGGCGTGGAAAGGAGAAGGTGAGTGGCTACTAGAGGAGGAGGAGGAGATGAAGGCGCGGTCGGAATGTCGCCAGTGCCCTGACGGTGGCCTTAATCGATAGCTGCGCACTCGGCCCAGATACGGAACAAAGTGCTGTCGCGTGCCTATGCCGCCCCCGTCGCCGCCACTAATGTCACCAGCTCCCGAAATGTGACCGGCGGCTGCTAATACTTTGCTGCCAATAACACTGCTCTGTGGAGCTTTGTCTCAACAAACTGAACGGAAATATTCTGGTTCTTTAGGAAGTTTCAAAAGCTCGGTTTTATACCTTTTTTTTCGAAGAACTGTTCGTTCTAGGAAATCATTTTATTTTTTATTCCTCTACTTCAACTAAACAACAATTATATCAGTCGAGTCATTTTTGCTCGAATATTTTTGCCATCTATTACACTGAGTGATGTACAATCTTTTCTAGCGAAGGAATCTGAAAAGTAAAACTACCTCAAATTATGATGATAGATTTCGCATACCATACCATTTCACTTACTTAATGACTCAATTCGATGATTCCAACCCCCACATCGCTTCCAAAAAACAACCCTTAATGTTCTGAGTTAGTTATTTACGAAGTGTGAATATTTCTACAGTGAGACGACAATGAAAGAAAATTACATCGGGTTGTACATTACAGGGGTCTCCAAACTATGGCCTGCTGGCCAGATTCGGCACACGAAGAGGTTATGTCCTGTCCACGTGACTCGATGGACTAACAGTGGAAGAACGTATTCTGACGGCAGGGTTAGGTCCACAGTGGACATATATTGTTCATCAAAAGCAACTTCCATCTTACTCTAGAAAGTATAATAATGAATAAGAAAAAAGTAAAAGAATTACTGGCACAAATAACTTGACAAATGATTTTTCTCCCAATTTTGTATTGACTCTAATACACAAATGTTAGTATAAAGTACACTAAAAAACAATATTTTCTAATGTTTTTACATACATTATAGATTGATATTTCTTTAGTTAGAGTTTTAGCTAATATTTTAAGTCGTGGTAGTCAGATATGCATATTTCTTAATTTTTAAATGCATAACTATTAATCTAATAAATGTTGTACTAAATTACAAGCTGCAGTTGCTTGGAAATAAATATATTCGACCCGTCTGTCTACTAATTTTTATTCAATTTAATTCTGAAGTAAAAAAGTACGGAGACCCCTCCATTAGAACATTAAAATTTTCCTCAAGAATCTTATTCCTGTTACAGTACGTATTCATGGAAGTTTCGAATGAAACAAAATTGACTGGATGTAGAAGATTCGATAATCAGGTCAAGATTATGTTTGTGAATTCTTTTGCAAAGATTGAACTGTATAAATCATGTGTCTCGTGGAAATAGAAGCAACATAATGAATAATATAATTTTATTACGATGTGTCCTTTTTTATCATATCTTATTAATAAATTTCCTCATCGTGAGTGTAGGAATTCATAAATTATGTTTCTGTTCGATATACGAGAAGTAACCATAAGATCCCTAGTTCAAATCTCTAGGGAAATTTATTTTTTTTACTTCATTTTTGTCGACAATTTAATACGCCTTTAGTACAATGGTTTTAACACTTTTACGATTAATAAGACGTATAATCATGTATCCATTCATGCAGAGATATTTACCATCTAAACAAAGATCTCATCAACCAGATATTTGAAGGCATAGATGTCATACAATGGTTGATAAATGGATGATATTGAAGTTATTTCAAATGGGTGTATAATTATCTTCTGTTATCACAATTATTTATCGAAACAAGGGTTTCGCATTGGTATGAGGTAGCATATTGATTCAGTTTAACTAGTAATATTTTTCACGCTTTAACTGTGTGTATTTGGCACACGTTCAGCCAGTATTTGGTTATTTCGCACGGTTTAATTGACACGAAACTGCAAAGTGATCATGTTTCATCAATTCCTATGGAACCCATAGAGCATGTTTTCTTCTTGTTTTCCCAGGAAATCGGGAGGTTAAATAAGTAAATAAATAAATGAGTGAGGGAGATGAGGGATAGGACGGAAAATATGAATATCTCACGAAAGTAAGAAGCAGTCGCCGTTTCCAGAATAAGTGCAGAATCGCATAAACACACCGCGGGTCTCCTAACTCGACACAATTACCATCGCTACAGTTTATTTGTACAAGGTAACTTTTTGAAATTGTGATTCTTTTAAATTCCAGAAAATTATTTTTGTAATGGTACTTCATTTGTAGCATTTGGTTAAGAACGGAGGGAGAAAAAAGTATTTACGAATCTATCTTTTATACTACGAACTGTTTTTTTTTATTGCTATAAAGTACCATTTTGATTCAAATGTTTTCAAACTTCCAGGTAACGCTACTTACCACTGGAAATCTAAATGAAGACTTCAGATAATGCAGTTTGCTCATGAACTGCCTCATTGGTTACGCTTCCCTCTCTCTCTTATAACTTAGCATACACACCACGAGTTAATTCACCATTAATATTTACATTAAAAACAAAATTCAAGAATATTCTGGAAAATTAGTGCGTAGTACTGCTAAATATTAGTGCGTGGAACAGACAATTTTCAAAAATGTAATTTCTCCGGTGAAACGAGCGTATTACGGTGCAATTAGGCCTACTACTAAGAACAAAGTAGCATTGAATGTTAAATTGCGATAGAAAGTCAATTATTCATACTTTAATGAATTATTGATTGAGTCATATTTACAAAATAAAGAACATAACCCGTCTCAGATAATTTGCTTCCTCACCTTCCACCAAGGAGTTTTAATGATGTTTTAATGATGTTCTAATGATACCAGAATTCTCCAGTAACGTAACTTATGAGGTGAAATTTGTCGCTCTAATTTCACAATTGTATTTTTTTTAAACGACTACAAAAATCATAAATTAATTGAACATATTCAAGGAACCAGGCAGAGCTATACGTTATGTATCTAGATTTCCTGTCGTTACAACTTTCATTAGCCCTCAGTGCTAACTGGCTGCAGATGGTTTGATCAGTGATAATATTTTCCGATAATTTATCAATATACTTTCACCCAGAAGTTGTGATTTCTTCAGACTATATAAATAAGTAGGACCGTTTCTCCTAATAACTAACAAGAATTTAAATCAGTATTGTTAATTTATAGCGTTGTTCACCATACTGTGCCTTAATGTCGTTCAAGAAATCTTCTTTCGTGTTATTTGGTTCTGTGGTATTAGTTGAATTATTTACATCTGTCAATGTTATCTCATAAAATATAAAATTGAATATTATAGTGTATTGTTGTGATGGCCAACTCAATATGTATGTATTCTCGAATCTGTCAACTAAGGACCACGATAACGAGTGTTAGTTAGGCTCAGTTCCGTGTGAGTTTACTTAAGAGACATGTCGTGAATTGTGGGGGAACAGCTTCTAGATAGAACCTAGATAGCTGAGTATTACAACTGCGGTTGTTAGTCTCAGAGGGTGACATTTTCAAACGCCGCAGCTATATGCACTGAGACATAGAATTGAAAAGCTACAGATTTTTCTTGCCCCACACGGGAATTGAACCCGGGACGACTTGGTGACGAGCAAGCACGCTGACGGTGCCATGGAGGGGTTATACAACTCATTATATCTTACACCTGACTACCAGTTGTTGTGATACGAAACAACTTGACCGAGCAGAACGTGAGAATCCCACGCAGAAATCGTCGACGTTGAGCCAACTTTCTGCGTATTTCGACGTCGATATGAAGTCGAAGGACGACGTCGAATAAACGACACCGTCCCGACGTCGTATATCCCGGAATGTGAAGTAGAGACAACATCGTTATGCGACGTCGAGACGATGATAATAAACTACGTTGTTTCGATGCCGAAGTCGAGTCGACTATCGACGCTGAGTTTACTCCGTTATAATAATAATAATAATTGAAAGGACGCAAGGAGCAACTGGTAGTTGATTCTGTTATTCTCAAAGAAGCTCACCACAGAAATAGAAATCTTATATTGAACATCAGAAGGCCTTTGATACGGTACCGCATATGTGGTTAATAGATATCCTTAAGATACATAAGATTCACCCTGCTTTGATTGAATTCCTACAACACATAATGAAACATTGGAGAACATTTATTCATATTTATGATGGTAAAAGAAATTAAATAAGTTCTGAAATTAAGATACAACGAGGGATTTTTCAGGGCGATTCTTTAGATCCATTTTGTATTGCTTGGCATTGAATCCCTTGTCCCGTTTACTGAATCGTACCAATATCGGATATCGCATAGGCAATAACCGAAATGGCCATCGGGTATTCCATTTTCTGTGCATGAATGACTTGAAGCTATATGCTTCATCCTCAATTAAGCTTCAGCAATTAATACAATTGGTGGAACAGTTTTCAGTGGATATTAATATGAAATTTTGCTTGGAAAAGTGCACAATCTTTATTAGTCGTATAGGTAAAGATTTAGTAAACCCTCATGGAGTTGATACAGTGCAGCGTAAAATTGGGCTAATAACAAAATTTGAGTTTTACAAGTATCTAGGAACAAAGCAATCAAAAATGATATCACATACTGAAATCAAGAGAGCTCTTACATCGGAATTTACCACCAGACTAGAGATAATCTGTAGAACAGGGCTGAATAGTAATGATTTGATACAGACCATAAACAAATCTGTAATATCAATTTTAACTTATTCATTTAGGATAATATCTTATTTTGAAAATCTGTGGGTAAAATTGACAAACCTTCGGAAACACCACGCAAAATCAAGTAATCTGAGAATGACACTTCCAAGAGATGAAGGTGGAAGAGGAATTATGATTTTAAAAACCTACACAACAGACAGATTACTCAACTTCGGTCTTATTTTCATGAAAGGGTGAAGGAATCCTCACTACACGCCAGCATTTACAGCTCAGACAACAATTACACTCCATTAAACCTAGTAGAAGCTAGAAACTTAGGCAGTGAAAACTTTTCAACAGAACAGACAAAATTTGGGAATGGAAGAGCACGGCCCTGCACAGAAGACACCCTCATGATCTGAGCAACCCCAATGTCGACAAGAAAGCGTCAAACGCATGGCTCAGGCGAGGGGAGCTTTTTCCTGAAACAGAAGGGTTTGTTATGACCATCCAGTATCAGGTTATTCCCACTAGGGAATATAAGAAATATATTATGCAAGATCCCCATATGAAAAATGATAAGTGAAAGAAATGTGGAACTGCTTCTGAAACAATTCAACATATAACCGGAACTTGTAATGAACAGCTGGCGTTTTAGAATCAACAAACTTCAAATTATATTATGACAGGTCAATAATTACGGACCGTACAATTCATAACAACAGACCAGACATAGTGCTAAAAGATCAAGTACCAAAGACAACCTATTTGAAAAACATAGCTGTGCCAAACACTCACAACCTTCAGAAAACAATTCTGGAAAAATATCAGAAATACAGTGACCTTAAGGCAGAAATACAAAGAATATGGAACATGGAGAGAGATTATATAGTGCCGGTAGTGATGTTCTCTACGGGAGTCTTCCCCATCTCCCTCCACAATAGTATTACACGTTAAAATTGCATAAGATCATTTATGTTCAACTTCAGAAAGCTGTTTTGCTCAACACATCAAGAATAGAAAATTTTTGGATCATCTAGAGTGAGTGTGCTTGGTGTAGCCCGTACCTCACTACGACCAGCAGAAAAAGCTGAGATCCTAAATGAATATAATAATAATAACAATGCGTTGGTCTCCGTTCCCGTTAATTGTGACCCATCTCTCTTGGGATGGTCGGAACCACAATCGCAATTTCGACTTTCCGTCTTTCACTGCCATCTGGTAGTGGAAGTTGGAACTCTACTTGAGAGCTATTTTTCGCCAAGAATTAATTTTGCCGAGAACATCCTATCTTTTACTTGTTTACGGAGATTACTATTTTACGTGTTTAGTATTCATGGTAGCAATAGTAAGACAAAGCAAAACAAGAGGATAAAAACTTAGCGTTCATCAATATGTTGCAGTAGCTCAGTGGTAGCGTGCTCACCTTAATATACAAAAGACCCAGGATCGATTCACGTCGTAGTCGGACTAGGTAGACGGAGGTTGTAAAACAGTTTTCTTATGAGAATGTGTGTTACAAGCCTCATATAATGCGATTTAACAAAGGAAGCCAATGTGTAACATCCATAAACGTTGTACTAAAATGATAATTCAACATTGTCAAGAAAGTAGTCTTGGCGTCGAATAAGCGGTTTTTTAAAGGACGTCGTGAAGACGCCGTTCTCCGACGTTGAATCGACTTTACATACGCGTTGGCAACGTCTTCACGACGTTCTTTTTTGATGTCGCCACGACTTTGACGGCGTTGTAACATCGTCGTTACGACTTGAAATTTCTACGTTGCAAGGGGCAAACACGAGTAAGAGAGAATCCTTCGTGACGAGATGTCCAATTTATTCAGTGACATTTAAACATTAACTGCGGCGCGCTGGCGGAGACGGCGGAGGCCTGCGTTCGATTTCTGGCGTCCGAAGGCTGCCATCGTAGCCTTCAAGTCGTAAGAGAGAGATTGTACGGGAGAGTTGTGGAGTCGCTATACGTAAGTCCCGGAGGAAAGCCTACGTTGTAGTCAGGGAAGAGAGACGGGAGTTCCACATGCAGTCCCAGGTTTGAGTTCATCCAGGTCAGAAGGTGATGGAGGTTTGGCGAATCGTAACGTTCCGCCGGGATCTCCCTTGAGCTATCGCGCTGCGCCTATTTAACACCCTTTTCAGTCGAATCAGCGCATGCCTCCGTCCACCATCGTCTGCCTGCATGTAGTTCAAAACCAGCCACGCTGCTTACGTCACGACTGTATTACATATTAAACGGTGGAAATTAGTGTCTTTTATTGAAGAAATATCCAAACAACTGGGAACTCCTACTCAAACAGCGATTAAATGTATCCAGGTAGCACATATCATATGTGAATGTACTACTTTTTTTCAGATATGCTCTCATCCAATGAGTCAGGACTTGGTATTGAAACATTTCTGGGGCTTGTGGGTGAGAATTAAATGCCTTCAATACCTTGGTCTAGGGAACCCAGAACATTAACCGTCGTGCCACTCTTCCACCATAAATAATTCATACCCTACGTTCAATAGCACGTGGATCACAAGTAGTCCCAGCATAAAACTATGATTTGCACCCTTGAGTACAGAGTGCGAGGTCCCGGATTTAACACTCAGCTAAAAACAAATTTAATTTCGGTATCAACTGTTGATAAATTATTGATTTATCAAAATAATATACACATTTAAAACACCATATATTTGAAACATGCTTTGTTGGAGTCAATTAATAAAGATTTAATGGTACATAGAAATATTATAGTGTTTTTAACTGAGTGTGCACTAGAACCAGTGATACGTCATCGCTCCTCGCGAGTTCCCCAGTACGTCGGGAGAGTGAAGCAAGTAAATGGAATATCTTTGCTGCACCCCGGCTGCACGAGTATTGTAACAACAATAATTGAATATAAACATAAATAATTACAATATTTCAACAAACAGTCTTTTGGTATTAATTACCTGTTCATCATTATCTGTTCATCATTATCTGTTCATGTAATCAAATAAACGAAATCCTTCAACTTGAAAATTATTTCTCTATTGGAAAGGACTAATTCTACGTACAACTCTTGTTCTTATTCTGAGAAACTTTCAGACGAATATATTATTTGCAATAAACTCATAGCATTCATCATAGGTGAGCCTGTGGATAGCGCATTTAGACTCAATGACGTGACGCCCTCAACTGAGAGAATATTCCAAGGAAGTCTGGTTGCTCATAGTGCAGCTCGATACGCAAGTGAAACAATCACACTGGTGCAAATGTCAAATGGATCAATATTTTTGCACTCGGGGTGCACCAGTGCAGTCTCAGAGCATTAAATGGAAAACGTCGTTAGATTACGATAATTCCCGCTTGTATTAACAGTACGAAGATAAAAATATTTATTTCTTTTGTCATATTATTTTAAAGACATTGATTCATCGTCGTATGGAAAGCGGAAAAATTAAAATTTTTGTTTTCATACATTCTTTTCTCTTCCATTTATCACTTACCATTGGTTACAAGTGGTAAACACAGACAGTGCTATGGAATTCTGAGTTGGACGCTATGAGCATCACTACTCACATAACAAGCTTGTACTTGTAAATTGTGCTGTCATCCTATGCTATAATACGGTACGTACTTCTACTGGTGGACCATTTAGACAATTTAAAATTAATTTGTATTTTAAATCAAATTGTAAAATAAAAAGAGAGAAATTATACAGCCTTACGCCAGTAAGATTAAGTCCAGAGGTTAGAAAATTATCGTTATGACAATCATCTTTGTAATTTTTGACAATCAGGTAAGAACAAATGAGATATAACGATTCGCAGGGGGAATAATGCACGAATAAAATTTACATCAAAAAATTTATGAAACTCAAGAAGCAAATCATTTACGAGTATTGGGGACTCTGTGACCTGCGAAGATTATCGACAAAGTGAGTAACAATCGAATATTTTTCCCTGAAAAATAATTTACACCTCTTTGTTTTTAATTATACTTGTTCTTAAAATGATACTGGAACTTGGTAATTATACATGTGAAATAAGCACGAATGTGACTCGAAGTCAACCAATCCATACGCGGCGAGTGAATCGGAGTGCAACTCGGTGACACGTGTATACAGTGCGTGAACTAGAAGCGGACACACGCAAAAGAAAACAACATAATCTTGTGTGGTCGTGACCACGCTCCGTATCCCAAGGCAAGGGTACGATATGGATTTCCAATATCGGGGAGAATGGAAGATTTGAATATGAATATAGCGGAAAGCCTTTAGGAATGTTGGAGAGGGTGTATGCGTTAACTTTTGTCGTCGTTGTCAAAAGCCCTGCAGATCAGAGTCTCGATGGTTCAGACTCGAGCTTAAGCAAATACGCGAAAATCACGAAGGACTTGGTAGATTGATGAAATAAACATGTATACATTAGTCTACTAGTAAGAATATATACATTAGAAGGGCAAAAAAATTAAGCTTCTAAAATACTAATACGCACCGAAGAAAAATGGTAAGTGAAAATATTTGCCATGACATCACAAAAGAGTGAACCTGAAGCTTCTTGTATAATTGTAGTGATAAACCCCAAAAAATATTGGTTCACTATACAAGATCCAACAATCAGTCATATGAACGAAATGATACATATTAGCATCGTATATTATAATACTGAAGGTAGTTTTATTTAAAAATATAGAATATTAAAAACTAAAACGGAGTCTTTGAGACAACATAATTTTCATTAATTACTAAAATTTTCAAGTAACTTTGAGAAAGGGAACACATTAAGGAACAAATTGAATGCTCGATTTGAGTCTTTAATCTTGTAGAAATTCCTACGAAAACTGGTTTATTTGACTAAAAAATACTTTGTTTCCATTTTAAAAATAATTATTTAGTAATAAATTAAATAATAATTTAAAATCGATATAATATAATATTCTAATAGTAAACACATATAATTCTAGTTATTAGTAATTTTAAATCATACTTAAAAGAACTACTATAAAGTGCTGATAACACCTATGATCACTATCTCGTCCCCAATGAATAAACGAAGCAATGGATTACGAAAGGCGAGAAATTTTATGCGGTGGATTGAACAGAAACAAAATTCTGTTAACTCAGGTGCCACAAATGGAACTGAAGCATTCATTGACGGATGCATATGTTGTATACATTAAATAATTACTCATCATTATGGATACATGTATTGAATAAATTAAGATGAGCGTGTTATGACAAAAGAGGTTATGAAAATTTAACATGCACTGTTCATTTACATCGACATTAAAACGAATAATGTTAACACATTTGAACGTACCAATTGAAATGGATCTCCAAACAATATTTGATATTTTATTTTTAAGAGTAATGTATTAAATTTATAATTAGGCTCGACATGAGTAATTCTCATGAATAGTAAGTGAATATACATTTTATCATCAGTATTGTAACTCTGCTAGTAACGTATAGCAGAATCTAATATTGATATACGCATTTACATTGATTATTCACCATGAAACAACTGTGTGTTAGTGTTTCTTTCTTTAGATTTAAATGATGAAGACGAGGTAATAAATGAATAATTCTATGAAATGAAACTTGAATGAGACAACTTTCATTACACGTTTTTAAGTTGTACAAGAAAAGAAAAACTAAGTAAAGACCAAGATCTATTTCTCATTCCAATATTTGAATAAATACGATAAACAATATCTTCCGAATTATTTAAACGTATGATAGTAATAGGGAACGGAAACTTGGTGTGTTCGAACGAAGGATTCTTAGAAGAATTTTTGGCCCAACAAGAATCACGGAACGTGTATACAGAACAAAAACCAACAAAGAATTAGATGATCTAATTGAAAATAAAAATATAATAAGGGTTGTAAAATCCAGGAGGTTCGCCTGGTTGGGTCATCTGGAGAGAATGGAGGACTCAAGAGTTACCAAAATGATTTCCAAATGGACACCTCTTAAGAACCCGCCATAAAGGTAGACCGAGACTCCGATGGCTGGATGCTGTTCAGTACGACCTCCGAATAATGGGTGTAAGGAACTGGAAAGAAGTTGCGAAGGATAGAGCCAGATGGAGGAAGGCGATTGAGCTGGCCAAGACTCATAAAGAGTTGTAGCGCCTTATAAGAAGATGATGATGTTAGTAATACGTATTTGTGAAATAACATTTTTGTATTCTAAAAACTATACAAATTTGTTGCTATTAAACCATATCGCTAACTACTATTATTCTTATCTATAATTTAGAGGGGCGTGGAAAGGATAAAACTAGGTCTGCCTGAGGGCCCTTGATCGGAATTGACGGGATGGTTGCTTACTTCCGAAGAGTAAATTAGTTTATTTTCCGCCACAATAAATGTAGAACATTTATTTACTAGGAAGTTTATTTTTTACTGGAAATTATACATTAATATGAGTGTGTTTGATTGGAAAGTTATGGCTGAGTGATAAACCAAGAACAGTGATAAGAAGACTCAATTCGCTTCTGTTAGTCACCTCTCTTCATTGGATAGTGAGGATTAAGTATTTACCGTTCGAAACCGTCGTTAACCCTCAAGCAGTCGCGGCAGTTTTTTGTTACGTAAGTGTTTGCGTGGTGAGCAACTCGCAACTCGCTTTAAACTGACTTCTCACGACAACTATCACAAACGGAACAATTCAATCAAAAAAATTAATGACCTATAAAGGATTCCATATAAACAAGACGAGTAAAGAAATAAAATGGATATTAAGTCATTTAATTTAAACTAGAGATAAATATAATACACGGTAATAAAAACAGAGAACATTCAGATTGTATGCATGAGCCGGGCGCTACATAACTATTTATGAAACATTGAATCATGTTGTATATTCTCTATATATCAAAATAATCATGTTAACAGTAAATAATGAATTACAGTGTACTAAAAAACTGCGAATCATTAATTATACCGTTTAAATTGAAACTGTATTTGAATAATGGTCTCTAGTTTACCTGAAGTTCTTTAGTTTTGTGATTGTTTTGTTGTAAATTCCTTAATTGTCCGGAAAGCCAAGGCAAATTTCGTTCTGTTTTTATCTATATTAAATTTCTGTCAGTGACGATTTTTCTTTATACCAATATCAATGGGAATTACATTAGAATAAATTTTAAAAAGTCCCTTCAGAAATTCAATGCATACAACTTTGAGAAGGTTTTCTTCAGTCATTAGCCCAGAAAGGTTCAAATTTTATTTGACTACTTTATAATAATTATTTCTTTCATAAAAAGTAATGGTATTTCAGAACAGTCGTCAGGACGTTTATTCTACCTTAAATAATGTACCATATATACGACTTAAATCTTAGCAAATATTCTGCACAGAGAAATATCATATACCATTCATAAAAGCCTGCATAGAGCAATGGGTTTTACGATAGCAAATTGTATGATGTTCGTGAAACATTACGGTGGTCAATTAACGGATGAGTTCAAAGGAATTCGTTCTCCAGGAAATTATTCATCCTTGCAGTTTAAAATTGACAGTTTTGTTAATTGAAATATTTTACTGAATTTGAAAGATACTTTCCTGAAGGTAGGTGTGGTGTGTTTTATTCTTCAGACAAAGTCCTGATAGATACAGGTTTATCGTTGCATTAAACTTACTGTGGTTTATATTTTTGGTAGGGTGGATATTCCATTTGATTGAGTATAAACACAACTATATTATAACTGTTCTCAATTATCTTCTTATTTTCAATTACGTCGTATCACTTAAAATTAAGGAAACATTAAAAAATGACATATTTATATATAAGAGAGTACGACTTTTAATATGATATGATCAAATAACGAGAAGTGCTCACCTGAAGGTGAGAGTTGTGAGTGGCCGATAGGACTTGTGAGAGCCCGGATCACTCATCGGCGTGCCCCAGAAGTCGTCTCTGAAGACATCCACCAAAGGTCCTCCTCCCACCACGTCTCTATTGCGAGTCACCGCGGGTACATCGTCGTGAACGAAGTCTCCGTGCAACGCGTTCGCGTAACACGAACACGCCACCGCTGCCACCGCCAGGTACACGCGTCCACCGCACTTCGTCCCCGCACTCATCGTCCCGTCGTCCGTCTCGGGGGCGGGGGCGGTGTTGACGGCAACGGCGGCGGCGGTGGGGGCGGCGGCGGCAGGACGAGAGCGGCCCCCACACCGCCGCCCAGCACGCGGGCCGATATCCGACCCGGTGCTCCGCGGCGAGGCTGCGTTCCCGCCGCCGCCGCCCCCGCCGCCGCCTCGCCAGCCTCCTTCAGACCCGTTGCATGGCGAAGGCAAATAGCCGTGGCCTGCCGTCGCGGTGGTCGCAGGCTCCTCGCAGCGTCCAAGGAGGCCTATGGTGAGGCTGCAGAGGCCATGCACTGCCCCGTGACCTCGGGGCCAGATACGTCGCGTGAGGTTGCTTCGACCACTTCACCAAGGCCACAGCGCGATCCGCGAGTAAGATAAACGTTATCTTGATGCACTGATGTCCCCGTGTTATTAATGGCCCACCGCCAAAAGCAGATAACACTTCATGGATTGCAGTTCATTCAGTCTCGTAATCATAATTAACTTCAAAATCAAGTAGAAAGTTTTATCTTCCACAAATCACTATTTCAGGTGGGTTCAATTTTCATTTGCAAAGTTTTATTGTTTCTTAATGAAGAAATATGGATACTGGGAGCAAAATACAAGTTTTTTTCATACCTTTATTTCTTATATTATGATTAGCACAATCAAGAATCGTCACAAGACTTGTCTAAATACCTGAAAACTATTTCGGAAGATTACTGAGCGAAACAAATAGTACATTATTAAATACTGTACAGGATTTCCTCTTCTTGCAGAATAATGAATAGTAGTTCAATGTAAAATAATGTTTCTATGGGAATCGTATTGTATGCCAAGATTTTGTATCTAATGTTTATTTTTTCTCAATGGAATGAACTGTAAATTTTCTTTACACGTATTTAGAAGAACACACACCAAGAAAGAACACACCACTAATAACATTTATTAAGTGAAAAACAATTTTAAACCATGTAAATTCATATGTTTCTTTTTTGTCTGTTAACAATTTCTCACACCTTCTGGGGACAATTGGATTCTCCTCCGAAAATATGAGCTCAAACACATGTGATAGCAAAACATTCCTTGAATGAGGAGTTAGCAACACAGATTTTCATCGTTAAGTATATCAATTGTTTTCAAATGTTTCATTCCGCATGAAATCTCCAGCACATCGAATGCCTAAATCAAGACGACCACTAAGTCACTATCGTGAAAACTCACTCGCGAAAACCCCGATTACAGGCGGAAGCATTGCGCGGTTTGACGCGGCTCACGGAAACGCACCGAGAACAGGGACAACCCCGGAGCGATCCCTGGTTCGAGTACCGGCCCGGCCCCAACTGCCGGTGCCGCGACCCGCGCGCGGTATATAGTCTGCGAGGGGGCAACGGTGGCGGCGCCTTCGAAGGGTTGACGCATGCGCCATGGCAGATGGCAGCAACTGCGCGCGACTGTCGGCGATCGGACGCGCGCGCGCGCATTGACGGGGAGGGAGAATGCTAAGCGAGGACGAGGGTGTCCTTTGGACGGGCGAAGCACTACATCGACGGCAGCGGTGAGGTGGGATCGTCCTGCGAATCTGCAGGTCATGATAACGGGGAAGTAGATATTGTATTCCGTGTTAAAATGTCTGTATGAGAGACAAAAATTTATTATGTCAAGAGCGGACTTACTTTACAAAATACTAAGGTTATTAAGGGTTTAACACTTTTAACAGTTTTAGCATTTTTGTAGTGTTATGCCATCAAATTTAAAAATCTGATTTTTTTTATTGGCATGGGCGGATCTCAAATGGAAATATAATATTAATTTTCCATTTTATTTCTATTTAATTTACATAAAATTTTCCATTTTATTTTCACAAATATTATATTTCCATTTAAAATCCTGAAACACACGCCCTTTTTTTGGGATATGAAATTTTAAGTTAAAATGTAATAAACTGCAGAAAAACAAGTATAGATAATTAGGGTGTTTCATTTTTTGTACTTACCTGTTTGATCTTTACTTTCCTTGTTCGAATATTTCAGTTTTAAACCAATTTTACATACCACACCACTTAACACCATTCTACAGAGGACTTCAGCTCTTTAAACAAAACTTATGGGGCTTGTGCCTTTTCAAAAAAACACTACGATGCTGAGACGCACGGTTTTATGATGACTCATCATACTGAGCAAAAGGAATCGCTGACCTTTGCTTTGGTGTCTCCCACACACTATCATGTTACTTTCTGCCGAAAAATGATGCTACAGAATAAAGTTTCTGATATTTTACTATTTGTGTCACGGAATGTATTTTACTTTTCACGGAAAGTTAATGTATCAAATATAAATTAATTACAGAGCAGAATAATATTATTTTAAAAAAAAGAAGCATACGACAGGTTAACATGAATGTTGAGTGTAGAATGGTTCAGTTAGTACGTTTACTTCAATTCTCTCCTAAAGGAATAAATATAACGAAATTCAGATTTAACTAACATAAATCATAACATGGGGTTAAATTTTACGTACTTAAATAATTTGTAGATTTTTAACAGCATATTAGCTTCTTTTCGGAGATAAAAACTGATATAACTCTTAAAAAGCGAACACGAATTCATTTCTTGACAATTTGATGAACCAAGTTATTATTATTATTTTAGTTTGTTTCACAGAATCAAATTTTGACTGTTAATTAGAAGTCTACCATTCTCTTTTAAAAACTTTGACATGAAAATATGCTGCCCACTTTTGAAGAAAATATGAGCAACATACATGTATTGACTGTTTAAATCTCCACTTAGTTATGTGTATACCACAAATAGGAAATATCTACTAACACTGAAACTTCTTTTATCTTACTAGAACTTATCAATATGGGATAAAATAAGCAACTCATTGTTGCTCACATTTTTATCTTCTTACAAATCTGGAGAAAGGAGATATAAATAAAAGGAACATTTTACTGCTAGAATAATCATATACCATCATTAGAAAGGATATTTTATCCATTCTTGTGCCATTTCTCATTGTGAGTTGAACAAAAGTTTAAAAACGTAATCAACCTTCAAGCATGTCCTCCATTTCTTTCATTACCGACGAGAAGACTGCTCCTAAAACGCATCATTTCTTTCCTCTAAGTCAGAACTTGACACACAGACGGTCATTTGTCTTTCAGTTTCATTGTGTTGTATTGTCACTGAAAGCGTTAGTTGTCACTCAAGGAGTCACCATAAAGCAGTCTATTCCTAGACCTCGTATCCAAATGGTTCTGTAACTCGTCACCATGCGACTCAATTAGTGGCTGCTTCTTCGCAGCTGTGGAAGCTTCCTCTGTTTCTTGTTCAATTAGTTCTTAACATTTTTTTTATTTTTCTTTCCTGAAGTTGGTATATTAGTGTGAACAGGAACCGCTGATCGTTATAATTTCCGTTCAAAATGACCCTGTCGCATTCAAAATGCTCATTTCTAAAAATATACTTAATAGTAATCTTATCTGTTCCAAAGGGAATACGAATGAGTACCCAGCACTTTAATATTCTTCGCAAAATAGAGTGCCATGATTAATCAAATTCCGCAGTTAACAATTAAGTACTCTACTTGTCATGGAAAACAGATTTTTTTCTTCTTTCGAGGAACTAGATATTAGAAACTAGATGTTAGAGATTGAGATATATTTATCCAGGTACGTGTGCCTTCCTGGTTAAGGTCCTAATAGACTCATGGGGGTGGCTAGAACAGGAATTCGTGATTTCTTGTCCTTGACTCGAAAACGTGATATGATGCTAGCTAAGCATGACTGGTCGGATATTTTAACCCCAGAAAAACCAATTTCTTTTTCTTTTTTCAATGCTGCTCAGTATCTACAATGTTCGCAGAGAAAGAAAAGAGAGGAGGAGTCAAAAGACGTCGTCAAAGTCAAGGAGTCAATGCCAGCATTACGAGATTGCCGACTCTTCGGTTGAGACACGTAGGCGTTATAGCAGAATCTTTAGCGAGTTTACGTTCGGATGCTGCCGCCTACATCAGTCGATTCGTAGAACCGGTGGTAACTGATGTGCTTAAGGTCCTAATAGACATCAGGACAGGAGGTTTGATATCTAACCTTTGGCCTCTCTGACACTTCCTAAAGTTTGCTTTTCCACCGGATAGTGCAGCCTTTGTGTGGGTGCCGTGGCATACTGTCTGGAATAGGTGGAGCTATACTACGCCATCACCCGCAGCAGACAAATGGCAACGCCGCGCTTTCAATTGTTGACAGCTCGTCACTTTGTCACTTTTCTTTATCTGCGAGGACTAATAACACCCGGTGCATACCGTTGGAACGCACTTCATATAGCCAAACAAATTTAAATACATTGGAACGTACACACCGAGTTACACAGAGCGCAAAAATGGTTTCAATGAAACCCGTTTTATGTGACGATATTGGAAGTTAGTGAGAATAATCGAGTCAAATAAACCTAGAAATGAAGCTCGAAAGCTACAATTTAGATCTATCAAAAGTAGAAGAAGCGTGGGACAAATATCCGTTAGAGTACAACAAGAGATTCAAGAAAAAATTTGTTTTGAGCAATCGCCAACCGGTGGATTGTGGTCCACAGGTGATCCACAACAAAAGTTTGCGGTTCGCAGAAATATCTTCGCGTTAATTTCTACACTTTTTAAATTTTGAAACCGATAAGGAGTTTCTATAACAAGATAAGGAGTTTTATGTAATGCGATCCCACTGGTGTTCATGTTCTTATGAAATTAGTTTCACAAAACGCGTTATGAGCAAACCGTTTCAGGAAAAACTATTCTTTTGTTTACATAAGATCGAATTACTGAAGTGCCACCCTTGCTTCATACGAAACAGACTCGTTCACGAACACACTACTCGCAATAGGAATAATATTCACAGCCCTAGAGTGTCAACCACTCTTTGCCAAAAAACGACCGTATCATTCGGGAATCGTTCTGTATAATTCCCTACCCAAAAATATAAAAGATATTATGAAATTGAATCTCGTCAAATCCGCGGTTAAAAACTACCTCCTGCACCAGTGCTTCTACAATGTAAAATAATTTATTGATTTTAATAAAAGTTAAATTCGTCTTGTGCTTTATCACGCCATTGCTGTAGTACTTTTTAAACAACTTATAACAATTTCAAAAACTATTTTCTTGCATGATTCTGTTGCCGTTTGGCTCAAATTAATTTAGTTTTATGTGTACTCAACTTTGGCACGGTTGTGTACATTAATTCTGTAGCCCCATCCTGGCCCAGGTTTTTCTCCGTTTTTCCTTCGGGTAGAGGCGCATTTCTTATACAGGTTCTCTAGGCTTTGTCTAGGGGCGTGTTTATTGTAACAATAAATCGTGAATTTAGAGTTATTTCAATTCTTGTGATTTTTAAACACTATACTCAGAATAATCTATAGTTCGATAATATTTTGTACATGTAAGTTTTTTTGCGTTAAATTACAAACATATTGACATTCTATTAGTATTATAACTAGCAGCTACCTTTTCCTCTTATCTAGGAATTTTTGCTGAAATTTTTGAATCCGCCTCTGCCTTAGGGCCCTTGATCGGAATTGATGGGATGGTCCCTTGCTTGCTTCCGGAGAGTAAATTAGTTTATTGTCCTCCACGTGGTCATAAGCAATTTGTACTGTTTTTTGACAATAAATTTATTATTATTTATATAACAACTGCTAAGCAAATGTTCCCTACGACCTGAACCTGAACCCCGGCTGCCCAATAGGCAGGCAAGTGTTTTATACCTCAGCTTCGCTATCTCAATGTTATTTAGGAGTAATTATAATTTATTCTATGTTTGAGACAAATTTTTACACTTGAAAAGGTTGTAGAGATGAGCTAGCATATAAGGTCTGAATAAGAAGCCAATTTCTGGAAATATACCTTATAGGTGAGAAATGAGTGCGAAAGAATTTCAAACCTCTACTGCAATGAATTTTACAGAACAAAGGAAGCTGTAAAATGTCATATATCTTATTTTTATATCCTAGAAGTTCTTGTCGTATATCTTCGTATCAGATATGTTGCGGAGTCAATTAGAATTTTAATATGAAATACATTTTAATTCATTGAGCTAAGATTATGGTTGAAGCACAATGCGTTTGAGGTTAATAGTTTGTTCCAGTGTTGATGATTCTACTGACAAATGTTTTACTAATAAAATGTCACATAAAACCTTGTTTTTCTTGTGAGAAAAATATTGTCTTGCATCATCCACTGTTTATTTATTTTTTATTAATCGTCGACACAGAGATACATGAAATTCTGGAAGGAAGTTTTAGTGATTCATATTTAGTGAGTCTGTTTAGTAATCAAACAATTTTTTTTAAATATTCTAAGATTTGAGTATCTAATTTCCACAAACTCGAATAAGAAATTTTAAATGATTCGTTGTATTCAATTTTAAACCCACATATTTTGTATTCAATTTGAAACCCAAATTTTAAAAAAAGTTTTCAAATGATGAATAATTCGATTCTTTAAAATTTTGGACCAACTTAAGAATATGGTCCAACAAGGGTTCGAAAAAGTAATTAATGTCATAATACTACAAATATTATTGCGGTTCCGAAAATATAAGCCGTATTCTTCGCTTTTCATATTTACGATAGTTATAAAGAAATATTGTTCCGCACTATTTTCTTCTCTCCGCCACCGTTTATGTTAGTATGTTAGGGTATGATAATTATAATATAGCAGGTTGCAGCACTTGCGGAAGGATATACGAGGAAGAAAGATCCTTTTTCTTCGTCTATCCTTCGGCGAGTGCTGCTACCTCCACCATCGCCTCCATCTTCACACTTATAACAGATTTTCTTAAAACGGAATCGCCGGGTCTAACAAACCTAACATCGCCGACTGTGACCGAACAATTGTTTATAATTGTTCTTTATAATTGTCATACCATAACATACTAACATAAACGGTGGCGGAGAGAAGAAAATAGTGCGGAACAGTATTTCCACCAAAATTTCTGTGATGAGTTTTTATTGTTTAGGTACATTTTGCTAAGGGTATTTTAAAACTGATTTCTTTCTTTTAGTGTGTAAGCAAGGAAAAACATATACATTGTGATAGCAATGCATTACTTCGAGGTTCGATATTCCCTCATTTGTTAGAGAGTATCATCATTTGCTAAATGCCGCTGTGTTCGAAGATACAATTTACTAAGTGTAGCATTAATAAAATATCACTGAAGAGACGTTTCATTAAATCATGCATGAAGAGACTAATATGTGTGACTATGATGAAGCACCCAGTAATTTAATTGACGACATAGATGAAGGTTTATGTCTCAATCGAATTACATGGTTCAAAACAGTTTGATAAACACACAAAGCGATTACAATTGATCTAATACCCATTAATGTGATTAATGTTTCATATGTTTGAAAAGGATAATAGATAAAAATAAGTTTGTGTTTCCTTTTTGATTTCACGTATCAATAGTTCTGTTATTCTTTTTTTAGCGGTAACATAAGTGCAGGTGTGCAATGATAGGCCGGTATTACACGGTCATATTTCTATAGCATATGTCTATTATCAAAGATATGACTCTCAACGATAACGTATGTCATAGGTATATGATCATAACTGAACTATTATCGAAGATTGTGCATAACACGGACATATGTTTCATCTAAGTTATTTATTTATAATAGGGATATGACATAAATATGATCGTGTAACACCGGCCTTAGTCTTGAATGCGCAGATTAAAGTATATCCCGAACACTTTATTTGACAACAACACCCCACTATTTCTGAAATCCATTATTGCTATTTCTGGAATACATGTTTATCTCGTAAATTTAACTATTCTGTACCTTCTTAAATTCTATTACAAGCAGATTGAGTCCGTTTCTGCTGGAATTGCCGATGTCTAAGCAGTGATATAGCGTTTTATCCTTGGGTATCTTTTATCTTGGGTAAATATTTGTGTCACGTTTAGAATGAAACGTGTCACGTATGAAACAAAACATAATTTTATTTATTTTAGGTTTTGACATTTTTTACATGCTAATTAAATTAAAAATAACTCAAAAGCAAATAAATGTATTAAAGTTTGTGATTTAAACTTATGTAATGAGAACTTATGTAATGATTCAGAATTTGTTTAAACTTCTGTCACAAAATGCCTCCTTGTAACAACATTTAGATCAGCACACTTTTTATTACTAAAACATTTAGTATAAAACAGATCAAAATAATTTAATTTATCTGTCCCCGTTCCGCGAAAAAACGCAGGTTCTTATGGAAATGATAGTTTTCCCCACTCAACCCAAAGAGATATAGATCGCCACCCGACGACTGATAGGTTAAATCATGGTAGATATAAAAATATGTAAATCAATAAATCATCTTAAAAGCAACTGTCTTAGTTCACATGGAATCTCTTAAAAAAATTCAGGATAAAATTTGAAAAACTCGTTTATTTTAAGGAGAATTCCACCTTCATTGAACAAACATTAGTCGTTCCTTCCTTTACATTTATACATTGCAAATAATATTTTTTCTACATAACACAGACAAATTATCTCTACAACACAAGGCGAACTGAATAAAAGATTACTCGGTTTAATTATCCATAATTTCTGCGTAAAAATGAGATATTTGAGAGTAATCAAAATTTTACGAACATTATTAGAATAAAAAAGTGGTGTCATTATGTTAATACACATATATTGTAAATATAACGATAATAAATAAGGGAAACCGGGTTCAAATTTTACTCGCCAAACCCCCTTTCGATCACAGCTGTCATACACTTTTCCTTCAACCCTCAATTTTAAATTTTTGAAGTATACTGTCTTAGTAATGTCTGTTTGGACATGCTAATTAATGTTTTAATTTTTATTCTTTTGAATTTTTATATTTATGATGTTTTTGAGTAGAAACATAATTATTAAACCAAGCAGACACATGGATTAGTATGTCAGTAACTAATAGATGTAGGATAGTAGATAGAAGATGCGCGCGCAGCGGAAGTCGATAGAAGTAGACGAGTAAACCCCGTAGCAATTGTGTCGCGAGCATAAATTGGGAAGACGAGAAGTATTCGACCCTCAGATGATTACAATAGCTCAGACGACTTAGATGACAGGAACGCGAGCAGCGAGGAAGAGTGACGAACATGTGAAATTAGTTAATTCTATGCGAATTTGTGTCAAAATTTGTGACGGTGAACAGTCAGTGCAGTTATTGCGCATCATCATATTGTGGTGTTTCGGAAGAATTTACGTGATAAAAGGATCAATGAACTCCAGTAGTTTAGGTAAGTAGTTAATGCTGTGATCGCGGTGGGTCTACGTTTCAAACCTAGCGAAGTACCAGTTGCAGAAAGAATTCCTTCACGAATATTTGATTCAAGAAAGCTGTATGTAAAAAGAGAATTTATGTTTTTCTTCATTTTTTCATTCTGTTATTCAAAAGAAGAGAGAATTTATGTTTTTCTTGATTGTTCCATTATTTCATTTAGCCAAATAGAAGTCGAGATTAATGTAACTAAAAGAAAATAAATTTTTAAGTTCGCATTTAATGATGAAATGTATTCATGTTTTACAATTGGAGTAATTTTGTTGAATAAATTTATATCGTTCATTGTTTTTATACTTGTATTTCATTGATCCAGAATCGTTTTTCCTTGTTTTTATTAGGCCAATAAGTAATTCTTAATATTATAGTTCTGTTATTAATTGAAGTCACTTGCTTGATAGTAACAGATGGCGCTCAACGTTTTTTAAAAATTAATCATGGTGTTGAGATTCTTAGCACAATCTAATGGTGTATTTATGTAGAGGTAGGAGTAGGATATCTAGAGTTCTATTGCTTTCTGGAACGAACAAATCTAGCACATATCAATTATGAGGTCTTAGGTGGCTCTCGTAGCACAATACCTTTGGTAATATTTGATATTTATCATAACTTCATACAATTGTAGTGATTAAATATAGTATATATTAACAAGTTTCTCCACTCTTCATCAACATCTCTAAATATTGTTGATTATTTATTGCGTAATTTCAAATCTAATACTACTCAAATAAACGTGGAATTCCAGAGGAAATTGTTCGTTTCTCAACTACAATCATACAAAAATGATACTATTTAGTCTAAACTTCAAGCAATAAGAGCTACATAATTATGATGAAATTGTGATCGACAGGTTTTTTTAATCGTATCATCCATCTTTTTTTCGATCCAGCAATACCCTGTCCATTGCAATTGCTTTTTTACGATCAGACTGCCAGCTGGGCCGTCTATACCTTCACTGGGTAATTGACAAAATTTGAACGAATGTGTCATTACACCATCGCGTGAGAGAATTATCAGCTGCGACGCACAGTGGATCCTATCACACTTTTAGAGAGGTCAAAGCGTTCCATGAATTTGAAGGCTAGAGACACTGTAAATTGAAAATTAAGTTACTACATATAACTTTATTTTCTGGCCACATTCAATCTTAAATTATCTGTTGAGGTACACGAAAAATCTAATAAACTAAAAAAGTATGAAGTATTAATTAATTTCATGATTTTTTTAAATTTTATTTAATAAATATATAATTTAATGCCATTTATAGTTTTATTATTATTAATTACGAATTTTTATCGCAAATAATAACTTAAGTTCATTTGTGAATAATATATAGATAACAACAATTTATTAAATAATTTATTTTATAAATATTCAATCCACCACTGCCTTGGGTCTTGCATGTTTACGGCAAGTAACATAGCTTATTATCCCCCACGTGGTCATACGTAGTTTGCAATTGCTTTTTCGACAATAAGTTTAATTTATTTTTATATCTGAATGCCAGAAATTACATATATGTAACAGTAATAATTTATCTTGTTTCATGGTGTGTTTTCTTCTTCTTGCCACCTTTGCATCGGTTGGCATTCTATCACTTTTCTCTATTTCTTTTTATTTCAACTATGTTAAGTATTTCTTCTTATTTTGGTTACAATTTTCCAAATATTTCCTTGTTTCTAATCGAAATTTCAAAATATTTCCTTGTTACATTTACTGTTTTATCTGAAAAAGTATATTAATCTATTCTTCTTAAATAACGCAAATATTCATTCTCCGTTCAAACAAGGGCAATCCCGCATCGCATGTCCTACATACTCTTGTTTATTTGCAGATGGATAGAGTTTCGATTTTCATTTAGCCAAATAGAAATTGAAATTGCAATGAGATATTAGAAGCTTCGTTGTTATTTTTGTCGATAAGAACCATTTCCTGTCTTTCTTTTACAAATTACCTTATCTGCCAGCGGAGTAGAAACTATGTCATAATATATTGAATAATTTGTGATTAACAGTAAATGCAGCCTTCTCTATCAATGTGAGAAACAAAGAGAACATAATTATACAGTAATAATATTGTTTTCCAAAGCAACTACAATAGTCACAGTTAAATAATAATTATTACGTTCTTTAGTTTATCTTACTCAGCATGCACATTAGTATAGAGACTATAACGAATAACCGGAAAGGTAATAAAGGACAATAAGATAATGATACGGTGACATGCGTGACTACTTCTTGTTTTCTGTCCATGCATGCGATAACAAGCTTTTATGTTATAATTTAGAGATGTGCCCGTAACCTCACACGTCCAGCCTGAACGATGAACACAACGAAATTATCAAAATTACCTCACTAAGATGTTCAACAATACTTTAAATCAATTGTGAAGAGTCATGAGATATGTGTAAACAACATATTTTTTTCTATATCAATTACCTTTGACCAAAGTCTAATTTTAATCTGAAAGTATTTTAATATATTTTGTGGGGGTAACATGGGATGTAACGTTTTAAATTATGGAAACATACGCATTATTTTTTATTATTTCGATTTTTTTCAATAAATAATTAATTAACAGCCATAAAAGAGTCCAAATACATATGCTAATGCTGACGTTGTTTTTTCTCATCCCACAGTGGGAAACTGTTAACGCCGTTCAATTTTTTTACGAATAAAGTTGTTCGTTTTGTAAATTTTGGAGGCGAGGGACATTTTTATGATAGTTCCGACAATTGTTCTATAGGGCGTCTTTAATTGTCAATGAAAATTCAGAATAACGAACTTCGAGTCACTAAGACCTTGGGTAGAGATCAAAACAAGAGTCGTTTCACAAACTATGAAATATTTAAACAACACGTAGATTAATTTATATTTTTTAAAACTCTAATTAATTATTACACAACAAAACATAATTGTATTCAAATATTTGAAGTCTGTAGAAGATCTGATTATGGGGTTTCCCCGCTTCCAAAACTCCTTTCCAAAATTTGAAAAAAAAATTGAATTATCTACCAAAAATTATGACTCAAATCCACAAATTTTCGGGAAAATTTAGGGAGTTACTGAAACGTCTTAGTAAAAATTTGTTTCATACCTTTGTTTCATACCACGAGGCCGATCGGGAGGCAATACGTTTAAAAACAGGCAAAACTCAAGTTCATAATTTTCATTATTGATGTCATTATCCAAAAGTGTGACTTCATTGCTGAATGGAAATAACCTCATTAAAATTCGTACGTACGTTATGATATATGTTTATGCACGGTCCTAGAAAAAACTGTTTGTATCACGTTTTAAATTTTGGTTCTAATTAGGGCAGTTTTTCCATAATAGTTTATTTATAGTTACCAAAGTATGCGTGACGTAGAAGCAATTGACATAGGGCCACATAGCAGTATAACTCACATATCCCTGTTAATACTTTCGGCCTATCAAGTTATTCCTTCACAAGAGTTTCTATATTAAATAACTTACAATCGCCCACCAGGTACCATATTTTCCCATTTGGAGATATTTACAATACTGGAAGCGAAAGAAGAATATTTGTCTGAACACACTTATGCTACTTTATTGATTACGTGAATGCGTAAATCCCCATATACTTCGTTGAATTTAATGAAGTGATAAAACACATAATATTACGATGATAAAATACAGTCCTAATTTGGACATAAAAGATCAATAGCATGAAACCACAGATCTCTAGTATAAGAAATACATTTGTTTGAGCCTTTCATATTTTAATTGCTCGCTTATCTTTTTAATACGTACAGGGTATTTATTATCGAAATGATTTTCTTTGCTAAATTAACACAATTTTGGTAGTATAATCATAATAACGCTAATTATCTTTACAATCTTCATTTATTTTTGAAGTATTTGTAAGCCTCACAAATTACTCATTTCCCATAATACGTACAGCGTAGCAATAAAATTAAGCACAACGGAACGACATTAATTAATTCATTTTACAATACATTTTGACATTTTTCAATGCATCGTTTTTAATTTATGCGCTCTTTTAAATGTTTTGTGGTTTCGGTGTTACGAGTTTTAATGATCAAAACTGAAAGAGACGGGGTATCATTAGTGGTGGCATTATTGGGCAAACTGGAAGAAGGCCAAAATACTTTCGAACCAAACATGTGGTGCGCCGAGCTCTTGCTCTGGGAAGATAACTTAGTATTATACATTGTGTTTAATAAAGAAAATAACTAAGAACATAAAATTTAGCCTCCTTTTCATATAAATTAATTTCTAGTAAAATGGTTTATTCCCAAAAAGGATGTTTTTTTCCTCATAAAATGTATTACAAAGAAGTCTGAAATATGTTAATTATCAATGTACAACTCGCACTCTCGGAAATTCGACCTGGAAGTCCTTAGTGTGACTCTTAGGAAATGAAATGAAGTTTATATGAAAGCGTTTATAAGCTCTATTCATATAATATCCTTTCGGGTTTCTATTATGTATGGAAAGTATGAGATTACTTAAATTTAATTAGAGCTACCATTTAACGACAAAACGTCTCCATTTATTGCACCATATCTGCATGAGTAACTTCGTTGAATTATTATTACATTAATTAAACATATTGTCAACTATATTGTGCCATATTCAGCACCAGAAAGTTGTTATAAACAATTATTTGAAACACAGTAATTTTTTTTTTGAATCTACTTTAAGAAATTGTCTTGTGGTCCCAATAAGGTGTCGTGCAAACGTTTCATACTGAATTTTGTAAGGGCATAGAAAATATCATGCAAAACGAGATATAGTAAGAACCAAAAAACAACAGATTTGTTATCAAATTAACCATATTTTAATACACTAGCTCAATTCATGAAAATAAATCGCACGGAAAATTGAATGTAACGAAGATTCTGTACGATAATATGAACGTTTAGTTTTATTTAGCGTTACAGTTTTATTTACTGAACAATACGGCAGGCATTACTTTTTTCCTATCCGTGTGTTGTAGGCAAGTTTCAGTATAAGCCGTAGCAATACACCAAGATGGTGAGACGTGCCAGAGCGGTCATTTATTGGGACTCAAGTAGTCAAGTAACATCCTTTTCAAGGAAATGGCACATGTAGTTTCTTTTCTTGATGTAATTTTTAGACGCTTTTTCTCGGAAAGAAAATGGAGAAATCATCAACACTTTTAAAGCTCGCAAGTACGATTCTTCATTTGTGTGATTTGCCCTATTCGGTGTATCAAAATGGAAATTAAAATTTTATGGGATATTTGCGTATTAATATAAAATGATTATGACTATGGAAGTAACCCTTGATCACGAATGTTGGTAAGTTTGCCCAATCACACGGAACAATGCTCCCACTGCCCAGGACGAGGTTTGGGTGTTGGCCTGGGACGAGGGTGACGGTTCGGTCGTTTTGCGCGTCAATTGGACGAGGCAACAAAAGCAGACACGCAGCACCGAGCGCATCCTCGCGCACCGTCCTTTCCTTCCCGTTCCCCCGTCACAACAAGCGGAGCCAGCGCGCGAAAGTGAAATCCGATGAATGTTTGCGAGGTACTCGACTCCATCAAGTGTACCAACATTGCAAACACATTTTTTATCGACCTGTGTGCGCACGCGAGCATCACTAGTGAGCTCTGGTGGTGACGGACGTGGTGAGAGAGGTACGAGTCTCGGTGGTGGAGTGTACGGGGTTTGAGCCCTAGGCGCGCGGTAGGGAAGCGGAAAATTGAGTGGACGATTACGCGATGCTGCAATGAAGTGAGGATCGGATGACAAGTGTAACAGGAGGAATGAACAGAAATCGTTGCGAAAATCACGAACCGTTTTTTATACTGCTTCTTTGATTACTTTTTCTTCTTCTAGATCCTATAATCGAATGGCATCGCTGATATTTAAATAAATCACATACACACATCATTTCAAGTACTTATCTTGCAATGAGTGTTTGTTTATTTACTTCAATCCTTATTGTAGTTGTGACGTCGTTCAGGAAACTGCTCCATTTATAATTATTCTTAATTAATAAGTATGTTTGGAAGAGATAGTGAGTAGAGGAGTGCCATACAGTTCCAGTTCCGGAGCCTTTGTAAAAAGTCCATCCTTATTTGTGTTTTAACGATATAATTTTGGAAAGAATGCAACGAGTATGATCGTATTCTCCATGTGTAGTTATGTAGTACTTTTTAAATAACTTATATCAATTTCAAAAACTATTTTCTTGCATGATTGTGTTGTCTTATGGCTCATATTAATTTAGTTTTATGTGTACTTAACTTTGGAAAGGTTGTGTACATTAATTCGGTAACCCCATCCTGACCCGGGTTTGGCTCCGGTTTTCCTCCGGGCAGAGGCGGATTTCTTATACAGGTTCTATAGGCTTTGTCTAGGGGCATGTTTATTGTAATAATAAATTGTGAATTTCAATTCTTATGATTTTTAAACACTATACTCAGAATAATCTATAGTTCGATAATAATTTGTACATGTAAACTTTTTGCGTTAAACTACAAACATATTGGCATTCTATTAGTATTATAACTCGCTGCTAACTTTTTTATCTTAGGAATTTTTGCTGAAATTTTTGAATCCGCCTCTGCCTTACGGCCCTTGATCGGAATTGATGGGATGGTCCCTTGCTTGCTTCCGGAGAGTAAATTAGTTTATTGTCCTCCACGTGATCATACGCTGTTGTGTTGTACTGCTTTTTTGACAATAAATTTATTATTATTATTATTATTATTATTATTCCGATGTGTGACACTAGGATATATTTTGATAATCACGTAATATGTCACATTTAATACAATTTTGATGCCAAACTAAACCAAGTTCCCAAACGGTTCCATGCGGAACTGTTTGCGTCATTGCATAGAAGCGAGGTCGAGTCCGTTCTAAGCGGAACAGTTATTCGTTACAACGAAGTCACAGCGCAACGATTCCAAGCGGAACTGTTTAGTCTGAGGTTGCACAGGTAACTGTTTCCCTTGCCTCTAATCGGGGATTTCAGAAGTATGGAATCAACTTTTGTCTGAAGTCAGTCTTCTCCCTTTGTTTAGTACTTATGGATCAAGAAATCTCCTAAGGCAGACAAGCGCTTTCACTATGGTGAGGAGTCTGGGTTCATCATTTATTAGCTCTTGGATTTAGAAAACTATTTTTTCCCTTCCTTTTTAAAGTTTTCTTAATGCTAGGTGATTTGAAAAAAGGAGGACAAACTCAATCAAGGGTACGAGTTAGGATTCGCCGATTTCAAAATGACTCGTCGTTATGAAACATTGTAATGTTATAACATTGTGTGTGAATCTGCGTTAGTCGGGATATCTCTTAAATAATGACTATATAGTAAACCATCCCTAATATGGCCGAATCTTTTTCAGAAGAATGTAGATTTCAGAAGAAATGTATTCATAATTTAATTCCAAGAATGTTTGCACTGGCTTCGACTTTTAATTAAAACTAGATTTTTTTGCGGATAAAAGACGAAGGGTTCTTGACATATTTCAGCGATATAACATACTCATATCAATTCGTCAGAATCATGGAATTCAGAAATGGATACAAATGAAATGCACCACTTTGCAGAGATAGACAAGGACATAAATCTATTTGAAGCAACATCCCTGTGATTAGCACAAAGATTGGCCAGGTCATGTGTAACCCGAAATGGGTCGCATTCAGTCTGAAGTTAGCGTTCACAACGAAACGTCTAGAGTAAATCGCATCCACCAAACGACCAGGAACATTAGAATTCTATGATGGAACATTAGAATTAAATGCAGCATAAATACAGTAAATAACAAATATTTAAATTAAATTCAAAGAAGATATATTTGATTTCACAATTGAATCTCTTAAATTCCGATTTTTGTAAAACAAATTAAATTGAATTTTATAGACAGTTCCAAAATTAAAATCTCAGGGATCCTACAATCGCTGAAGAAAAACAAGAATATACAACCTGCTTTCTTCTTTCTTGTTTGAAAGTTCTTGTAAATAAGAAATAATCATAGTTAGTCACAACTGTTAAGAAAGCACATTACGCGAGAGAGGGCTACCCGCCGTTGTATTGTCCCCGAAGCAAAGATGACGGCATGACCTTGTACGAATAACACAGTTTCACCACACTCACAGCTGACTTTCCTAAAACGTTCAATAGCATTAGTCAAATGCAATGGTTAGGTATATTGAACAATGAATATGAGAAACAAATTTTTTTTAAAAAAAGGAAACATATCGTCACTCAGAGTAAAATGTTTAAACGCATAAGCGCTTTCTTTATAACTCATTTTCCACGGATTCTTTTGGTCAGTGTGGTTGTAGTGGACATACTACGTCACTATTAAAAGAATCTTGTCATTTATTATGCCTATCGTGTGAATGAAGATCAATTTCGAAAGAAAGGATATCGTGCGATAGTTTAGATTACATCTCCGGCTACATCTCCATCTTGGTCCGGATTTTTCTCCGGTTTTCCTTTGAGTAGAGGTGGATGTTTTATAAAGACTAGGCTCTAACTAGGGGCAGCATCTATTAAAATAATTATTCATGAATTTAGTGTTATTAATAGTTACGATTTATCAACAAAACTTTCCGAATGATTTATAGTGTAATAATTATACATACTTGTGAAATGACGTTTTTTGTGTTTTATTAAATGCAATATTTGTTGGTATTATGTTAATACTATAACATGTGCCGAACTGTTCTTATTGTTAGGAGTATGTTTAAATGTTCAGTCCGCATCTGTCTAAGGGCCATTGATGGGAATTGATGAGATGGTCCCTTGCTTGCTTTCAGGTACTAAATTAGTTTATTATCCTTCACGTGGTCGTACGCAGTTTGTAACTGCTTTTTTGACAATAAAGTTTGTTATTACTATAAACAAAGCAAATTTCTCTCAGCGTATAACATCAATCTCCTACAGGTTTTGAAAAAAGGCATTCATGTAATGAAATTAAACATGTATTTAAAATTTTGTTTCTGATACGCTCCCAAGTTTGTGGAACTATTTTCATAACGATGAGTATCTAAACTTCAGTCACAAACATAATCGGCTAGTGAATGTAATTATCATACGCAAAATTTATCCCATCCATAACTACATATAATCAAAAAGGGGGAACAATAATACTATATGCATACATCTGTCATCTAGTATGAATAGTTAAAATGAATATAATTGATGAAGCATTAAGAAATCATTTTTCAATGAATGATCACTGTGCCGTTTTCTATTATTTGGAGGTACCACCCCATTCTGGAACATAATGATGTATATGCAATGTATATTATTTCATAATTATAATTGTATATAACATAATGGTATATATTATTTCGTAATAACCATTGTAAACGACCCTGAAAATTACTTGAAAATTTGTGTAAATAACGATCAATCCATGAATATGTGAGTTTTTACGTGACTTTCAAAAAAAAAAAAAAATTCGACTGAGACTAATGCCATATTTAAATCCCCATATTTTATTTCATAATTCAAAGGATAAAATTGTGTTGTATGTTAATAACATAGCATTCTGCCAGTAATTCATACATTATAAATTAATTCACCAATATTCCAGAAACGTTCAGGTTCTATTCTGCGTAACGGACGGAGTAATTCACACAAATGAAGTACCGTGCTTTAGAGTATATAAAAGAAGTGTTGATTTATCGTTTCATAATTTCACCTGCATTTAATAACTAAATCGAGAAATGAAGCTACTTAACTCATTTATTTGAATAGAGTGGTTCTTGAATACTTAAGTCGTGACAATTGACAAGTAGCAAATGAGACAAATTATTCCGGCCAATAAAATAGTTTTGCTAATAAAAGTAAACATCTCACTATCATATTTAATTTAGTTACATTCAATTTTCCGTCCGACTTAACCGCACGGGTTGACCTACTAGAAAACTAATTCTGTAGATTTGAACTATAAGATATTTGAGCAGAGTCAGAACGGCATAAATATAAGAGTGGAAATAAATATAAGCTTAGAAATGTATGTTCACTGTTAAATATCGCCCACTCTACCCTTTTGCGTCACGGTTCGCGCACACTTAGTACGTACCCATCGGAACACACTAGAACGAACGCAAGTCACTCGTACCACCATATTGCCTATGACGCGCCATGTCTCGAGGACCTCAAAACCTCTTTTACACAATTAATTTAAACAGCATCATGATATTAATTTTTGTAAAGTGAAAAACTAGACTTAAAAATGTCAAAAGCTTCAAGTTACGTTGTGTCAAGACGTTTAATGTCTTATGTTTAATTTTGATCTGTTACTCTCCTTTTGTATTCTAATAAACAAATATTAATGTGAATGATATGTTTTATAAGATTTATATTCCTTATGAATGTATTTTTTGGTGAAGTAGTAATACAAAATAATACACGGGTGGTAATAAACAAGGTAATTTTAATAACGTTCAAGACAAAGTTAAAAAGAGTTCCTGACATAGTTTTAACTCACAATATTAATCATATCACATATTTTTCAATTCATAAAATTAATGCAAATCTTCCAATTGAAATGTGTATCTTATTTAAAACAAAGAAAATGGTTTTAAAGTTAGATAGGTGTTATTTGCCTAGGGTCCCTTATTTGGATCTTGAGTAAGCGACCGATGAATTTCTCATCTCCGCCGGAAGCGGGGTGCGAAGTCGTCGTCCATTGGGCGAAGAAGCGGAAGGGGCAGGCAGGGTCGCCTGGTTCGTAGAGAGACGCTCGGTTGCTAATCAACGGTCAACAGCGGAGCGGGCGGCGTTAGGTGTTCGCCGCAGCGCCGCCACTCCGCTCCTGGAATCGCTTATTAATTTCAATGTGTGCGTTTCCATCGAGGGAGAGTGGAGTGAATGAGGGAGGGAGGAAACGAGGAATGAGGACGCGTGAGGACGACACGCCCTGCACCACTTCGTTTCACGTCCGCCACTCACGGCGACAGCCTCTCAACGCCTCGCCTGCGACTAGGTTGACACCTCGTCCGCTGCGACTAAAGAGCCCTTCGCACATTTTTCTCTACGTTGGAACACACTGTCTTTCTACGGAAACTTCTTTAGGGCGAAAATATCTCTTTTCCGTCGAAAAAAATTACGGCTAAAACTTCCTTTTCTATGGAACTTATATACAATGCAACTGTCTCTTTTGTATAAAATAGACTGCAGAATTATATATCACTACGGAAAACTCTTAAATGTCTCTTTTCTATTTTTTTAAAATATGGTTCAAATGTCTATTTTCATGGAAACTTATTTACGGTGAAAATGTGTCTTTTCTATAAAAAAATTAGGCAAATATGTTCATTTCCGTGAAAATGTTTTCTACGCTGAAACACTTTTTTTTTGTGTGTGTAAAATATAATGCAAAAATATATATTTTTACGGAAACATCTTTACCATGAAGACGTCTCATTTCTATAAAAGAATTATATCCCTTTCCATCGAATTTTTTTACGATTAAACTGTCTCTTTTGTATGAAATATACTACAAAAGTTCTATTTCTACGGAAACATTTTTACGGCGAGAATCTCTTTTCTATCAAAAGAAATTATGGCGAAAAAATGTACACGATCAAACTGAATCTATTCCATAAAATATTACTATATCTTTGCACAAAAAAATGTTACAGTGGAAATACTAAACTATGGACGATAGCTAAAGGGCATTTTTTCTCTCTCTAAATCATAAGTACAGAATAATTGCGAAGGGATGAAAGCGAAAACTATATCTACCATTTACGTAAGAGATATTACTTAACGTCAAATTTGTTTATATAAAAGAATAGAAACAAATACGTGATATAATACGTGTTTAAAGGTTAGACAATTTGATATTTTGATCAGTGTGAAAATAAACCAAGAAAATTACATTTCAAAAGAATATTTTTTAACAATGCACGAGTTTAGTTGAGGGGATATAGTCAGGAATATACATGCTAATAAAAGTTAATACTATGGAATGTCTTTTGCCTGGTAGTCGAAAAAATTAATCGATGGAATTTTTGGAAACCGAAGGATACTTTTTATTGGTTATCGCGAGTAAAATACTGATAATGGTTGATATTGATCTATTACAAGAGCAGAAAAACTATTAAAATTGCCAGCTAATCAGTAGATGTGAATCTTCACTCGCATAACTGTTGACTATGAAACTTGCTAATGTCAGTCAAAGTGCAATTGAGTTACATGCGGCGGACAATCCACTGCACGTATAATCTAACTGAATCGTAGAAGCAAATCTATATTAAGTCTGTGAAATACATTGTTTCCAAGTACGTAACCTAAAATAGAAATTAAAACCAAATAATTCAGAGGTCTTAATTATGCGTTTATTAAGCTTTCTGTGTAAAATTTATTTTTCTTCTACTTTGATTTGAAAAAAATTACTAACTACGTACATATTAGCGTACAATAATTTAAACTGTGTGTATTTTTGTTGGTTTTATTTGTGGCATTTTTGAAATTGATATTTAATTTTTGAAATTAAAAAAAGTGAGAATTTACTATCACGAAAGTAGACAAATATATAAACTAACAATTTAGAACCTCAGGTAACCCCTGGTAAAATGAGGTAAAAAATAGTTACATGTGTTTTAATTCACAGACAATACAATATATAAATTTCCAGTTCCAATTTTTCTTTATAAATTTATGTATTTTTTGTATATTTATTTGACTATGGAAATAATATGTTTTTTGTTTTATTGGTGATTTTTTTAAAATTTTGAATGGCCAGTAATTATTTACATTCTGGACAACGTCGAGTAGTTCTGCTAGTAATCAATAAGAATGAATTATTTCAAGGAAAATTAAGAGTTTGATAAGGTTGCTAATCACTAACATATAGTAATCATAATGACCTACGAATATAAATACTACGTTCATTTTATATTTGAAAAAAAAAACACATTGCATCTTTTTTCCTTATACATCCCGGAAAATACTGTATATTGTATTAGAGAACATCCATAGTACTTTAATAATAATAATAAAAATGTTAGAAATAACATTATATTGTTACAAAGAAATAATCAATTGTCGAAAAATTCCACATTGTCAATGTAATTTCTATAGGCCTGGTTGAAAGTGGTGTACAGTTGTGGAAGGCGAACGGGTAGAGTAGTGGTTAATACCCCTGCGATCAAAGAAGGAGTCCCGGGTTCCATTCCCGGCTCGTCGCCATTTTCACCTGACAGAAAGTTATCACATATCTTCTCCACGTGTAGGGTACACGGAAGAAATATGTACGTAATTTCTATTCTTCCCTTATTAGCACAAGACATAAAGTGTATGTATGTGGTATGATTACAACTATTAACACTTCGAATAAATAACTTCATAATTTTACTATTATTTGGCAGAGATCTTTTCTAAACTCGTACCAGATTCCAATAGATTTTCACATTACGTCTGATTCCTTGTTACGTAATTTATCGCTTTTTAATTAATATTTTATAGTTGTAATCTTATTATTTAATCAATAGAATTCGCTTATGAATCGTATCAAATGTTTAAATGTTACATCTTCTTTCAATCTTTTTTTTTCTTTTTTGCACGAATTGCACATATTACTCGACCACTGGAACCCTCTACTATGAATACGGACATATCCAATCTTGAAGCATATTGCTGTACAAAATATGGACGACCATGTGATAAAAGAACGTCCGTAGATATTTCAGGAATTTGGTCAATTTAAATTTTCAACTATCCATATATCATTTAATAAGAATTTTTTTCTCAAATAAATAATACGAGGAATTATTACTTGGTCTCATTTATTTTAGATACTTATAGACGTATAGTACCTAAAATCTTGCTTGAGAGGGCTTTAAATTTTTCATTTCCGCATTTTAAAGAATACTTTCATTTATAAGTTATCTATTCTTTGAAACCCTTAAATTAAATTTTAGAATTCAAAAATACTAAAATAATTCAACAGAAATGTTCATGTTTTTTTCTCCTTTCTATATTTTCACGGAAAACGTTGAAGTAGTTCTTAAGGAAAACCAACAATTATATTGAATTAATAGGACTGGAAAATATCGAATTTAGGAAGAAAACGGCAAAAAAAAAATTGTTGACAAAACCAGTACGTAGTTCCGAAAGAAATGCAACTTAATCACATTGTACATGTACATGCGGATCTCTTTCAGATAGCAACACCAGGTAGAAATTCCCAGTAGTTCGTCGATTGTTGTTTCCGCGGGTTGACGAACACAATGTTCTCTCAGAGGTGCTGGATAGACACCTTCAAATATTTAGTCATTTGCGCTGGATCTCTGTTCCAAACAGAAATACTCAGAGGACACACATTGAGCCTGCGAAAACCGATACGAGATTAGCGTGCTTTGGAGACCATAATGAACGATTGCGTTGTTGCGTCGCAATTACTGGGTGTGAAAGAGAATGTATTCGCGGATGAGACGCAGATCTACAAATGGAGTGGAAATAACTTTTCTAGTAAGTATTTCTATATGATGAAGCAAACGAAGTTTTACTTTCTATGATATTAAATATGTAATTAAATGAAAGAGAATTACCAAAGTCCTGCACAAAATGCTTTTAAAGAATCATTACTTAGTCATTCCTTGGAAAAAAAAAAAAAGGATACTATTTTTACAAAATATTATTTAGCTTTTTATGTCATAATTATATTGAACAAATCCTGCACCGCATAGTTGTTGATAATTAGTGATTTTCAATTCTTTTACTCGTATGAATTACAATCTATCCCCCTAGAATAGATGACTACATAAACATACATTACAAATAATATCAATTAATTAAAAAATAGCAAGAACTTGACTAATCTTATCTCCCTAGCTAACCTATTTCTTACATTTCATTAACATCGACCCCAATCCAGAATTACAGTTTAAGAACAGTTTTTAAACCAAGTACTTCAGAAATATGAGACCCATCTATAAATTATACATACATATCAAAAATATAGTTGCACGAAGTCAGAAACTTTGTTTTCTTGTTAGTAAATGTTCAATATATATAAATGATGGTATCAAAAGAAAGCCCTTATCCCACGACTCAAAAGTGTGAAGTTTTATATGTTCACAAGCGTGAACCATTTTAATACTTACTTGTACTTTTAATTAATATTGTGTTACAAGTGTTTGAGACTTATGTTCCGCATTTTACAATAAATATTTAGATTTCAATATAATAATACATTTTAATAACAAATTTACTGTGCAAAATCTTGTTTCATTCAAAATTTCATACTTTAAATTTCACACACTACAATCTCAAAATTTTTAAACTAACCATTTTGTAGAAATATATAAAAAATAATATCTTTTTTGTTACACGTAATAAATCAGCGTCATAATAATCAATTTTATTGCTGGTAAACGCAAAATAAACTAAACTAATTTTTGGCATTTTCATGTGATTCTCGTGGGTAACTTTCTGAGCAAGCTAATCCACGAGTGCACATATCTGCGCAACTCATATAATTTATTATATTTTCTAGACATAATTTCTGCTCGACAGTAGTTTATGCAAATCTTTTAACAAATTCCACGATTGGCTTTGTACAAACCATAGATAAAAATGCTTGCCATAGAGTCTCGAGAAAATAAACAAAGTATTTGATATATTCTCGTGTTCAAATTTGCATGACAAAATAAAAGTTGAAGTTGAAATATGTAGAGAACGTACGAATAGTAAAATAAATTGTTGAGGAAAATCTCCTCGTTTTTAGCTTCTACAACATAACACGGACGAAAAAGGAAAACTGTGAGGCACAATCGTTCTTCGAGAAGCGGATACACTGGTCACAACGGAATCGTTAGATTTAGTATCCTCTCTCACCGCAAGATTCCTCTGCAGTCGAAAGAATATGCTTCGTTCCGCAGCGAATATAAAAGGAACACGAAATACGCGAACCATTCCTGTGCATTATGAAAGAATATTCTCTGCATTCACATCACTTACAGCATTCGGAAGCTGTAGGCTCCATCCTAAGAAGAGGAATTTATAATTTAACACCACATTACCGTTCCGACACATCTTCGTAATCTGGAATCGGAAGAGTTTTGACCCGAGGATGGTGCTGTTTTATGTAGAAGGAACATTCGTCACAGAGGAGATGAAATTTATAACTTGAGGCTACCCCAAATTCGACGGCTTTTGCTTAGGAAACAACGATAAAGAATGAACGATAGCTGCGAGACACACAATGTCGATCTGGAGGACTATCGATATGGGGTTACGATAACTCAACAGAGAAATGGACATAGAGGTTGGCTTGTGCGGGGAGATCGTTCGAATGTTAGACGGAAGGGAAACTCGTGCACGAGATTTATCATAGAGACGACAAGCAGGTGCTTTGGCTGAGTTCAAGCGCTCTGAAGGGTCATATTTCAAACATCTGCATAGTGCTCGGAACGGAAGTGGTCCTCGGTGTTTCAACCATTTGTATCGAGTATCTGTTTCTCTCCTTATAGTAAACAATGGGTGGAAATTAATTTATCTCACAGGTTACTGCTGAAAAAAAACCAAAATTCTGTTTTGATTTCAATATATGCAATAAAATGTTCATGATTGAAATACTTTTTTCAAGAACTTTATAAGATAAAAATAAAATCTGCTCCTATTATTACAATTAGAAAGATTTTTTTAATTGATGAAATCTATTGGTCAATCTCGCGACTCTACAAAATAGTTTCCAGTGGTCCAGGAGAAATACATGGGTGAGGGAAGCCAATCGGCACCTCCTAAGGACTATTTAATGTGACAGATTAAATTGTACGAGCCACTTGCGGAGTAAATCTGTGAAAGAAAGGTCACTATGGTTATCTGATGCAAGAAAATCGGGAAACAAAAATATGCAAGGGGAAGTTTTTACGAATACGGAGAGTTTGAGAATGGTTCGTGCTATTGAAGGAATACCTCTCTGAGTGTGGCATTTCATTTCTGATGAACCACAGTGCATTTACTGATATTCGTGAAAATTTATTTTACAAATGGTGGAGTTTGGTAATGAGGTGAGTGGTCGCATTACATCATAAAGGACAGGCATTGAGTAGAAGTAGAAGAAAGTTTTGAATGTTGTAAGAGCACAGTCTCTCCTTATAAGGTTATGTCTGTTGATTATAGGATATAATCTACGATTTGCTTCGAATATTTTGTTGTAAATATTTTTGCTGAATATTCTTGATAAGATACACAAGTTTGCTTCTTAATACTATTGGAACCGGTGAGGTAAGTTCAATATGACTCTACACTTGACGTATGTAACAAATCTTGACTAGGAAGGTCTTTTAAAATAAAGATGTCGATGAAGACGTTACTAATAAATGTATATGCGAGCCGTTATCACGTCACGCACAGTCAGTAATGGTAAGTAAGATAATAGATCAATAATAATGTACCAGGGTACATTTATGATTGCTCGGTAAGTTTTTTTACGAAAGGAGAGTTCGTTTGCGTTACGTGACGGGGAGCGTTTAATCTACGTCTTATAATCGTGAAAGTAAAATTATACAACAACCTGTGAAGAACATTGTTTTCAAGTACATAACCTAAAAGAGAAATTAAAGCCAAAGAATTCAGAGGTCTTAAGTAAGGCTTAGTTTATTAAGCGTTCTACGTAAAGTGTATTTTCCTTCCGTATAAATTTCAAAATAATCCGTAATTAAGTTCGTATTAACATGCAATATTGAAAATTGTGCGTAATTTTGTAGGTTTACTTTGCGGTATTTAATTTTTGAAATTAACCGTAGCGAAAATTTACTATCACGAAATAAAGAAATATGGAAACTTACGTATGGCTTTAGATTATTGTATGAGAACCCCGCGCAACGCCAGGCAAAATGAGATAAAAAGATCCTGAATTGTTGACAGGTAATTTAATACCTATTGTAGGTAAATATATCAATTTACAGTATCAAGTTTTCTTTGAATATTGATGTAATTTTTTGTACGTTTGTTTAACAATGGAAATAATTTCATTTGTTTTATTTATATTTTTTTTAACATTTTGTGTGTACTTTTTTGTTATTTAGTTTTTAATTCCAATCTCTTATGTCATATCAAACAGGTTTGATACTGTTTCGAAAAGCCCAACATACACGCTTGAAACGATCGTGCAGGTAACGGATTAATAACCACCTGGAACGAGCAGTCAACTCCTGCTTACAGGTGTCTTTTGCGCCTGCGCAGTTCTCCAAAATTGAGATTACCGCTTAAAAGGTATATTATATTATATTTTTTCACGACGGTATAAGTCTTGGAGTTTTCTCTTAATATCTTTTAGGTCGTTTAACGATGGACTATTCTGACTCACACAAGTGATTCCTGCTTTATGAATTAAATTTTTAATTTGCCTGTCCCATTTTCCTTCTGTATTACAATGGTAAGACAGAGTTACAAGTGGGTTCCTGGTACCTGCCCTTATCGAAAGCCAATAATTAATTGCTCTTAATTGTAGAGTTAGTTCAATGGAAAGCAACCCAAATTTCCATAAAATGCCACTGTTTGCTGTGCATTGAGCAATGCCCGTTGCCATTTTAAGATATTTCGTTTGAAGCGAGTTTAAAATATCGTTATTCCCCGCGCCCCATATTTCCGCTCCGTACGCAATTCCCGGGATGAGTAGAGACTGAAACATTTTATCCATGAGTCTTGGTGCAATTTCAGGAATTGTAATTTTTGATTTTGTTATTGTACTTAAAATGTATTTGCCTTTTCGTCGAGCTTTCTCCATATGTCTCGTCCAAGTTACGTTCATGCAGATGGTTACTCCTAAATATATGTATTCTTTAACGTTTTCTAGCGTTTCTCGTTTATACGACCAATTTCATTCTTACTGTAGACCCACCCATTTTTAAAAGTCATGGTTTTTGTCTTATTAACGTTAACTTTTAGTTTCGTTTCTTCGCAGAAAATTTCTAATTCATCTAAACTTCTTTGTAAACCTGCTTGAGTTTTCGAAAAAAATAATCAAGTCGTCGGCAATAAGAAGTGCTGGTATTGAAATATTTTCATCTCCGATCCTGGGTACATCTGCATTTACCGTGGTTAATCTATCTACAAGTCCATCTATGAATAGTATGAAGAGAAGTGGGGAAAGTACGCAACCTTGCTTTACACCTCTTTCCACAGAGAATGTACTTACATATGATATAGACTCAGTGATCTCTGCTGTGGGTTGTCCGTGATAACATGCGACAGAAGATACTGTTTGAAATCGCCCTCTCTCTCGCACACTCGCTTGGAGGAGGGGAGGTATCGTGAGCAATGAATCTCCTTTTAGAACATCAATTATTTAAAAGTAATATTATAGGAGAAAAACTAACGGACCAATTTAACAAAATGGTCCTATCCCAAACGTCTATCCTTCCGCGAGTGCTGCTACCTCCACCATCGCCTCCATTTTCACACTTTAACAGATTTTCTTAAAACGGAATCGCCGGGTCTAACAAACGTAATATCGCCGACTGTGACAACAATTATTTATAATTGTTCATATTATAATTATCATACCCGAACATACTAATATAAACGGTGGCGGAGAGAAGAAAATAGTGCGGAACAATATTTCTTTATAACTACCGTAAATATGAAGAGCGAAAAATACGACTTATATTTTTGGAACCGCAATAATATTTGTAGTAATATGACATCTATGATTTTTTCGAACCCTGATAGGACCATATTCTTATATTTAGCCAAACTAACTAATAGAAGTGTGTAGAAATATGACTAAATACTCTTCTAACTGAAGAATATTTAAACCTTGAGCAATACAACATTTAATGTAGAAAAATTATGTTGAACCAGTTGAAGAAAAATACGGCACAATTTTTTCTGAAAAAGATGAGAAAAATCACTTAAGAAATTTCTTAAAAGTTGTGAAATAGTAAAAAAATAATCATCCTCCAAATAGGGATAAAAAGATAGTCAATACAAATATTTCAATGTAATGTAATATACACCAGAAAATTTTCAAAATTTTTATGTGGTATTTGTAAATAAGACATAAATTTAAAAAACGGCTTTTAAGCAGATGCGACAATATAAAATAAACTAAGTTAGAAATTAATTGAACATATTTGAATGTAAAGAAGCTGATGTCATATTCTTCTCTACACACTTAGGGAAAGAAAATTCGTTAGAATTGTACGAGAACACGTCAATATTTGTTTTGTTTAAACAGATAAGTTTTAAAAATACTGCGACTGACAAATGGAGCTAGCAATACTTTATATTTTTTTTATAAAGATAGACGTAAACAGAATTTGTAGCAATCGTAAATTTTTACAGGTCAATTTCCTTATCTAACAAACACTAATTTTCAGTAAGACACTCCTTTTTCATGTTGTGACTCACACTTGAGTTGTGGAGTTCTTTCGCATTCTAGAAATATTTGTTTGCCCTTAGAATGATAATTTTGTTATTTTTTAAATCAACTCATTGTTTACATCTTATTATTCATCTTTTTTATTTCCTCTCATTAACATTCATTAAAAGAGAAAAATCTCATTTACAAAAAAAATTCTGCTTAAAATACCATGCAATGAATTAAACACACTGAAAGTCTATTGAATATGAATTTTGAACATAGCCATGAATGTATTTAATTATGTAGTTTAATTTATTTTCTAAATAAGAAGAACCTTATTTAACTTTCACAAAGAAGATCTCCCTCTTCTAATATCTTGTCATATACGAAACGAGGAGTAGACAATGGTCCATGGAATCGAGTGTACCCGCATTGAGGTGGCATTGTACGAGTAAAACTTCCCAAGTCTTGCGCAGAAACTTTATTCATAAATACTTTAGTGTTTTTTGAAAGGGAAGTACCTTAACAGAATTTCGCAGCATTAAGAGTGGAAGCGGAGAGGGAGATGAAAGTATAATTAACAGTCTCCATCCACCCAGTTCCTGTGGGGGATGGCGATCTCGAGATGGCAGATAGCAGTGAGTGGCAAGGAGTAGAAGAGGGTTATAGCGGAACAATTACACTTGGAGAAGTTTTGGAGGAGTGAAACTCGACAATGTGAGTTATTCTATTAGACTCTATTTTCTTTGAGGGAATTGGTTTCAAAACAGTGTTCAGAATTAGAAAATTTCTCTCGTTTTGTATGATGTAATATATCATCTATTCAAAGTACTTTTATTTTCAATAACGTATTTGAAAGTATTCCTTGTATTCTACATTATTGCTGTTTCTCAGCAAAATAAAATCTGATAAAATGAAAGTGTCTAAAGTGAGTAAATTTTTGTATGCCATTAAACTAGTTAGAAAGTACGTTGGATTTAAATAAACCCTGAATAAGTAACTATAATGTTTTTAAACATTTAGTTATCACACTTGTTTGACACTATTATTAGTATTTATTTGTTACTATGATTAGTCATAATAAAGGAGATGGGAGAATTTCACTCTAGTTAAAAAAATATAATGGTTGACAAAAAGTACAGAAGAGTTTATTTTGATAAGCTTAATCTAGTCTGGCTCAGTTGATACCTGTATTAATGAATATGCAATAAATTGCTTGTTAATATAGTTTGCCATAAAATATATCCTTATACGCGATATTCAAATTGGAAATGAATTCAATCATTAAAAAGTAATAAACCGATTAAAAATGGAATAATAATACATTTTAAGATATAACTATTCTTGAGGGTTTGGGGAAATAAATAATATACCTTATAAACGCACCACGTTTCGGTTTTTTTTTAATAAAAACCTTCTTCAGGACTTGTCAATTAAATAAATTCTTCGTGGCACAAAATCTCAATCACTCACTTCACAAATAACACATACAGCATTCCATACTTTATTAAAGAATACATATTATAATGGAATATAAATATATTTTTATTCGATATGGTAGGAAATTAAGATTCTTGATTTATGTTAGTAGATGGAGGTTCATGCTAAGAAGAATATATTTAATTAACAAACCCTGAAGAAGGTTACAATTGAAAACACAAGTTATATATATTGAGACCGTGGATTGAATTGATTAATAATTCAATCACGCGTTCTCAAAATATTAACATAAAGAGCGTGGGTCAACATGGGAGTTCGCGGTAAGAGACTTGGGTGGTCTGAAGCTTGGCAGGGCGGTGCGACATCAAAAAAAAAAACCAGTAGAAAGTTTGGAAATACAAAAACGCCATAAAAACCTTTATTTGGAAAAATCAAAAGTAGAGACCAGGACACGTGTTCAGAAACACACAAGTTTGAACAGGAATCTTTAGAAAGACGGGGGCAAAATTTAGAAGAATAACGCCATAAAAACCTTTAGTTGGAAAAAGATCAAAAGAAATAGGAAGCAGGACACATGTTTTAGTAGCCTGCTAGTCTGAACACGAATCTTTCAAGAAAGAGGGCGGATGTTAGGGAATATTATTTCCCAAAGCAACGTGGGAAATAATATTACTTTTGATGCAAACGTCCAAAAGCAAAAAAGGTTCGCGACCCAGGTCTCTTGGGGGACATGTATCCTAAATGCAAGTCTCAACTGGAATCTTTAGAAATGTGTAATTTTGCGACATGGGTTCGGCAATACGAAAGAAAAAAAAATTCAAAAGAACGTAATAAAATTTGGGGTCAAAAAGAAATGCCGACGATCCGAACAAGTGCGAGGTAGGAAGGGACATGCCACCTAGCAATAAAATAATAAAACCCTGGTCTTTAGAAGCATGCCGCCTGCACAGATAGCGAAGGAACAAAAATAACAAAATGGCCGACAGACCTTCATCTCGAGGAAAGAATCTTGGAAGTAGAGAGAGAGTGGGGTGCACCCAATGAAATGTTAAGGGGGGAGGAGTCAACTGGAATAATTGGAAACATGAAAGTACAAAATGCATCTTTTCGGAAACTAACAATTAGAATTAAGAGGGGGGAAAGAACCGAGATCGGGCAGTAGAAGCAAAGACTGTGAAGAGGGGGAACGTCACGTGACACAAAATTAGCTATAAAAAATTAGGGCACGGAGGTACAAGAGAGAGAGGAGAAAATTTTTGAGAGTGTGTGGTTGTGATGTAGGAGAGAGGAGAAAATTTTTGGCAGTGGGTAGTTGTGAAAGGAGATGAGAAAAATTTTGGGGAGAGTGTATTTGTGACAGTTGAGATGTAAAACATTTTGAGACAGTGTAGTATTTGAACGTGAGACAGTGAAAAATTAGCATCAGTTAATTGTTGAGACCAGGTGGTGAAAAAAATTGCAACAATTCATCTGTTGAGTTAGACTGTGACGAATTTGAAGGAGTTCATCGTTGTTCGATTGCAGTGTGAAGATTGGCGATCGCTATTTGCTGAGACAGACAGTGATAAAATTGCAACAATTTATTTATCGAGTCAGCCAGGGAAAAATTTACGAGATTTTTTTTTGTGGAGTGAGGTCACAGAAAACGGGTGATTGAAATAGCCAATAATACTCGTACAGTGCGACTAATTAGGTCAAACGAGTGAGCGATTCGAACAATGCGAAGAAGTAACATTTTAGGAGTTAATGAGTCAATAAAGGTCATTTCAGCCAATTAGCAAGTATAGTCATAGCTCAGACAATCGAAAGGAAGTGCCACTGTAACCCGTCAGAGCAGATGCGAGGCGCACTCATACAGTGAGTAGTTAGTAATATTAAATGTGGCTAAAGACGAAAGCAAATCAAGGCGAAGTGAGTCGGGAAACTCCAAAATGTGGCGGACATATAAGGTGAATGGAATAAAAAAAAAGATCGCTTAGACAAGAAAATAAGGGGACGAACATTAATTTGGTACGAAGAACGAGTCGCTAAATCTTGAACACAAAATTGAACAGATCTTCATCTCGTCCGACATCACCAGACAGTTTGAGTAGTGTGTAAGAGTGTAGAAGGGAATTGTTTTGTTATTTTTGGCCTTGTGAACTATAAATTGTGACATAAATATCAGCAGGCCGTGTGCTACAAATAAAGTGATAAAGTGTAAGAAGGGTGTAAAGAACAGAGGAACCTCCAATTAAGAAGCAGAGTGGTGAGTACCATGTAAAGGAACGTTACAAGCGCAGTAGGCGAAGTTATGTGTAGTTATAATAATTTTCCAGTGTAGTGTATATATAGTTGAGTGGCAGTATGAGTAATAAAATGTTTTGTTCATTGCTCGAACACCAGATTGTTGTGTTTTCATTGTGAGTGGCTCCCATAGAAGTGAGTATTCGGTTTCCTCCCCTTAGCAATTAAATAGAATTATTTTTAAAGTTTTTTTTTAACAAAAAAATTTTTTTTAACAAAAAATTTTTTTTTTAATTTTTTGAAAAAAAAATTGTTATTAGTTAATAATAATAAAGTCACAATATATTTGATGAAGCCCTCAAGAATATTAAAACATTACATAGGAGTGATAAAGAATCCTCATTAAAATAATGTGTTACATTTACAAATACCTTCCAAATTTCTTAACAATGTTTCTCTCACTTAAAAGGAATTTACAAATTAAAAAGGGATTAAAAATAAATTTATTATAACCACTACGTACTTTCAAAATTCTTAGCATAAAAATAAAATAATTAAATTCCTTTTAGAAGCAGCGTCATTTGAGTAATCACCTTCTCATGCTCCCCACAACTTGGGTGCAAATTGTTACTCTCCACAGCCACTTTCCATTGCGAAGTTCCATCACGTTAATATTGAGTTGTCGCTTCGGTGAAGTTTGCAACTAATTCTTATGGAGGGCGGCGCACATATTACGACCATTTCTACCCCCGCGGATGCTGCGAGTCATAACGGTGACGCCAGCCTGACTGCCTGCGCTCTGCCGGTGGAGAGAGTTCTTTGTATGCAGAGCCCCCCAAGGGGTGCGGAACACTCAACGAGGAACACGAAATTCAACTCTCTCTCGTGAGGGAGGTATTGTCAAAGATCACAGAGGATCTCGCTCAGTTATTCACGAATACCTTCTCTACTTCTTGGTTTGGAGGTGATAACGAAGCGACACCCTTTCGCGGGTGATTCTTTTAGCTGACGTTGGATAAGATTAAGAGAAAGCATTAGCTAGGATGCATTTGTTATGTTTCGATTCATTATGGATAAGAAATATTTCGATTTTTAGAAGAGGTAACATTTCTACAATACGCTATATAAAAGTTACTACAAGTGTATACAATTATCTTTATTTAATAAAATTGAAAATTATATAAGAAAGTAATAAATTGTATGAATTGGCTCAAAATATGTGGTAAATAGTCTGTGTGTAAACATGAGAAATGTTTCTAATAAATTGAAATCTAATTTATTCAAATTTATAAGTAAAACACGGATAATTATTACTCCTGTGCTTTTTACACTATCATTTTCTAGTATTAGAATAGAATAATTATCTAAACGCTGTAGGAACCGATAAAGTTTTCATTCGCAGGTTAAACTCATTTTTTGTTTAACCATGGTACATGTTTTTTGTTATAACATAACGCAGTTAGCTATCTGACCAGACATAATGGTAAAGCGAGATTAGTTAAAAATAAATAATATTATATTTTGGGTATCATGTATTTTTTCAAAATAAATCCATCTATTATGTCTTTGAGATAAAACTAGCGTAAGTATAATAAAATCACAAAAATGTCCAGAATTGGCACAAAACAACAGAATTTCATGTATTTATTCTGATTCTAAATTAACAAAACATTAATCACTTGCCACTTCAATAAAAAAATTTTTGTAATAATTATTGATGATGGCACACATTACATCTTCGGAAGAAAATAATTAAGTGACTGACTTTTAAATCACGAATGTTTCAGGAGGTTAGTTTACTTGTAGGCATATTTTAAGTGGTATTTTTCGTAACTTTAATTTATATATCACCCAATATTGCAAAAACAAAATTACTTAAAGATATTGATCGGAATTGCTGGGATGTTCCGTTGCTTCCTTCCGGAGGTTAAATTAGTTTATTGTCCTCCACGTGGTATACAAAGTTTGTAACTTTTGCTTTTTTGACAATAAATTTACTTATTTATTTGTACTTTTATGGTGTGTGACACATGAATCACGAAAAGGTGGCGCTTGGCTGAAATACTTTAAAATACTATTATGGTTTTCAAATGAACTAAAATTGTTAACATTTTACTGATAGATACAAATTAAATCATGTATTTTCTTTATTTTAATCAGTAAGATTGTGGAATAAAAATAAATAAAATAATTATTCTTGTCAAAGGTTTGACTAAATTGGTGGATAATAAATGCCTCCCTTGTACTACCATCTTTGGAAAATGTTCTACTAACAACGATTATTTCTATTTTATTAAAGAATAGAAAATTATTTCCAAACCAAAAATGTGTTTAAATATTATCATAATCTATTGTTTCCGGTACTTAGCGAATATAAACTGACTGCACTTTGAAGTATTGAAAGAACTTCAAAACAATACACGAAAAAAGACAACAATTTTTGTTTGTGAAAAGAACATTTTAATGTTTAGTTCCGAGGACAGTTCATTACAAGAATTATGTTCTTACGTTACTTAGAGGAATGCAAAAATAAGGTACCGCATATATTCAATAAATTATATGACACTATTATTGTGCTTGGAAGGAAAGAATTATCTATTAGCAGCATCACTAAACCTCGTATTATTTACTTTTTGACGCGTTCCACTTTACTTTTTCGATTTCCTCTAGGAGGTATAAAACACTAGAAGTAGAATGATACCTTACGTCAGAAAAGAAACAGTTAAATATTAATGTTTTCTTATTTATTATAATAGTAACTACTCGTTTCTTCATTTCCACAATCCAATTCTAGTTGAGGTTTTTCCCCAGTATTCCTTCAGGTACGTTGACAGCATTAATGAAAATTTGCTTTCGAAAAGTAATTAAGCTTATTCTCCTCCACTAATTTTCTCTACTGTTGGTAAAATTAATTTATGGATTTTTAAATTTGCTAGAAAATATTTTGGCGTCTGAACTACAAGCACGAGCTTTCTTAGTCAGGGCAAAGTGGTACGACTTAGGCTAAATCGAAAGGTGGTGAGAGTTTTTCATTGTTTACATAGTTTACATAGTTTACACATTGTCACAAAATTGAGCAGGTAGGGAAAATACAAAATAAGGTACGGATTGATACACTGCTAGATAAAGATCTAAAATCACCGTACGGTTAAGATTACTTATAATTGTCAAAGTAATTCCATACATTGTCAGTTCACCGCGCGGTCGGTGATAGAATTCGAACTACCACTCCTTTCGCACCAGTTTGATTCATACAGATATAGTCTAACCCAGTCATAACCACCGAAAATTTCTCAAATATCTGAAAATGTATGTCTGTTAAAAGCATAGCATGCAGAGATGTGAAAATGTCTACGGTTCCCATCAGTCATACTCTTGTTAAAAATTTATGATCCATTGAAAATTTGCCTGATTTACAACTTTTTGAACAGAGAATATTGTAAGTAATGAAAGTCAGTATTTTACGAAAAGAAATCAAGGGTATAAATCAAAGGAAGTAGCAATAAATCTATCTTGGTGAGGATAATGGTGTTCATTCACTCTCAATTAGATTGTACACGTTATTGAAGAAGAGCAAGAACATGGTTTATTTCTATAAATTAAATTTTGCAAGAGAAAAAAATGGAAAGAAAATGCGTCAAATTCGTAACACCTGAAGTAGAACGAACGTCCGTTGAGAGAAAAATGTTTTTTAACGAATCAAATGCGTTTCATTTGAGCCTTTTAATATTACAAATAGAATTTTAAAAAATACATTATATTTATAATTTAAAAACTCATTACGTAAAAATTACAATCGTAACATTTTTTTTAAATTTTAACGATACATTCGTGTATATTGTCAGATTAATTTTTAAGATTTTTTTCTCAATATCAATGATTGAAAATAAACTTTCCACAAAAAAGTGGTATTGTTCCTTACCAAAACACATTTATGCGATAACTTTTATATTTTCGAAACCTTTGTCGCTAAAAAATCATTATACACTACAATTAACGCTGAATTGTTCTCCCTCGTTCGGATAAACTCGTTCACACTGTTAATACAAGCTGAATCATTAAAAAATTGTCATTTTTATTCCATTATTGCAGAGTGTTAGTTTCTTTTTTAGTCATTGACGTAAGTGGATAACAGATGTTCCACATAAGTCCAAACCACGTGCCTTTAATACAACGGGTCCCTGCACTGTCTTCTCCCATATGTGGACTCTCTATAAATACTCATACTCTTCCAATCGCATTGCGGAGCTTTTCTCAGAAAACACTTGTTATTCAATGTATGTCAGCAAAAATGTAACATTGTGTGGCATTGACGCAACTTGTTAATATTATTAATCTATGAGAAATTTCCGTGACCCGTAGGAGCAGACAAGTTATGATTGTATTAGGAGCAGCATATAGTTATCTCAGTCAACAATACAATTTTGATAAATGAAGACTAGGCACTGTGTATACAAGTATTTTTATTTCTGTGTAATTTTATGCTACAATGTTTTACTCGATTGGATTAATCCACAAAATTTTGTATGAATGAAAAATCATTACAAGAGTAATATAAAATTAAACTAGCATAAATGTCATATCTCAAAAAGTTTTTTTTTAATCGAAAAAATCAGTCAATAAAAATGTCTCCAACTCAGAATTACAGGGTTATAACGTTAATTATTCATTTACGCACTTTTTGTTAATGTCATCATGACATATCTTACATGATGTGCATGTGCTGCAATGTTAAATAATCATGCGACTCCCTGAAAGCAGTAATTAGTTACGTACAATGTAAATGCACTTAGAAAGTAACAAATGCCCTAACTCTAGTATGTCATAACATCATTTTAACTATTGTGAATAGTATGTTGAAGGTCTAATAAGTTACCTGATACGAATACAACGAGGACGGTGAGTAAGAACTTGTGGTGAAATTATCATGACATTTCTATTCATGTTTTGAACAATTGTACTACGACTATCAATTGTTGATACTATCAACATGCTTTCTCGTCGACCTTGTAACGCAAAATCATTGTTTACTCATTGTTAGGAATGGCAAATTTTATAGAATTATACCTCTGTTGTGTTGTCAAATCCTAACATGATGAACAGTTATTTACAGGGACGATGCATGTAAATTCCGGGTTATAAATCCGACTCCTTATGATGACTACCTGGAAAAGGACATAAATGGCATTAATAAGAGAAAAGAAGAATGTATATTCTTCGTAATACTGATGGTACATTTGATCCTGATAGAGGAAATGCTAAATACAACAATGACATCTCGAAATAACACTGAAATACACATTAATATTGATACACGATGCTTAAATCTAACAAGAAAACACATGGACCCAAATGGCAATATGTAATTGACGCTAAGCCATGATGCAGAGATATATGATCCCTTCATTTATAGCCATGAATGACTATGTGTAGCGAGCACGTGGTCCGCCATGCCCAAATTGACCAGTCTCTTCCGCTCCAAATCAAATCCTCTTGAGTGATGTTGATATATGATAAGCAAACCTTGAAGCGGCGGTCCTTTATGTGGCTAATAGATTTTCCACCAAGATGAAACACTCCGGTAACATGGCACCTGTGGTCGCGCCGGAGTTTCGAATGCCCTCCCAAGGCATATGTCGCGACTAATCGCACTAATATCGTCCTGTAAGGACTAATGAATAAAGCTGTATCAACTGGATGCCATTCAAAATGTATATGCATATCCAAATACATGCTAGTGAGCACAACACCATGTTCTTAAGCGCGCCCCCTTCCACGCACACGCAGCACAGTTCCTCCATTCTGTTCGGAGACGGAGTGCAGACTGTTATGGCGACGCCACCGCAACGTGGCTAGAACCGCACCTTTGACGCGCAAACGGGGTCTTCAGAATTGGCACAAAGGGCACACTTGTTAATAGCGCGCACTCCAACGGCGTCACTTATCACTATCACGGCACATGATCAGTTGTCTGCCAAGTGAAACCCGAATAGTGACGCCCCACTATGACGCCAAACACATCTACTTGAACAGATGCTAGTACATTACGCGATTATGAGAATGCGAATGAACACTCGTTAAATTCAGAATAGAGAAAGCACGTCTTGTGGCGCCCTCTATGCTAGCGTTCTTGCTCATCATCGAGACATCCCGGGATCAGTTCCCGGCGGGGATAGAAAAAATTGTAGCTTTTTTACCAAATTCCCAGTTCATATAGCTGTTACTAAAAGCGAACCCTCCTTTTTCTATCCACCTCCTACTACTCCTACAAGTCTAACTATCACTAATGGGCAACGTTGTCCTCCTACTAACAGTAGCCTACTTTTACTATTTTTTTTTTGCTTAAAATTACAAACATATTGACATTATATATGTATTATAACTCGCAGCTAACTTTTTATCTTATCTAGGAATTTTTGCTGAATTTTTTGAATCCGCCTCTGCCTTAGGGCCCTTGATCGGAATTGATGGGATGGTCCCTTGCTTGCTTCCGGAGAGTAAATTAGTTTTTTTTCCTCCACGTGGTCATACGCAGTTTGTACTGTTTTTTGACAATAAATTTAATAATTATTGTTTCATGTAGATAAGCTTCAATAGCACGCTACATTATCCATTTACAAACACTTCCATTGAAGAAAAAGAATGGAGATCTTATTCTAAACACAAATACACGGCTGTGCAGGAATATTGTATCCAGGTTCCCCCAACCAACGCTGCTCGAGGAATTTATTACGTACTACTTATTTCGAATGACTCACGTATACAAGGTTCATTAATTTGAGTTGGAATGTTTTTCTCCTTCGTTAGTTATTTTATTGGCACAAGACCAATGTTAATATTTGATTTAATATTTCCCTGCGCTTGCAGTTATAATTCGCTTGTGATCATTTTCTAGGTTCATAAATGAGTCTTTCTGCGGCGAGTTTTGGTATTCATTCATTAATTGCTTTCGAGGGAGTGTTACAATACGTCTATCTAGAGACAAATTTTATGTTTCTTTGATTTACTCTTTTATAGTTTTCTCAATCAAACTTCGACCCCATAAAAAACAAAACAATGAATGTGGTACGCAAATTAAGTTATTAGAAAATACGATTTTTATTCCAAAACTCAGAAAAAAATATTGCTTTTGCTAAAGGAAATTTCCATTGAAAATTATGGATGACGCAAACCGTTCTAATAATTGAAGAAGTGTTTTCATTGTATCTATTTACTCTAACTCAAAAGAAAAAAATAATAAATTTATATGATAATTCAAAGGAAAATAGTATTTCAACAATATTTTGATATTTTTTGCATTAACTACAGTTCTAAATATTTAATGTCGATTCGAAACAGTGCTATGATAAAAATTAAAAAGTTATAAATTTATTAACAAAATTAATCACCACTTACAAGCTTCACCTGTACTGCTAACCCTAGTTTTGGTGAAATGGCCCTTACCAGCTCTAAATTACCAAATCGATTTAATTTTAAAATATAGGCAATAACTGTTAATTGTTACCAAGATAATAAACAACCTATTAATGGCTTCAAATGTCAATTCAAGTTTACATTTTATTTTTCGCAAACGATAGGGTACGATCCCACCCTTCACACAACAGTACGAGAATACGCCGTTAATTTGTATTTCCCTAATTTGTATATAAGAAAGAATTTTCCCGAAATATGTGTTAACTGAACCTTCCATCTCTCTCGAAAACTCATCCCATCACTTTGGGGTTCTTATCCCATCCCGAACCCTCTAGAATTTCATTATCTGAATTACACAAATTATTTAATACGATTAAGAAGGGTGCTCAACAAGGGAAGCTGGGAGAAGACGCATGAGGGGTGATGCCGCTTGGAACGCCTTGTTTTCAAAAGCTGCCACCGTCCAGAAAGTGATTCACAAGCGTTAGATTTTAGGGGAGGAATTCATCCACAACTGAAATGCAGTGGTAGAAAGTCGGCACTTAGTTTGTTGTTAAGTGGGATTTACTTTTGACTCTCGCTTGCTGGTATGATGGTTTCAGTATTTTCCGGTTAAAATACGATAATTGGAGTTGTATTTTGAAGTGTTAACAAGGAGGACGATGCAAGTTTTGAACTGTGTTGGACCATTTTCCGAGTGAGTTTCTCTTACGAAATTGTAATAGTTTGGCGGAATGTTGGCTCCACTTCTTTCCTCTTCTCTAATAAAATGTTTGGAAGTGATTTACAACTCTTAATTCATCCAAACTTTCTAGGGAGTTATGTATACTATTACATTGCTTTTTAGGAAGAAATTTCTTGAAAAAACACCGCGAAACACAATTACTAGCTTTTAGTAAAATACTTGATAATTTAGGGGAGGGTTTGTTGATTCTTTGATTTCAACTCATATTTAAGAAAAGATTCCAAGAACTATAGTTAAAATTCAGTTCTTCTATTTTTATTTTCCATGTTTGTTATTCGCATGAGAATGATAAGTGACTGTCATGAGTTGCCTATGTATTTACACCTAATTTTTCTTGTTCTTTCCATTTTAAAACACAAATATATCAGGATGATTGTGTTGTAGATGGATATTTATTTATTTTTCAAAGTTCACTTGTGTACCTACACAAAAGTCAATACCAGAAGTGTTCATTTTTTTTAAAAAAATCCGTTTCAACATGTTCCGTCCTCACCTTTTCTTTTTCAACCACCCGCTTCTTCTTCTCTTAGATCTTTACATCTAGACTCCGTTACATCTTCTTTATCTCCCATTTTCTTTTCACTTTCCATTCTTTGCCGCATTTCGTATTGATGTAATATCAGAGACATAGTCCATGAATTATAAGCATTTATTTTCTTATTTTTCTCATACTCTACATTTTTATAGCTATGTTTCCCTCCTTCCCTTCATTATTCTGGTGTAGATGACGCAGTGAAACTTCTGCATAACGAACACGCATGGGACCGTAATATTTTCACTATATTTACCTAGTCGTTATAGTGAGTACACGGTATGAAAAATGAATTACATACATCGCCATACCTTATATGGTATTATAACCAAAAGTTTAGAACCACAAAATATACTACAAAAGCGCTCTACTAATGAAACAATCTCAGTAGTCTTAGTAAATAGTTTATTTTATTATCATATATTTTTGCCTCTGAAAAAATACAAAACATTTCATTTCTTTCCATTATCTTCTGTAATGTAATATGTACGACGAATGATAATAATCATTGAATGTAATATGTAATGTAATATGTACGACGAATGATGATAATCAGTCGGGTAGAAGGAACGGATAGTTTTGTTTGAATAAACCTATTTCCTAAGCTTTTGTTTAATCAGGATGCCCCTTAGTTGGTAGTGCTTTAAATAACATTAATTTGAACCACAGACGTTCTTTCTATACCCAATTTTTGAGTGCCTCCGGGTCCCTTAAAGGAAATGAAAATTTATTCTACATAATAACATTCTACAATAACACCAATTTTCTGTAACATAAAAGAATAATTAGTCTAATATAATCATGAGTTAATGTGGTGTTCATGATATGGTATCAGGATCATGGTGGAGGTCGGCATACACGCGATTCCAAACGAATGTCCATTTTCTTACCTCCCTCCGCAATGACGTTCGGTGAAACTACGTAGTGCAATTCCAACCACTGACATTCCGGAGGACAAGTTTTGAGGATGTCGATGAAAAGTCAAACGTTTGACTACTTGAACCGTATATGAATAATGACAGTAAAATGAATATGATGGATGTAACTGGATCTATTGACTTTAAATAGGTTGTAAAAATAGTATGGGAATGTAAACTAAGATTGACCTATTTTGTTTCAAGATTTTGCAGTTGTAATATACTCGTAGATATACATGCAACTAAAATTTTATTCCATGGAAAAATGAATATGAAGAATTTGATTTTAATCATATTTCAGGGTTATCTGCAAGTATTACACCAAGAGGGAGTAAAGGTAGCAGGAATGAAGCTGTATGGATGAGACATGTCAACAAAGATTGTCACTCTGGCAAACCCCATACTAAGCGGAAAAGGAAATCAATATGTCTTCTGAAATATTAAAGAATTTAGACTGTCAGTGTAATATGAAGTTTCCAACTAAAATTAATATTATAGTTATTGAAATTAGTTTTTATTGCTTACTTAAGTAACTATTTTATTAATTAATAACAAAATATTTTATTTCTCATCTTTACAAATTTCTCATTTTCTTCAAACCATATTTTTGGATATACACACTTCTGCTCTGCACGTCCCATATCTTTGTTTTCGTTTATTTACAGGCTTTGAAGTAGCTGCAATGTAAATATTGTTCCTTTAAAATGTCAATAAAAGTGTCAAAATCTTCGTATCTCAGAAATCCAATTATATGAATAAGTTTAAAAAATAGCCTCTAGTCACGTACTAAGTGAAAACTGAAATTTGATATATTTATTTGCTTGAGAAAATTTAAAGTGCGTGTTTATTGACTTGTTCAGTATATTTTTAGACAAAATTTGTGCAGATCAATTATATTACGCCTAAAAATTCAAATTCTTGCAGAAATTTGTAGTTACCTGCATAGCGTTTTGTTTGATCAAAGAGGTTTCTGATAGAATTGAGGACTCGTTGACAGTTTATTTATTTTGCTCACAAAAAGCACCCTTCTTCGTAATGTGCAAGAGAAACATGGTGTATGGTCTCAAAACGTTCCAATAATTTTCATTTAGTAATTTAATAATTAAATTTAAAGAATGTATTTAGGATTATAAATGTCTACCCAAACGTTCCCACACGGAACTTTTTTATGTTATAACGGTTTACGTTTCATTGTAATTTAGTGCCGATGAAAATAACATTTTTGGATTTAAAAACGTGATGTATTATTATTATATTATAAGATAGTAAAAATTAAAAAAAACATATTTCGCCCTAAATTACCCGTTAAAATGCAAGTGTTTTCAAAATATCTTTTCTTATTGGACCTATACTAATACAAAAACAATAACTTGGAAAAAAAATTAATTACTACCTTCAATATTTTTTCTTTGCATTTTTTGAGTGATGAAGTCAGACAGTTATCCAGAACAACACCGCATATATTATTTAATAATAATTCATGCGCCAATTATGAAGACAAAAGTCGTGTTCTGGAACATTATTTCCCATTTGTTAATAGTACATACATAAGAAATAATAAATATACTTAATTAACACCTGAAATTTTATTTATGAACATTCAATTCAAGAATTCTCATTCATTCAACCTTTCAGTCTTTTTTTAAAAAATAACTTCATCTAACAACTATGTGTCTTCATAATTAGACAATCATTTGCAGATTACTTAATACCACCACTGATAAATCACAGTTAGCCCTGATGGAGAGGTCAGCATAACCTGAAAACCTTGGCAAGTACCGACAATAAATCAATATAATAAGTGAAGAATTGTTCTACTTATTTATGAGACGATTCTCCCCAAAAATGTGATCCGCAAATTTTCATATATTGTTTGATTGCGACATACTCAACGCAGAACCCCTCAGGAGACTTACATCTAGTAAGTACGTGTTTGGCAAACACGGGGCCCCGAGCTGTCTGGCATTCCTTTCTCTCTACTGACCTACCTTGGTAACCTCTTTTCGATCCCGACGCTATTAAGGCTAGGGTATCTTTCATTTTCCTCCCAGGGGACTTACCCTAGTAAGTACGTAAACACGAGGCCCCGAGCTGAGTCTGGCATTACTTGCATTTACTTGTGCGAGGCTCCTTCCTTTCTCTTTCCTGACTTCCTTGATCCCCTCTTGCCCTTTTCGATCCCGACGCTAGGGTATCTTTCATTTTCCCCCGTCTTCCTTTTTTTGAAAATGATATGTGTAATTTTTTGAGATATGTTGATATTTGAGTTTTGAGTTGTAATTCAGGAGAGTTTTTAGTGGGTATGGTTGAGTCATTCGGAGAGTTCCACACGCGGGGAGAGTCATGTTATCTCTCCTTAGTGCGTAACTGCATTTTCCCTACCTGTACAAGTTTTAAGGGCTCTAATGACCTCGATGTCGACGAGCCGTAAAACCCCACAAAGAAACTCAACGAAGAGCGAAAGAATTGGAATCAAATCATGAAGAGACAAGGCTTGTGTGTGGAACAAGTGGAGCGCACTATTATCAACACAAAATCTATACTCAGCATTAGATGAATGTGCACTGAGAATTATGGCAGTAAGAAAGGAAATCGCTGGTTGGAGATAAGTTCCCACCTTCACGTGGTAGGGACGAAAACTTCCCAAGGGTAACTCAGGGGAGGCTGATTGGAACAACCATAGATAAGGCAATAAAAGATTGGAAAGAATCGTTAAAAAACATGAGCCAATTTAACATAAAATATTATTTCGAGAACAAAAGAAAACTATTCAGGATTAATGAGAAATAAGATTTGGAAGAATAAGAAAGAAACAAAAAGACATCGTAGAGTATAATAATAATAAATTTATTGTCAAAAAACAGTACAAACTGCGTATGACCACGTGGAGGAAAAAAAACTAATTTACTCTCCGGAAGCAAGCAAGGGACCATCCCATCAATTCCGATCAAGGG
>NNCF01131154.1:86630-134925 GCA_002313205.1 Laupala kohalensis | reverse complement strand
CTATTGCGAGTATTGTGTTCGTGAACGAGACTGTTTCGCATGAAGCAAGGGTGGTACTTCAGTAATTCGGTCTTAACAAACACGACCGTTTCATAAATATAAATGCAGGGAAGTGTTAAGATATTTAATTCCTTGAATAAAGTTTTACAAGAGTTTCGGGAGTGAGATTTACAAATTATCCGAACTATCCTCTTCTGAATTCTGAAAGTTTGAATGCTCTGACCGGAATTACCCCAGAAGGTAATGCCGTAACGTAAATGGGAATAAACGTTTGCAAAATATGCGCAACGGGAAATACGTGGACTAACTGCGTTAACTAAGATTCGGAATGCGTAATACAATTTTCTTAATTGGGAATTAAGATTGTCAACGTGACAATTCCATTTGAGGATGTCTTGAATATGGAGACCTAAGAATTTTGTATTCGTAACAGTTTTTAATTGTGTTCCGTTTAAAGAAAGTAATGAAAAGATAAAAAACGAAGTAAGAAAGAATAAGAAACGGAAAGATAAAAACAACATGGCAATGTTAAGGTAAGAATAAACAACAAAGGAGTAGACACAAACCAAAATAAGACTGAAATAAAGAGAATAACATCTGATGTAAGACAATTATGATAGAATTGTTACATCCCCCTTCTCATTTTAAACAACCCCCCGGCTACTCCACCTATTATTATTGATTCAACCTTTCTTAGTCCAATTAAAGGTTTGATCTGATTACCCAATTGCTTTAATTCTCTAGGGAGCTCACATGCTTGGCCTGTGGGTGCTATTACACAATTACGAGAGGACGAATCGAACAGGATACTCAGGTACGTAATTTTGTTGGTTTGCTCACTCTGTATTTGTTTTCTTTTATTCATTTTTCATTGTTCTTTCCTTTCTTTATTTCAACAACAAGCAAAAATACACTTCTTTCGATACTGTTTCACCCAATTTTTGTATACTTTCATATTATGTTTCTATTTTTATTATTGTCATTTTATGTACATTTATATTTTTCAGTGTATGTTACTGACGATGACTGCTAAGCAGCCGAAAGCTTAATACCAATAAAACAATACGCAACATAGAAACGCCTTTCAATTTATCATGACTTGGTAATACATAGGATAAGTAAAATTAACCATGAATACCGCCACCAAAAGCATCTGAACAATAGTAAGCAAAACATAGGTTACATTAAACGGATCATTAATACAGTATCTGAAGGATGTTTAATCAAACATGGAATAATGAAGAATTAAGTGAAGTAACCAAAGTGCGAATATTACGAGACGCGTCCTCACGCGTGTCTCGGAGTGTATCCCCATACACACTATTATATACAGAACCATACATATTACAGAATTCCCAGTACAAGTGAAATGTCCAAAGTCCGAATTTGAGCGGGGCCTCAGCTGCTATAGCCAGCCTTCCCGCTCACTCGTCGTCTCGTGGAAGATTCCTTTGAGTATTCGAAAATGACTGTCATAGAGGGGAGCCCAATAAGATGCAGCGTAGTTTTAAAATGATGTCATCGTGGGATATATTTAGAATTATGTCATGGTGCTCATCCGCCCTTATTGGTTGGTCAAAATGGCATTCGCAGCATTCCTCATGGTCGCCATCGGCCGCGCCGGCCTTCTCACGCCCTACGTTGCTTACGCTCCGCCGAATGAAAGTCGGGCTTCGGGTTGCAGGGGCGACCGTGAGATTTGAAGTCTCAGGCGGTTGCTTTTCCACTGGTAACATGGCTTTGACTGCAGCTAATTTATTACTTTGAAGAATATTGTTAAACTCAATGAATTGGAAGAGAAAATAATACTTTAGGTGAAGAGGGGAATTAATATTTAAATAAAAAGGTGGGGTCGTAACAAAATAAGGTTAAAAAAAGATGATCGCATAACCCCGGTAATGGCCTGATGGTTGCGGCACGGGAATAATACTACTAAAATGAAAAATGAAATGATTGTCTAATTATGAAGACGCCTAGTTGTTGTACAACAAGTTATTTAGAAGTTTCAATTAAAATATCGGAAATTTCTTCGCTGTGAATATCAATTATATGCATTCGTATATTTACTAGTCGCTTTTTAATTTATTTTAGGAATCATGTTTTTTGTCTTCTTTTCTCGGAAGATCAAAGATACTGCTAAAGTTGACTTAATTTGTATTCCTTCGTTTCTTTTTGTTAAAAAAGGGATTGTGGCATTTTATGAAATTATTACGACCACAAATGATGACAGACACAGGAAGAAAATAACTTCTGCATTCTCTCTGCACTTTTAAGTATCTTGGACAAAGGGCCAGAATTTCCTAACAAGAGAGACATTCTCTTTGTTTCCTTCAATATCTTTTTAGTACCTCTTGCCTTTCCAAGTCCTCTGCGCGACTACAGATTTGTTTTCTTTTTGTGGTTGGTCGTCTAAAACAAATGCCCTTGAGGTAAATTGTTTTCTTCTTTTCTCGAAGATTTATTGAACTCCTCTCTTGATCGTTTATCATGCTTCTCGTAATTGTCATTAACCTTCTCAAAAATGATTCATTAATAGATTTATTATCGAATAACTATAGAAAAAACTAATTTTAAGGGAGAAGTATTAACTGTTACATGATTTATTAAGTTATGATTATAAAATCATTATGATATAAAAAGCGATGAGTACAAAAACATCAACCTTTAAAATTATGTTTAAAATAGTTCTTGAATGTTTGCTGGGGAGGACTGGGAGTTTTTCTATTTGGTTCATAAAAAATATGTTATTATAGCTTTTAGTACATACTGAAACGACAAATATTTTTCGCGTCATATAGATCACTTCTGTTGAGATATTTATTACTTTTACGCAACTCTTTTTTGTAAAAGAGTATATATGAATATTATTTTTAGAGCGGTTTAGTAATATTTTTCAGTATAATTCTGAATCGAGTACGTCAAAAATATTTTACGTGACAGCATCGTATTCAGTTGGTTGAGGTAATCGTCTTGTAAATAATTGAACAACGAATTTTTGTCGCGTTCTGAATTTCGACTCCCATTTTCAAAAAACAACAATTGTATCTCTTCAAAAAATCCTCAATTTTATAAATACTTTCCTTCATTAAAAATGTTACAATATTACAAAGACGCACTAATTTTCTTTTTTCTTTATCTTCATATTACCATTCATCGAACGGAAAAACCTATCTCCATAAAAGAAATCATGAACTTAACTTTATATATTTTCGAAGGGGGGGGGGTACATGGCTAATTTCGCAAAAAAAAAGACTTTCGCTGGCAATAGCACAATGGAGTTTTGTATGGTATTTTTATCACTCATATTATAGAGAAAATTAACATGGCAAATCATGCAAAATATGTTGCGTAGTGCTGTGGGAAAACATGAGTGTCTAAAAAAATGCATAAAGAATTTCTTTATACGTTGCCATCGACTTTTCTCGTGAGCACATATTTCCCGTGTGTATATTCCAGTCACCGGAGCACGAATTCGAGCAGAACGATCAACATCATGACGACCACCATCTCTACAGTTTCCAGAGAGTTTCTTTTCTCTGAAAGCAAAAAAAACAAATGGGCGATCCCTTGTGTTTACCGGCCATCATCCACACAGATATTTATTCCTCGGAACACCGCACATATTCGTCATATCTGCCGTTTCATCTCTCTGATCACTTCCTCCCTCCAACTCTTTCTCTCCCAATCCCCTGGCATTGCATTTCCCCCACTCCTACGAGACAAACAGCGCGAGAAAAGATGCGATGCAGCGCTCATTCAGTTTGTTTTCCATCGAAAATATATAGAACGTGGAAAAGTTATTTAAGCGTGGTTTCTGTGGTATGGTTCTAATTCGGTCTTTTAAGAGAGATCTATATTACGGATAAGTAAACGTGGAATGTATGAAAACACTGACGGACGTTCTAGCTCCACCGTTCGAGGATTCGACACCTCAACGTAGAACATTCTCGACAATACACGCGACGTCGGTGAGAGAACTTTGAAAATATCGCTGAACATTGATCACCTACAACAATTTCTTAATTCCCCTAATAAGGCGCTTTACACGCCTCTTTTTCTTGTGTTCCTTCTCCGTTGTTGCCATTATATTTCCTACGGGAGACAGTTGCCGACTTACGTATCTTAATGATTTTTTGTTCGTATTAATGTTCTATAATTCCCCCAAGTTTTTTACATGTAGTTCTGTGACATTCTGTATAGACCGCCCCCCCCCAAAGAGAATGCCATGTGGATAAAATGAATGTTGAAAAATGTAAAGTGCATCGTATAAAATAAATAGTAGGCAAAATCGGAAAACGTTTACATACCCGTTTTGTCTATGACCATAAATTAATTTATGGTCAACTGCCATGCCTAAACAAATAAATTGAACATAACCATTTATACGTATATCGTTAGGTTTCAGATTAATAAAATGTACGAGCTGGTCTCAATCCGAAGCTAGGAATGCCGATATTAGAGACTGGCGTTGACAGAGCATGCAATCACATAAATATCCCTGAAGGGAAAAGGGATGATGGGCTTCCGACAGCAGCGCTCACCAGAGCTTATCTGAAGAGATTTTCCACTCGACCTAACATGGAAATACAGAGTAGGGATATGTATATTTGATCTTTGTGCTTTTGATCATACGAACGCAGAAGAGGATGAGAGCGTCCACTAGTTTCCCGTGGAGGTGGTCCGCAAATGGCTGTGAAAACTGGAATAAGAATGTTTTATTGATGTTAAACTTATATTTTTCATATATAAACAAAACCAATTTATTCAAAAGTGACTTCTATGGTACCCTCCAAATGTTAGAATTTATTCTTGTTAACGATCATATTAGAACTTTTGTTTAGTACATTCAAATGCCAGTTGATTTTTGTAGTAATAATATTGGTCATCGATTTCTTCGAAATTTTTTTATAATGTTGGTTTTAGCAACCTCAAAGAAAACCTGAAACTTTATTTGTTCTTCACAAATGTTCCACACACTTTCCCTTCGTCGTATCATTAGGATATTTGAAATTGTATGGATCAAATTTGTGTGAGGTTATTTCTGTTTACATTTACCAAATTGTACCTTGTAGATGAAACCTAACTTCACATGCGTCTGACTATAGATCGTTTCCATTTGAGCTAGTAAATATATTGTTTTATCACAGAAGTTTCTGAAATACTGAGTTAGAAAACTACTTTTCTTCTTCATTATATATGATCTTCATTGTATGTGTGTGTATGTGTGTGTGTGTAAAGAATAACAACCAACAATCAGGAAGAAAGTCAAAAAATAAAATGAAAAATTTCTGACTACGTTTCGACATTTAATACGTCTTCTTCAGGGCATGCTTANATGAGACCACACCCCTCGATGCAAAAACGTACTAATGTTTCTAAAGCCAGCGCTCTCCGAATAGACATCGGAAGACGTCGAACGGAGAGGAGCGACGCTCTACGCTGGGCCGAACTCCCACCCCCCACCCCCCACCCCACGCCAAGTGAACATGCATGGGCACAGAGGATCTGCGAGTAAAAACCCCCATATTGGGTCTGGGGTGCGAAAATTCGTAACGAGCGAAACGAAGCTCCAGGCTGGACTAACTCCTCCCCCCTCTCTTTACAGGTGAGCTTGCATGGGTGCAGCCTAAAATGGGGTCTGGGGGAAAAAATCCCCCGGCGAGCGAAGCGAGCGTATCCGTAAATGGGGTCAGGGGGTGAAACCCCCAGCGAACTCTAACGAGTCTAATAATATAAGCGTCTACGCACAGAGAAAGCTATTAAGGACAGTACTGACAATTTTGAGTGATTGTCTTGGTATAGTAGAGAGGGACTGAGAAAAAAAAATTATAAGAATTATCTGCGTATAATGTGTTTATTCAAATTTTCACTTAATCTCCAGAATAATTTAATATACCACCAATTTTTTGTATCCAAATGTTCAATTTTGTCTAAACTAAAACAAGGATTTGAGAAGCTGGTGCCGGATCAACTAGGAATTATTATTAGCAATAATTATGCAGATGTATGAAATAAAATGCAATTATTATTCACATGTATGAAATGTAATATTATTATGCATCACAAACATCCTACTTTACCTATAGATACAATAAATAGTAACAGTTAACTTTTTTTTTTTAAACATTCATGATTTACATCACGAAACGAAGACTGAGAAGGGTGATGGTAGCAGTACTTCGAACCGAAGCATGCGGCATTCCAGTGGTCTGAGGCGAAAGCGTGCTGACACTTATGTGCGAACGTAAGACTGACGTTGTGGGTTCGTTGAGAAAATATTAGTGTTCACGAAAGCGTTGTGGCACTCGCTCTTGACATTGTGTACACGATTCCCGAAAGTTGCTCACGCGCTGAAGCTAAGGCAAGCCCTAATTTCCTCCACGAAGAATGTAATTCTCGCAAGTTAACTTTGCTGTTTCACTAAGTAGATGGATACATTGTACCGCCTCATTCATGCTGGAGTCTGGAAGTATTTAACGAGTCTTTCGTAAGAAAACTTGATACATCCCTAAATATTTGTTGTTTGCGTCCATTTAATCTAATAAATTAATGTCAATTATACGGACGCGGTCTTTTGCAAGAGAGTAAATACAAACGCCGGTTTTAAATTTAAATTGGGTATATCATTTTGCTCATCGAGCTAAAGCAACTGCTCAAAAACTAACAATGAACATGTCTCCCATTGGGTAGCCCCAAGTAAATGATTACGAGAATATGCGTTGTTTGATTTCATAGTTAATATTTGCGGATTCTGTCATCATAAATAGTGATGCTTGAATAACGTCAATGTAGCAAACCGTGAGTCTCAAACATGCACAAGTAACTCATTAGAATTTTGCATAAGTTGCATTTCAAAGCGAAATATTTCAATTGTGCCCGTTGGATATGAGTGAGAGTCAATTGTATGAAACAAAAATCTGGTAAAGTTTTTATGTCATACGTCAAAAATTGTAAAAAACGGATGGGCACATGGAATATTTATTTATTTCATTAAAATTAATTTTTTAAATGTCTGTTTTGTTTAGTTTCTTTCTCCTCCTTTGTATTTGTTTCGAGTGATAATACGAAGCAAAAGGAAATGAAATTTACATTTCTGTAACAAATATCCCTTGTGAAGGTCATTAGGTATAGTAGTATATGTATAATGCAATTATATGTTTTCAAGTCAAAATTGGAATTTCGTATTTTATCACATATTTAATTCCACATTTGCTCTCTTCCGAGTTTTGTGTAGTAATACATTTTCGTTTATAATAATAAGTTTTTATTTTAAATTGTCCATTATAGTTGTGAGTTATGATTGAATTTAATGGACTTTTTGGTCAAAACCTCAACCTACTGAGAAACAAACATTAAACACACAGTAATGAAAAACACTATTTTTGTGTGTAAGATATACACAGCAAAATATTGAAAGTTTTTACCAATCAGGTTTTTTCCCTTTTATTTAATACTGAAGAAACTAATTGAACTCGAAATTAAACAATGATGCAAAGTCCAAATTATATCTATTTATTTTTTGTCTTTAAAGTAGCAAATCATGGAATGTGAAACATAATACTAGAAATTGAAATTTTCCATCCCATCAGCAAATGCTTTGTCCTCACATTCGTAGCTTCACTGTAATCTCCAAGCATGCCGAGATGTCTGATGACGTCATTACTGTGTATTGTGAAAGGCAGAGCATGAAAGGCTGCATTCCTAGTGTCCATCCTAGGTAGCAGAAGACGTATGGCTGAAGCGCGTATACGTGGGACAAATGGACGTGGGCGTATGTCTGTGGGTATGGCGGATTCAGGGGGGATCATGTACTAAGCATCCTGCGATTGTTGGGGAATTACGTAGTGACCTCCATTAGAGTTCAGCTAATTTGAGCCATGGATAGGGGTAACGGAGATGGAATGTGGAAGGGTCGTGTCTGTCTTTCAGATGACAACGTGTTTTTGCGTTATCACCGTGTCATTCATATAGAAGCAACGTCCATTCCTGGTCCGTTCTAACGAGACAATCGGCGTTCAATGGATGGATAAAGCTTTGTCATTCACTATGTATCATGTAGTTGGATTTCGGTAATAGATCACAGAAGATGCCTCACAAAAAATGAAGTAACGTCTAATAATAACTACAATTAACGTCTATTATATGATCAAATTAAATCAATAATTGAAGTCTTACGATCTTTCATGGACGAACAGTATATATTTTGTGACTTGAAGCTCACGACATTTCATCTTATGTTAAAGTTGTCCTAAGGTGGTACAACTAATATTGATTTATCTAATAACAACTGCCATTTGTTAAGTAATATTACTGAAATATCTCTTTCAGTAGTCATAGTCAACGAATGACTAGTATATTTAATTTTTTAAATGTTATATTTATTTTGCATTCTATTTTAAAACCAAATTGAATTTGAATTGTAATAAATTCACATGAGATCACCCATGGCGCGACTCATGACCTATTGAGAATATTGAAACAGCAAATACAAGTAAACGCACTGATCTTGTATTTTCTACATAACGCATCGCATAAAGTAGTTAGTTGGCTAACCTTTTCAACCCTAGACTTTCAAAGCGTGAAGGGGGTGGCACAGAAACTTCCCGATGAGGGAGTGCCTAAAATACATGGGAGCACCATCACCCCAATTCGACTACGACACATGAATATAGGAAATACGGTTGGGTCGAGGACGTTTCTCTGCTAATATCGCCTTGCAACATAATTAAATCTTTCCTGTCAAGAATATTTTCTTACCCCATTAATTTTATTATTTTAGATTTATTTTTTATTATGCACACTCCTTGTGTGGGTATTTTTACTCTATTGTATGTATTCTATACTAATGAGCAAGCACATTTTTGTGGAATATTTCTCGAGTACAGTTCTAACGATTTAGATGAAATTCGCGGAGAAGATGTATTGAGAAAGCGATTTAACATGGTCTCAATTAAGGATAAGATCGTCACGCCATTTTTAATATGGTACTACACGTATTACAAATTTTTAAGATTATATAACTCTCAAAAGTTTTTATTGCTGATTACAAAAGTGAAAGCCCACTAAAGTAAAAAAAAGAGACAAATAATTATTAACTTATATTAAATAATTTATTTATAAGTATGCAACTAACGTAAGGATCGATAACGTATATTGATAAATCTTAAAACCTGAAACGAAGATGTTACCGACCAATGATGAGGACGATATTCACATAGCACTCACGAAACCACAGAAATGGTCAAGATGGTTGACATTTAATACATTTGTTATTACTGATCTCGAATTTTTACAATAATTCCAACGATTCATTTTGTGATAATAAATGAATACAGTGTGTATTTTTAAAATAATTTATTTATAAATAATAAATCCACCACTACACTTAGGTCCTTAATCGAAATTGATGAGATGGTCCCTCTCTTGTTCCCGGTTTCCGGAGAGTAACTTAGTTGATTATCTCCCACGTGGTCATACCTAGTTTGCAACTAATTTTTGGACAATAAAGTTCATTTATTTCTTTATCTGGGGATTGATTGCATATTTATAAATCTTGGTACTATTTCAAATCTTTTTTACATCATTCTCCTGCAACGAATTATCTCGATCATACAGAAATTTTTGTTGTTCATTCACTTGAAGATGTGAAAGTGCTCTCACTCAAACGAACCAATCATTTCAACTCATTTAGCGATGTACCGTAACACATTTTTATCCCACGCATTAAACCGCCTCCCTATTCTACTTTTTCGACCGTTCGTCGCGTCTCGAAACACATCTCTCACCCCGATCCTTGTAACATGGCGATTGCGTTGACGTGCGAGTGTTAACAATAGATTATTACTCTCCTCCTTCCCATGTGAGCTCGCATGCGTTTCAATCACCTTGCTGGACATCCCAGATAACGCCGTGATCGATACAGTCGTTTGCAATACAGCGTGACGGCCGTATTTTTAGATCGCAGCGCCGAGTCCTGACTACCTCCGCTTCCATCTCCCCGCACCCCCCCTCTCCATTCGACGCCAACCCCATGCAAACGAGCCCAGCGAATGGTAGATAAATATCCAGAGTTGCATTGGGGAGGGATCCACATTGTGAGCCTTCAAGCTTTGGTACTGTGATGTTTCTGTTGCGGCATCATTATGTATTGGAAAGGGTTGATGGGTACGATACGTCTCTCATGGAAAGCTTTTCGAATTCTTTGAAAAATGTTTTATGTGTCGTCTTTGTTTACAAATAAAATATTGAAATGCGAACTAATTCTAGGAAAATTTTGTAAGCTACATAAACCCAAATGAATCACTCGTACAAACATTTAGAGAAAGAAAAATATTAAGCTCCTAATAAAAGTATTATGTTGCTATTAAACTCTTTTTTACTGTTAATTCAGTCTTCAACAACAATGCTTGACAAGAACAATTTACTTGGGATTAATACCCGCCACATTGTTCTTAATCACTTATGTGCTGTGTTTAAGAAGGAACAACTTCCTTCATAATAATGTCCCAACACACTAGAATTCCACAATATACTAGGAAGTGGAGTAACCACAAAAACACTCCGGTATTGAAAAGTAATATATAAGATTAAAGAGTTTGTTATAGCCGTGATGTGTCTTCCAATGTTCTCAAAAAGGTATGCAATGCTTTCATTGAGGCATTTTGCGAACTTATTTCAATTTCTTTGGCTTCAAAAAATATACAACATAGTTCTTACAAGAATATTTTCAACAAGTGCAGGTCCTGATATTTTTTATACGGAAGAATGTATTAGTTTGTCCTGCCTAACTGTTAGCGTCGATGACTCACTGGAAGTCACTGAAAAGTAACACGAAAAATGGCCTTTCGCACGGTGAAGAGCCGTTTTGTGGGTCATTACCACACTTGAACTAGCTAGCAGACAATCAGCAACGACAGTACTAAAGAAGTGACGTTAATTTGATCAGTCAGCTCAGGTATCGGGCAGGTGAGAGTGAGGCTCGCACATGGATTGTCCACGGTAGATATGTGCAGTCGCCGTGGTATTAAATCGGCGATATTCGTCATTTTCACCTAAAAGTTTATGTAATTTGATATTCAGTGGTCGCTTGACCTTAAGGATGAACGGTCAACCCGGGTCACGCAGCTATCGGGCATGTGGACGCTACATATCGGTCGAAAAGGGCACTACTCGCGGTCAGGAACGAGCTGTGGGTTCGCACTGACCGACGGGACTTCGTCGCTAGAAGTGATAGAACACGTGACGCCCGCAATTTTTCTGTTCTCGTAAGCAAATTCATTCTTAATATTAACGCGTCCTTTCGCTAACATGCAGAATAATATAAATTTATTCCAGTACAGTTCTTAGAATTTATTTAGTACACGAATGTTGAAATACTACATATTTGAAATATCGTCAAGTTTTTTTTTATTCATTCACTTTTAATTTAGTTCAATAAACTAAGTTTGCTCAAAATGAATAAATTGTAAGCCGAAGTATTAATTATCTGAAAACTGGAAAATGATATAAACTTTTAGTAGTTAATTGAGCGTTTAATATATTGTAAAGTAAACTATTAAGAAAATTTGTTTCGTTATGCTTACCTCACTTTTTTGTACTGCAGTAAAATGTCACTGATACTTTAAATGACATAATAGAATCAAAATTAAGGGCTCTAATGACCTTGCCGTTGACGAGTCCTAAAGTCCCACAAAAAAAATCAAAATTTGTTTGGATATTTTAACACTAGAAACAAAGAAGTAAAACGTAATAATTAAGGTCACACAAATATGGGTGAAACTTATGGCAGCAGTCGGCGTAGTGAAACCAATTTGCCGGAATTAATCACACATAAGGATAAAATACACATGCAATAACAATGGTTGCGAGATTTAAAATGTATTATATTTTATATTAGGAATTTTTTTTTTTAAGTCAAAAAAATTAAGGTCCCTTCAACTTTGTAATTACACTATTAGCTCCTCTACACTTTATATCTTGTAAGTTGGAGCCAGCAACGACCACATTCGTTTTTCTCTTCTACTACAACCAAAATAGATAATAGTTCTTCAATATACTCTTCAATATACTCTGATTTCTTATTGAAGGAGTTTATAATGATATCACGGAGCATAAAAAAGGAGGACTTTTCCTATTTTTCGTCGACAGAGACGTAAAATTGAGATGTGAAAATGAGGACCGTGAGAAGGATGGCGTCTGGTCACCCTATAAAAAACCAAGACCACTTTCGACCTGCGTTTGTTGGAAGTTCCCTTGTTAGTTAAAAAGTAAGATAATTCTTTTTCCTGTCAAAAAAATAATCTCTGTAATACTCTTATTTTATTAATTGGTGAAATGGGCGGAAGAAAGAGATGTTTACAAAATAGTACTGATCAGGAAATAAGTTCTTTTTCTGTGATAATTTTAACTGTATCGTATTCTATTGAAGTATTTTCTGCAGGAAAATATGGTAAAGATTATCCCATTGAATGTTCATAAATATCTCTAAGTAGTCTCTCATTCATATTATCCTTTTATGCACAGATATTTAACTTCAGAAGTTCAGATATGCGACAGAATGAGTTTTCACTATTGTCTTATATACGTGAGACCATTGGAGGTCTTAAAATGACGAGTCTGTCTGAATGGGGTTTAACTCAAAAATCCCATTTTTTTATTTCTACTAATCCTCTTTCGGGTGTGTGAATATTTTTGTTCAAAAATGTGTTTTATTTAAGAAAAGTTCTCAGTTATGGGTACTTTCACCTCCTTCAGACAAATGTCGGGCTAGAAAATTTCCAATCAACGCAAACAATGCAGTCTCTTAAGTCATTTACCATTAACTTGTATATGTAAATTTACAAACATATTTGCGTTAAATTACAAACATATTGACATTATATATGTATTATAACTAGCAACTAACTTTTTATCTTATCTAGGAACTTTTGCTGAAATTTTTGAATCCGCCTCTGCCTTAGGGCCCTTGATCGGAATTGATGGGATGGTCCCTTGCTTGCTTCCAGAGAGTAAATTAGTTTATTGTCCTCCACGTGGTCATACGCAGTTTGTACTGTTTTTTGACAATAAATTTATATAAATACATCATGATTTTGAAAAACTTACCGCTGAATCATTACAAAAAATGAGCATTCCGCTGGAAAATGATATTCATTCCATAAAATATCAGATCACTATATCAAAGTAACCCTCATGAACGTAAAAAATCTTCATATTGACTAAGGATAATGAACTAATCAACGAACAGAACTCGTTACTGGTCTGTAGTCATTGCTCAAGCTAAATGATCTCAGTTACACGTTCCCCGATCCTCTCCCCCACTGTAGTATATCCTGAGTGCTGTTATAGTAAGTCCCATGAGTACAGTTACCCCAAACGCTTGATGTAGTGAGAGGGATGATATTTGCTAGATGTTCAGCGCACACTAGAAATATGAAGATAACTTAATATTCTGATAATAATTTAATCTAATAGAATTGGCAATTTACTCTAATAGTATTGTTGTTTTTATTTTCTTTTACATTACATACTAACAAATTTTAGCGAGAAATTTAACTATGGGAAAACTACTTAAGTATAATAGAAATAATAAATAATAAAAATTAATATCTAATTTAATTTTTTACCTTTATTCAAGGAAGTGCATTAATTCAAATGTGTCCTCCCACAAGATATTTCAAAAAATTTCTGATAAGTCAAAATAGTTATACGTGAAGTTTTGTAACAAGTACTTCGCTTTGAAAAAACATAATTATCTGTTTTTATTTTTGATCAAACGATGTTCAGACCATGCTATTTGCAGTTACTTTTATACATATTTAGTGTGGGCGTGTGAAGAGGATAGAAGTAAGATTGCTAGATAGAGTACCTGTTATTTGTCAGGAATACTGTTTGCAAAGCTCACCCACTGTAGACAATCAAGATTAGATCTAGCACCTATCCGCTATCCAAATTGTTGGGAGAGCAGACACTGTTCTAATTTAATACAAATTTATGTAACATTGTGTTGTGAAAGTTCTTCTTTCTTATTTTAAAGGCTCAGCTCAGTATGAGCTCAACCTGTTCAACTATCTCCTTCCATTTTTTCCTTTCCATAACTAACTTCCAGTTTGAGTTCCTTTCCTTCATTCTTCTTAGGTTTCCCAAGACGCCATCTTCCCATTTTATTTTTGGTCTTCTTTTTGACCTCGTTGTAGATGGCTCCCAACCAGTGATCTTCTTTGTAACTCTCTTCTCTCATCTTTTGTATGTGTCCTAGTCAAGCTATCCTTTGAACTTTGATGCTTCTTACAATGTTCCTTTATTTCATAATGGTGAACTTTCAATTTAACAAAATTAGAGTTTTTATTTCAGGATCCATCAGGTAGGCGTGTAGCACCATATATTCGACGGAGTATCTTTCTTTCAAATACTAGTAGCTTGTTATGAAAATTATTACAGCTTATTTTGAATATTTCCATATTTTTATGAATTCATTTTGTCTGCAGAGAAACTAAATGTTTAACAAAAGAGAGGACAATAAGGAGAATTTTGCGATCTCTTAGATTAAACATTAGTAGAACAAGATGAGTGATAATGTATAATGATATCGAAGAAAATTGGTAACTTGAAGAGTCACCATTGGAAAAGGAACACAACTGCGCATCAACAAATTGCCTGTTAGGTGTTGCAATGACAACGTTCTACATATGAAGAATTAATAAAATATGATTAATCATAAGAGAGAGAAATAAATACACCTCATCGGGTAAAATTTTCCTCGCCAGTTCATCACAATTTTATCTTTTGAATTGGTCATTATACAAACAGGTTAACGTATTTTGAACTGGGAATATGAACAGATCGCTCAGAGTAGATTGTTATAAAAAATCATTATTTTTGCTCTACCAATGACTCTCTTCCTTGCCGTTTAATGTTGTATTCGGAAGTGAGGGTCTTGGGTTAGCTTAAAAAATAATTGTGCTAATATTCTTCGGTCAGAGGTAAAAATTCCTTAAAGAAGTTTAATTTAACAAATATTAACTTATTTAAAGTATTTTATTTATCTGATGTTAAAATTTCTTTGTTAGTTTATTAAGAGGTCGAGACAATTTTGTTTTGTTGGTTCAGCTCATTTAAATACTACTCTCGTTTCATAGTTTTGTAAAAAGTGACAAGATGTTTCTAGTTTAATACACGCCTATTTAGAACGTTTTATCGAATAAACAATGACCAATATTTTTGGTGAGGGTTGGAAAATATTTTGATCTTACCCCTTTTAGTCATCTACACCCAGTTTATTCATTCCAACAGATTTCTCCCTATACCCATTATTATATTAGTTCACAAACATTGGCGGATCTAAGGAGCGTATAGTACCCTCCTCCATAGATAAAACTGAAGTTGTTAAATAGCATGCTTTGTAAAAGTTTTACCAGATTATTATTTGTTATGATTGTTATAATTATTAATAATATGATTGTTATTGTTATTTACAATATCAGACTAATACAATTAATAATACCATATTAGTAAAATTAGTAATATCAAGTTAATAACTTTAAAAAATAATTGTTATTATTAATAATACCAGATTGTTAGTTATTTATTTCATGCGTTTTATTTAAAGAAAATATTTATAAAATTTGTATTGTAAAATCATAATTTTTAAACAAAAATGCTTCCCGGTTAGCACCACCTCCCGTTGATTACGGTCTAGATCCACCACTGTTCACAAACATGTTTGGCGTCAGTAGGTGCGAAGATTTTCCAATACCTACAACAACATATATTTTATCAAACATTAAACTTATTTACCAGAAGAAACAATAATTGAATAAATAGTATGACCAATAAAATTTTAAAAATTCTTCAGAAAACTAGTAATTTTATATTATGTAATAAAGTTTATTTATTTTTCTCAAATATATTTGCATTTGACTTGGCTGCAACGAATAGTAAAATTTGTTCACTCGTCATTTTAGTTTTAAAACCCAGTAGGTTTTCTTAAAATTCACTATTAAATCTTGTTGAGTATGTGTCACAATTTTCAGACAATTATATTCACCAGTTCCTTATCACTTCACCTTCAATAGATTTTAACAATCATAAAAAACTCAACTATATTATTACAATGTCACCCAGTCTTTTTTTTCTTCTCCGACGCAAAATTTGGGTAAATATTTGAATGGAGACTGAAATGAAAGCTGATTTACGAAAGAGTTAAAATTAATATTATTTTTAATACAAGGGCCAATGAAAAATAATGTTTTGTGAAAGTCATATTTTATGTATCTCAAATATTTAAATAATTGTGTAATATACTCGTATTTATTGCATTATAAATATTTTAAAAGGTTTTTCTAAATACTGCATCGCGAAAAATTTGGATTCAAATTCACCGAGAAATTAATGTTAGTACTTAAATATTAGATCTGAGTACTCTGAAGGCATTCGTGTAAACCACTAAGAGTAAAGCACTCCTGTCGTCAGCCGACCTTGTTTGGTCCCAGTTCCTTCTTTAACTCTTTATGACCTCTCCTGGGACAAAGTTGTATGGTTGTTTGTACTCTTACTAGCTGAAGCAAGTTACATTTTAGGCGTCTTACAAGTTACATTACGAGATTGTCCCATGTTACAATTTATATAATAACGTGTACCAGAATATCCTAACTGGCAGTGGCTTTACTTTTTCGGAGGTATTTGCCAAAACTGTTTGAATATTTCCAACAAATTTCAAACTTTTTAAAGAAAATTGGAGAGAAAGAGAGACGAGAAATCACGTAGATATTAGTATGCAGTAATGAAAACTGTGCATGTTTTGTAGGTGTTCTTCTTAGTATTCAGTTTTTTTAAATAAGCAAAAATGAAAATTTAATACCAAGAATAAAGAGAAATATGGAAACTAAAATATGAATATAACTCTGGGCAAATTTAGCTAAAAAATCCAGACTTGTCAACTGTTGCTTCAATACCCGAAATTCAGAGTACCATTTTTTTTCTTTGAAATGTTGGTGTAATGTTTTGTATGTTTCACAATGAAGATAATTTTGTTATATTTACGTTTTATTTGTTCATAGTTTAAATATATTAAAAAGAAATTGTTGAAAAATGATCAGAAATTATTGTTTTGTTTCTTTCCATATCGCTGGCAACACCGGGTGGTTTTCCTAATATAAAAATAATTACGATAAAATGTTTTTAAAATGTTTAAAATTAAATATAACGAAGGGCAAACACAACCTAGGTCCCAAATTCTTTGTGCACGTATGAGAGAGTAGTCTCTCTCGTCTGCTGCGAATGTTATAATAAAAAAATATGATATTCTCCAACCTTTACCAATTACACCACTTCCCTTCGCCAATTCAAACTTCGGAAGTTCGCCGTCATAAACTATAGAATAAATTCTCGTCATATAAAAATACTTGTGTAGGTACATGTTGATCGACGGATATTCCTACAACCTTTTTTTCTTACATTATTTCGACTCCTAAATCAGTATTTTGTCAAACATCCTAGCAAACTAGTGTTTCATGACTATTAACAGTATATTCTACGCAGAAACATAAAAATATTAGATAGTAAAACAATCTTATTTGAGCGTCAGAATGTTATATGAAAAATCGTTTTTATGTTTCAGAAGATTTTTCTTATAATTTGTGAGATGTGTCTCATGACGACCAGCGTAATTAAAAATTATTCAATTCACTAACCCGCACGATCAAATTGATTTCATGTCAGTGGTTTGAACTGATTTATTTAAAATGTTTTTAAACAAAATGTCCTGGTCACGTTTCAAATATTCATGCATTGTGTTAATGTATTCATCGGGACATATAATAATTAATGTTTAACTGGTTTTTTTCGAGATGTTGAGAACTTTCGTTTTTGAAACTACTGATAGGAATAATAAAGCGGGAAATCTGGAAAAATCAAAATAAGGGGGGAAAAATCAGGATAAGACCGAAGATGGAGGAACAATATCGAATGAACAGTCTTGAGAGTGCCTCAGTAGAATCGCACTTTTCCAACCATCCCCAAAGGGCGTATAGACGAGGGCACGAGCTAATTAAAGGAAGGGAGCGCTTCGAGCGACTTAGTATGCATGAAGATGGTCACACAGGCAAAACAAGACTAAGGCTTAACCGGGATTACTGTCGCTAGGAGCGCTACCAACTCGAGCGCCTGCCTGCCAACCTCCCACGCAATCAGGCGGTTGTGTCGCGTGATCCGAAGACCCTGAGGACCGTATTCGGGCGCCAGATTCGTCCTTAGGGACCTCATCTGCTCTGTTTCCGTGAAAAGGTGATCGCTGCTTTTTCGCTCAGTTTTGCTTTTCAAGCGGACTTTTTTTAAGTATTCAACCTCCAGAGATGTTGATGCTCAGACTGAAAATTTGGAAATTATGACAGTTTTGAATAGCCTAGTAAACATATGCATTATTTCACTTTCACAAAATATTACAAAAATCAGATGATATAAAGTGTTTTAAATTTAATGTGATATGCTAGTGCAATATTATACGTAGAACAACTTTCAATTTCCCAAAACTTAAATGTTTTTTTTTTTCTTGACTACAGTGAGCGAAAAAACTTGAAGTTTTCAAGGTTTACAGGTAAAATAAAGGGTATTTCTGTGAATATCAGAAGTATGAATTTGTGTAATGAAATTACCGATACATTTTTGTAATAAAAATCATTTCTATTAAATAATGAATAAATACTTACTTCTTTATCTGCGTTCTAATTTTCATTATTCTATTTCTTATTAATAAATGGTTGTGAAAAAATTGCAAAAAGAAATCCAAATAAATTAATTAGAAAAAGATACTCAATTGTTGGTAAACACAGTAAACACATAATTGTTGCAAAAACACAAATTATGACCCTTAAAAATATAATAAAACAATCAGTAATTATTGTTATACTGCAATTATTTAATATTAAGAGAGCCAAGTTAAAGAGGTATCTTTGAAATTGAAGGAATAATACTTATTTAAAATTAAATGAGCTTAAAATCTTAGATAGATAATGAATTCTGAATCTTCTAAAAATCGGAGTGATATGAGAGAGAATCAAGTATCACGGATTATGAAATGTAAAATAGACCCGCTCAACTTTTTATGTCAAAGAGACATTTTTTAAATTTTAGTTAATTATCCATTGGTGTGCCTTAACTCTTAAGTCAGATAACTTTCGTCATTTTGCAAACCCTTGATAGAAATCCGGTTGTCTCTTTTTAACTATCACGTAGATTTTTTACGCTTAATACCAACTTCTTCGCAATGTAATAACACAATGTAATATTTCGTAATAGATAAGTGTTAGTTTTTTAGATATAGATTAGTTGATCGCGGAATTGCTTTCGAGTGACTATTGTTCACTTTCAAGCGGGTACTAACGAAATTTCATAGTTTGTTTCATTTTCGAGATATTAACTTTATCATAACAAACATTTTGTCGAGAAAGAATTCCCTTTATTCTCATTGTACTTCCCTTAATTTTTGTTATTTATCATGGATGTGAAAATAGAGATGTTAATATTGTTTATCAAAAATACTTATTTAATGCATTGTTGATGTATTTATTAAAAAAAGACATTCTACAATTGTATTATTACAAATGTATAAATAAACAGAAAGATATTTCAATGAAGACCACAAATTTGTGGTGTGTTAGTCAAACACATGAAGGATTAGTTTTTGTGGGATATTGAACAACGTAAGGTATCTAGTGATTAAAGAATTGCTAGTAACCCAAGAAAATATGCAGAACATAGAAACCATTCGGTACCTGCCAAGGACTAACTTCTGATAAAGTATAGATACGTCACTCGCTGTGAAATTACAAGTAAGAAGGTTAACTAGGGTTATGTGATGTAGGAAACTATGCTGAAAGTATTAATTACGAATCCGTAGAAACGTTAAAGTGTCTATACCTGGATAATGAACATAGAACCTTATCAGAATGTTCATATGCTTCATATTTACAAAGGCAGGTTCGTGAACGTCCGGAAGATGAACGANCCCCCCCCCCCGGGAATTAAAAGCAAGCAACATAAGAAGTCTTAAAAATAATTAAAAGTAATGGTGCAAATAATAAAATAGGTAACGTTTTGTATCGGAGGTAGGGAGTCTTGGATTTTGTGAGACTCAGTACGATCCCATTTAGCGTTTTGCTGTGATTAAAATTACTAAATACTTTTAATGAGGGAAAAATATTTTTGAAAACCATTTCTCCACCATTGCCATCAGCATTAATCTGAAGAGGAATAATTTCTACGTGAATATCTATAATGTATTAAATTAAGATTTGAATATTTACGCAAACATTACCCCCACGTTACGCAAAAGAAAAAATAAACAATATAATCTGCCCTAAAATATTGAGGATACTTATAAGCAGGGATTTCATTTTTTCTTCTCTTTAATTCTTCTCTTCTAATTACGGAAGATTAGTTATATTTCTCGGCAGTATGTCTTGTTTACCCGAAGATTATGGCCAGCTCTAAATCTTTGGAAAGCGGGATTATTTATTTAGTAACTTTAAACTAAATTTATACAGGGAGAAAACGCGTGGCCTCATTAGTTACTTGTACTTGTTAGGGGCACTTAATTAAGAATAAGAAATATTTTTTCCTTCAAACGTAAAAAATTAATTGAATGAATTATTCGATTAAATATCCAAAAATAACTCCGCTTCAGAAGTAAAATAGAGTTAAGAATTGTATGATTAACAATATATTTAAAATAAAATGAAAGAAGAATATCTATTTTGGTTGAGGGATCATTATGATCGTTTCGAAAACAAGCGGGAACGGAATTTTCGTCACGTCCTAGAATTTTGACTCCACTTGCAAACACCAAAACAACCTTTTATTTTGAAGATATAAACACCAAATTAATGAAATGTTCATTTGTTATGGACTCACCTGTTTTTAAATGTTCTATACAATAGCAAATGTTTCAAGTTAAAATATTACCAGCGCTGTTTGGGCACATTGCCAAACATCCTCGATGTTGACAAAAACTATCTCATCCAAATCGAACATCACGTAAATCTGGATAGTTATTTTCAATCTATGAACTCGATGACTAATTTATAAAAATATGCGTGTGTCTCTTTAGAGATTCATGCAGAAAAATATAACGTAATCTATAATATTAAGTACAGAACAAACAGATAAATGGAACACATAAATCATGATTACATATATTACTGCTTCCGAGGCGGAGTGCGACAGCATCTTAGATCTGTTTGACTCTGGCTCTGATATTGCCCTATGGGTCACAGCAAGATGGCCAAGACGTTGGTAGTTTCCTACTGAGACGGGATTGGTTCCAGTGAAACAAATGTATATTGACTCCAGCCGCGGAGATCTATGTTTATATTTCTATAAATATTTTTGTTTTAATTTTTAGAGAAAAGAATGTCATTAATTATCTTCAATAAAAAAGATCATTTAGGATATTTGTATTTTACTATTAATTAATGAAGAAAATTCGGTCACTGAAAGAAAGAACCGTTTCAGTAAAATAATGAAGGTTTTCTTTTGTAACATTGGTTTATTTTGAGTAATTGGTGAGATAATTTGAATAATTTCTCCGAAAAAATAAAAATATACGATAATAACAGTATATCAGAGTATGGAGCAGGGTTTGAAGGATCGTATTCAATTTTATATTTTTCTTCCAATTAAAAATTTCGTTTCTCCTTGAATTGACAAATGCTATTAGACTAAGCATATCATGGAAGTTAATATACATTAAGAATTTAGGGGACTACGAAAAATCTCTTCTTTCTTGAATTTTTGTCTCAATACATGTGAGTAAAATTATAGCGTTTATACTTAATCTCCTCTCATGTATCGGAGCATTTCAAACCATTGTATTGTTCTTTAAAATATTTATCAACAGAATAAAACACCTATGAATAATATTATTCAACATAATTAGTTAATTCAAATTTGAATCACTGTGAGATTCTCTATTGTCAGTTACTCAAAGATATCACTTTTCTCATTGAATATGTACTTGTACTGAGGTTACATTTTAGAAGTAAATGTATTTTGTGAGTAATCCAAAATAGGATTACATCCTTGAAATATTAACTTTATCAACCTAAGAAATATGAAAAGTAAGTTAAAGTTGGTGTATTGTTGAAATGAAAGTGTGTAATTATTATATTTGTTCTACAAAAATGAATTGATAAAAATCATTCATTCATATACAATATTTATCTTTTCATCATGACGGAGTAAGAAAAGAATAAATGTTAAGAAGAGCATTTACTACCGATAAGTCATGACGGTAATATTGAAGCAGAAATTTATATTGGAATGCAATTTGTTTGTATTCAAGCACTTAATTAATATAAAAACAAGGTGAATGTTTTATATTCCAAACAATCTCACTCCTTTTCGGAGAATCCTAAATCTGTATTTTCTCTCCCATTTCTTTTCACTAAAAAGATTTAAGAAGCTTTTCAAATTTTTGTTGCCTTTGCGGTTAAATATAATTGTAATAAAACACAAAAAAGGAATTTAGATGAATTTTGAGTAATTTTGTCCAGTCATTAAATATTTCATACCTGAAATTATATAATCAATACTGCTTTCATTGAGTGGGACTCTCATAAATAAAAAACTGATTTCTAAAAGCTTTGATTATATTGTTGATACGTTACAGATTGGTTCATTTAGTGGTAAAGGTACAGAGAAAATGTTGAAGAGAGTGTTATTCAGAGGGTGGTTGTTCTTCCTTTCGTGTCACGCACATAAATGAATACTTAATGCGTATGTGTGAGTTCGTGCTGTCGCCGGTAGCTTTCAAAGAGATTGCGTAATAGCAATTATCTCTTCCTTGCGTGTTACTCCGGCTGAACGGTCGCCTTATACAGTGTATGTACGTTGAACGACCTCACTGTTGAAGGCGTCGGCGATAATTAGCGAGGGGAGTGAATTAGCAGAGGAAGAGAAAGAAAATGATGAATAGAAAGATGTGCGAACAAGAATATAGAACAGCGCATACAATGTTAAACTTAACATTCAAAATACGGTAATTCGCAGTTTTTTGTTTATTGTCATACAGTTTTAGATATAAAAATATCCATCAAATAGAGAATATATGAGTCTGTCAGTCCAGAAAACTCCTCTCAAATGGCGACGTTAAATTTGCTTATGCTATTTTGACTGTTATTTCTGGACAAAATGTTATGTTGTCAACTTTGAACAATATTATTTATTTACGGACTAGAATTTGGAATACGGTGACAAATTTGAGCAAATGATGGTCATCGGCTAAGAAAGGCTTCTCCGTTGTTAGATTCTTACTGCAATCGGAAAAATACTTTTGTGTTCCAGTGTCTGATTAAATTCATGCATCTAATTCAAGTAGTGAGAAGACACTTAAGAACAAAAAAACAATTTCAAGAGAATACTCGTTGTTAACACAAAACATAAGAGCTCCAAACACGTTTCCTTCTCCTGCACACAGCAAACTTCTGCTAACAATTCACCAACAAGAATAAGGAAGAGTCCATTGAAACACAGCTTATTGTTTGAGGAAAAAATTATCTGATTGGGAGCTCCAAAAATACAGTTTCATAACTTTTTATTGGTTTGATCAATAATGCATTGAATTTACTAAAAATATTCACAGTATTCAATAATGCGAATAGTTATAAGTTGTTTCAGTATAGAGAAAAGAACAAAAAATGAATGGAATAAAGATACAATATGTATTTTACTCCTCCTTCCCCGGCTCCTAGCAAACGACAACTGATGACGCTTGTCAACTGTTTCGGCGTGTTCGGCCCTGCTGCGTTCGAGGGTACTCTGGTCATTGGCGCACCCTGTTGGTATAAGTGGGAACTGATTCTCTTCAAGTGTTATCGGCGACCGGCGACAGCAGGCGTTGACGCCTCGCGGTTTCCCACCGCATACTGATTAAATACAATATATCTTTTAAGCGGCAATCTCAATTTTGCGGAACTGCGCAGGAGCAAGAGACACCTGTAAGTAGGAGTTGACTGCTCGTTCCAGGTGGTTATTAATCCGTTACCTGCACAATCGTTTCAAGCGTGTATCTTGGTTTTTTTGAAACACTCGTAGACATTGAGAAATGAGAAAGTGAGATAAGAAAATCCAGGAAATGGCCAAAGGTCGAGATGGTATGTAATAAGACCGAGATGGGAATGTCTAAAGAAAATGAAAAATATCCTTCAAGTTGTCAGGAGAAAGAAGTCATTTACAAAGAGAATCAACCAAAGTAGTAGATAAAACTAAAACAGTAGTATGGTACATACTCATTCATTCGATCAACTACAAGTTACTTTAGTGTGAAGACTTCATACTTGAATGAACATGCGAGGAAAGAAAACTCTTTAAAAGTAATACATTTTCTGTAATTCTAAATAATGATTTGAGTAAGATTATTTGCACAAAAATCAACGAACAAGATAAAGGAAAATTTATGAAAAAGTTCAATTTAAAAAGTGATGATTTGATGTTTACTTGCGTATTTATATAAAAATCTTAGGTCAAAACCATCACTGATTATTGTAATATTATGAGATTTTTATACAAAAATATAGTATTTAGTGAACTTACAGAAATATATTTACTTTGAATGGTCGTGCTTATATAGTGTTTTTACGAAGTCACTTCTGTGATGATATTGAATACAAATATATTTATAATGATATGATGAGTTAGTACTCATTTTTTTTGTGTCAAGAAGGTTATTTCAAAATTTCCTACATATACCGTCTTTTACGGAAACGTCATAAGGTTAAAACATTGAGAATGAAACATCTCCTTTTAAATATGAATCCACTATCTTATCAGTTCGCGACATATTTAGATCACATTTTTGTAGTTTCTTTATTAGTGGAACTTTTTTGTAAGTGGGGCTTTACGGTTCATCGACATCTAGGTCATTAGAGTCCTAATAACTTGTACAGGTAGGGAAAATGCAGTTACGCAGTAGGGAGAGCCAACATGACTCTCCCCGAGTGTGGGACTCGGCGAATGACTCAACCATACCCACTAAAAACCCTCTTGAAGTACAACTCAAAACTCAAATATCAACATCTCAAAACATTACAAATATCATTAAAAAAAGGGAGAAAGAGGAAAATCAAAGATACCCTAGCGTCGGGATCGAAAAGAACAAGAGGTGACCACGGAAGGTCAGGAAAGAGAAAGGAAGGAGCCTTGTTCAAGTAAGTGGAAGTAATGCCAGACTCAGCTCGGGGCCCCGTGTTTGCCAAACACGTACTTACTAGATGTAATTCCCCTGCGGGGAATGCTTATATAGTGGAACTCTTTGAGCCAAATCCTGAAATGACAACGCTTCAAAATATTAACATTCAACCTGCGATTCCTTCAGAAGCAACTGAACTTCCATATTTTCTTGAGCGCAGACACATTTTACAACTAATATTTTGAGAGTATGACGGAAAACAAGATCGTTGAAAAATATTAAAGAGAAAGTATTGATTTTTTCGTAAAATCCGTACAACAACCTATTTCTTTTAAGATTGTGTTTATAGGAAAACTTCTTTCTAATTAGTAGACAAAATTTGTTTCATCACATTCTAAAAAATAGTTTCCAATTAAATATTCCCGTTTATTTGGTGTAACACCACAATTACAATGATGGTCGCACGTCTGCATTTACATTGCATTGCAACATCACTGCTTCCAGAGAATCTCGAGTGAAGGTAAGATCACATACATGTTAATCAGCCCATCACGTACAATTACTTCGTTTCACGCTTGTGTTGTGTTTCGTTCTAAAAGTTCTTAGTTTTTCTTGAAAATGTGAGTTATAGTGTTGGTAACATATAGCCTCACTGGAGTAATAGGAGTTTGAAAAGTGTGACAATTATTCGAAGCCATTATTTTTGGTGAGGAAAGATGCTACATGACTAGCATATTGTTTGTGACTAAATGATTTTCGTGTGGAAGGCAACACTAATGAATTTTTTGTGCTCTAAAAAGTCTTATAAAACACGTTGAAAGCCTGTTTGGTTGTGCAGATAAATGAAACGGAAATACCAAAATAGATTATCCGGAAATATTTTTCATATATAAATAGTTTGTTTTAATGTTATCAAAAAAAATATCCCCTGCCCCTACCGTCCCATATGCCCCACTAATTATTTCAACAAGTGACCACGAGAGCAGTACATAGCTGGACAGTGACAGAATGAAAAATGATAATAAAATTAATGACAAAATGTATTTTATAAGCCCAACCGAAATTTTAATGCACGTTAACTGTGTATACACCTATTTTTGTATTTTAAAATTACTCAATGCTAGCCAATAAAATTGGTAGAAACCATCTTTCATTTTGATCGTTATTATTGCATGCGATCACTGTCTTTCAAAATGTCTTGAACTGCCCTTCTTTCCCTCCTCTTGCTTCTTGTTCGCAGGGCTGATCTGCATCGATAGTAAAGGTATGTGAACTTGTCTCAATCCTAGACAATTAACGTCCATGTACCAATAGTAAATGATAATTATACGTAAAATTTACTTGAATGTACCTACATGAAAGAATGTCATATTATTGAAAAGTAATACTTGTATTTGACATTTATTTTCGAATAAAATACATTAGAAGAATGAAATATAAATATTGAATTAGAACCAATAAAAATATAGAGTTCGTAAAAATTACGTATAGTACTACTCGAAGGTTAAATAATGCTATTCTTCTTTCACTTGCCTAATTTGCGTACCTCTTGAACATTTTTGCGTATATTGTTGAAATTTTGTTTTGTGGAATCCATCCTCGTATCTAATGATAGAACTTTGAATAAAATATATCATTAAACGGTACATTATCAGTAGAAACAGTGTATTATGATATTTTCTACCAAACCTAGATTTTCTAATCTACATTTTACGGTTCTTGAAGTGAATAAAACTGTAACAACAAACCTTTTTAAAGCAACATAATAATTTAACATGATATAAAACGTAAATATTAACAAAAAATATGTTTACAGAAAAGCAGAAATCACATAGACATATTATAAAATATTATGGTAAATACTTGTTTCCGAATATTTGCGTTAATTTAAACTACCCTTAGAATTTCTTTAAAATATCTTTTAAGATATGCAACATTCAAAATAATTAGTTTCGTGTGTCAAGTATTAAAGCATTATCTCTATCAAGTAATCAAGATGGAACCTTCTATTGAATTTACATTTGTGCTCATGTATTCTAGTTTTTAACCCTCACTTTGTTTGACCCATCTAACAAGCATTACAATCTTCTCTTTTTATTTTATATACTTCATTATCATATGAATTTTTTTTTTCAGAATTTAGTTATTTATAAATATATATCCGCCTCTGCCTTAGAACCCTTGACTGGAATTGATGGGATGTTCCCTTGCTTACTTCCGGAGAGTAAATTAGTTTATTGCCTTCCACGTGGTGATACGCAATTTGTAACTGCTTTGGGACGATAAATTTATATATTTATTTATTTATAAAAATATTTATTTATAAAAAATGTATATTAATTTTGAAGATTAATAATAGACGTAAGTAGTAGAAATCTGATTTCCAAAGAGCATTCTCTTGAGCCGTCTGTGGAATCGCGTGCGCGGGGCATGAGTTAAATACGTAGCGTGAGCTGCGTTTGTGCCTACGTGCGTTTGAGGGAGCGTCACGTATTTTTTCGCTTGCGCAATACGCGGATGCTTGAAAGCGCAATCAAAGACACTGAGTGATCGCGAGGAGGAGGGATCGGACCCTTAGGGGACACCTTGTCATGATAGGAACCGGAGAGATTGAACAGGTCAATTCCCTTCAGAGGGTGTACGCCGAAAGTTGAAACAAATTGATCAATAATTTCAAATAAACAATATTCAAACGACATCTTATTTCATTGCGTCCATTTTTGTATGAAAAATAATAATATGTCCCTTAATTTAAAGACCAGCAAAATTGAAAAAATAAATACTCTATGAAATATTTACACAAATTTCAAATGTTAATAGATCAAAGTATTAGGATAAAAATTTCAAATACATTCTGTCCCATGCATTAATCTTGTTCAACATATCAATGACAATATTTCCAAGATATTTTATTTTTATTTTTAACAAAATCTTCAGACTAGGGTAAACAAAAATAAGGGAAATTATAAATGAAATCTGTCAGACATGAAACCTTAACTGATTATAGATTTCTCTATTTCCGTTTAAAAAAAACTGGATACCATCTAGAACAAAATTGTTTGAATTGCGTTCAAACTCAGGCTTTAGCCAGTGGAAAAGACACACTCAGGCTTTAGCAGAATATATATTTACCAAATACGCTTGTAAAGTTTCTCTTCCCCCAATTGACCATACGAAAATGACAGTTATCAAGATGTTAGCTGCACGACATTATGAAGGGTTTTACCTGGGGTCTGGTACTTTTGAAAGCAGACATCCATTACATGAAACTACGAAGCAATATTCGGAATGTGACAATACAGAAAAACAGTTCACATTATGTGATGAATTGATTACCCCAGTGCACGAGAGAACGGAGGGAACCCAGACATTAACAACTCTTTAACAACATTGACTTTTATGGCACTACCCTTGGCAACCCAATGTTTACTCATTGAACATAGGAGATGGAACACTTAATCATAGTAATATGATTTTTGAAGTACTTAGAATAGTCTTTGAGATGCTATAGCATTGGAGAGTGCATGGCCACAACTTTAACTTCATAAAACAACAAAAAGATGGAGTAACGTTTTGCATCCCACTTAATGTTTCCTTTTGTCCTTGATAGAATTCAAATACTCGATAAGATCTAAATGTCCCGGGTACAACTTTTGATGCAAAGAAATTGGTTGAATAAAGTCAACCCCCTATAACAAAATTGGCTAAATTAAAATAAGTTGGAGACTTATGCTCATAATGTTTCTGCTCCCTTGGGTAAACGAAATTAATTTTTTTAATACACAAAGGAAAAAATAAGATTTGTTAATGTAATATAAAAGGTAGTCAGCATTCATCATTTCTTGAATCGAGTGTAATAAATCATCAAAAGCTCACTAAAACTATTAATACAATCCCAATTCTACACTTTATTATTCGATGTCGGAAGTTTTAAAGACACCAAGTCAACTAAGCAGGTAGTGATTTAATTACGAAAAACTGTATGATTTACAAAAAATCAATGATCTGGTATCAATGATAACCGTTATACCGTATAAAAATTTCATTCTTCAGTTACTGGTTAAGAATAAAATAATGTTAGATTCAAGAGACTTTTTCTCGAAAAAATGCGAGAAAAACTAAAAAATGATTCATGTTAAGTTGACAGTTATGGATAGTTCCTCTATTTTGTTGAATAGCACTAATACAATTATTCATAGTAATGTGAAGGTTGAAAGGTAAAAATACCAATTGGTTATACTTTCTATGCTCAATATAATGTATTTTTATAAAGAAGACCTACGGTATTTTTACAAAGAATAACTTACGAAATTTATATGTAAGCTTTTCATTCTTCACTGGTACTTTTGAAGGAGGTTTCTTAGGGAATGGATATGATATCGGTAAGTAATTGGTCTTAAGTGAAAGTGTCTAGAACTAGTAGGTTTTTAGATAAAAGATTTACCGTTTTTTTTGTTTTGTTTTTTGTAAATGCGAAAATCAACATGTATCATGCATGGAAATGATCCCGTAATGAAATATCCTTTGTAGGTTTTTTCACTTGAGTTAAATAATAGTAAAAAATTAATTTACCTAAAAATTTTCTAGCAACCTGTGTTGAACCGCTTGAGATGGAATAAAGTTTTATTATGAAGGAGGATAGAATACAATTTTCAAATCATTGTACCTCATCAAAACGTCTATATAGTTGTAATTAAGAGATCGTTTTCGACCAAAAGTGACTCGGTGTCGTGATACGGTAGAACTTTTATTATCTGGCACACTCGGAACGCGACGCGTGTCGTATTTTCCCAAACTATAGAGATTTGTTTCCGAAAACCGGTTTTAACAACGAGATATTTTTCGTGGGAATTTTTTATTACATTTACAAGTATATTAAATGTGTTTACCATTTACATTATAAGCAAAAAGCTTAATGATTTTGGACAATGTTTCAAAATTACGTGAGGTAGTGGTTACAAATATGTCATGAAAAGTAATTAATTATTTTGGAAGTTAACGGTTGGATCACAGAACATTCCGGATTACATAATGCTGTACTTAAGAGGTTTTTTATGTGTCGCCGCGAAGGAAACTCTTCCCTTCCCTTTCCATGTAAAGTAATCGAAACGACACTCCACACCATCCTGTACTTCCACCCAATGTCTTCGACCTCTCGACCCCTGACGCCGTCTGGTTGGATATCGGTTGGGTCGACGTGTGTTGGCACAACGACGTGCGATGCAGACAGGGTGCGCTGTTGGCACGGCGAAGCAGTGTCTCTTCGCCAAATAATTATCCTTCCGAGCGGATGGCGCGCGCGCTCCGCTAAATGAAAACGTCCCACGTGTCACCCAGGAACATCTGCCCATGTGCAGGCGGGACGTGGTCATGGAGATCGAGTGTAAGGCCATGATGGGATGGACGAATGACACGACGAGTGCTTGTACAAATGAGCGTTGGAAGGTTAGTGGTGCGTGTGCTCTACGATTGTTTTTGGATGTTCTTATTCGTCTTTTTATGAAAGCATAAGCTGTCACCAAAATTATTGAATAAAACGACCTTATTTCATAGACTGGATTTATTCTTGCCTAAGGTTAAAACCGGGATGATCCCGAGCCATTACCCCACCCTAGATGTACAACATAAGCCATTACCCATCAACTCGTCAAAGAAAACCATTTGAACCTGTACTTATCTCATGGGTAACGCCTCTGACCACACTCTTTTTAAGTAAATTCTCATGCAATATTTTATGAAAAGATTATCACACGTGTCACAAATTTAGTAAAGAAAAGAATATTTTTGCCTTTATGATTTATTAAGAAAGTTATTTCATGACAACTCGTAAAACTATAGAAACTCAACTCAAACTAGAGACCAATCTTCAAATTCATTGTTATGAATAATGATCCGCGGTTTTTAAGAGACCATAGTTCATGAACTACTGATTTAATGACTACTTTACTGATAGTAAAAATACTCCATTTGAATCAATAATAAAAATATTTCAACAAAATTATATTGTAATATATATATANTATATATATATATATATATATATATATATATATATATATATATATATATATATATATATAAATCTAAATTTATAAATTATATCTAAATAAATAAAAATGGTGAACTCACGATCAAAAGCAAGCAAAAGAAAAACGATTTGTTTGAAATAAACAAGTTGATGTACAATAGTGTTGATAAATAAATAAATAAGAAAATACTGTAAAATAAAAAACTGTTTTTAAATTGTAACTTGAATTTACTAGAGTGTTATAAGGCAATGACTTTTGCAAAAGAAACTTTTTTGTCACGTCAAGTACACATTTAAATACTGAAAAGAAAACAAGACCAGACCCATACAGTCAGAAAATTCACCAAAATCCGAAAAGAAATAATTAAAGTATTTTCAAAAAAATATTTCCTTAGATGGGAAGATTTTGAGGTATAATTAATACTTGGTAACACGGGAGGGTTATTATATCCATCTTAGTTAATTCACCAGTTCTTCACGAAATATAGTACATAACTTCTTCTCTCATGAAAAAATATATCTTCGTTCCATTTCAACAAGGGATAATACAAAAAATGCGTGTTCTAAAAACATGAATGGGTCTGCAAGCGAATTGTCCAAAACATTCTCCATTCCTCAAACTCTCGTATTCTTTCACACTTAATGCTCAAGTGCTGACCTAATTAACAACACCGACTTCGCTATTGGAGCGTATGCGACACTATACACAGCTGTCCTAAGTACTTATTCGTCGCCTTCTCTAGAAACCGTGTAATTTTAACAAACCTGGCGCAGAGCTAACGAACGAGCTGTGTGACGACATGCTATGAAACGTTCATTTGTTTCGCCTAATTAAGAGCAGAATTGGACAATGTCAATGTGTAGAGTTTGGGACGATCACGAAACCCCTATTGCTATTTCTCTCTCGAAGTAATTTGGGTTAATGGTCTCCTAGACATTTCCACGTAGTTATTAATGAATCCGAGGCAAAGCATAAGTACGTTAAGACTAGGTCAATATCTTTAATCTACATTGCACTTATAACATTATGGTATGGTCTGGCACAAAGCCATGTGAGCTATAGTCGATATTAATGTTTGCAATTAATGTGTTTTACGAGAACATTACAGTGTAGCACGTAGAATATTTTGAATTATTAAATAGTCTTTATACTCGCAAGTCTAGTACACCGAAGATATATCTCGAAATGAGAACGTTTCCTATTGTTTGGATTCTCTAAGATATGTGTCGATGGTAATGAATTATTTTGATGCGACAGAACATTCATAAACCCAATAACGTGAAGGAAGAGATCGTTTATTACGGCACTTATTCAGTTTTCAAATTCATTTTTTCTCATTAGATTTTGAAGTAATTAGTTCTATGGTTGGAATTAAATTTGAACTAGATTAATCTAGTTTCTATTTTATTTTATAATTATGTAATGATACGAACAAATAACTGTATTAAGTAAATAATAACATATTTATTCGGAAGGTGTGATCATTGGGCAGTGCCCATGTGAGAACTGCACTCATGGGTAGCACACAGTCACAAATAGCGTGCCTCTCATAATTTTGCACCCTGGGGAACATTTAAAGAAGAATCTTCACATGTATTAGTTCAGTTCAGTCCAGGGTATTTTATTAAGATTTTGAGACGCTCAATATAGTTATAACAGATATATTATCGATATGAGGAAGCTATTTTCGTGTATAAAAATCAAACGAAAACGAAAAACTTACTGAACTGTACTCTTGAAATTACGTCGTGATAATGTTTTTGATACAATATTCAATATGTTAAGTTTATACTCATTTCGAAAAAATAGTTCCAAAATCCGTATGAGTCAACCCTGGAAAACACACGCGGCAAATTTTTGTATGGTTACTGAAAAATTACTTCAAAATATAAATTTAAAAAATTGAATTGAATTTTTCTATAATATTAAGGTGTGGAGGCATAAACCTTGTTTTTCTTGTCAGAAAAGTTCAATCAAGCGTTCAGTTAGTAATTTAGGGTAAGTGGAGTCACCTCTGTAAAGTGGATTTTCATCCTAAACGAAATATTGACTTTCGCTAGAATTGATTTAAATTTGCCTCCAAGTAATAAACAAATCCTCCTTTGCTCACTAAAATCCTAGTTTATCTTAATTAGTAGTGAACAGATGAAGAATCTTGTCAATAAAACAAATTCATATTATTTTAAGAATTTATTTCCGTTTCGTAAATTGTAAATTGTTACAAAATAGGGAAGAGGTACTTACATTCGATTTCTAAGAAATACAAAGAAAAGTTGCCCAAAAAAGAATAGGTGAAATATTGGTGCAAAATGTAAAAAAAGTAATAAACGCAACTAAATGCTCTTCCCTACAACAAAAATAAAACTAGAACCAAGATATAATCACAGTATTTTATATAAATTTGCCATCTTTGTGTATACTAAATTATAACGAATTGTAAACCGAGGTACAACAACGAAAAGTTATGACACAAGTGAAGTTAGGTTAGGTTTATCGTTTCATATTAGACATTTTATAGACGTTTAATAAAATATGTAACGGTATCTTGAGATTTTCATCGTGTCGTTATCGTTTCCTTGAGTCACAGCTGCATTGACGAAAGACAACAGCAGCACCACGATGCGACGTAGTCTCTAATACACAAGCATTGCGAGCGAGAAATAATGCCTACGTCTACCGTGCAGTCAACGGATTCGCGAAAGCTATGAGACGCCAAGTTCCAGAAGACAAGGAAGATTTAGCATTGGGGAATCGTACTGCTTGAGGAACAGTAGCGTGCTCGCGTTAAGGGAAGGAGGAATTGGAGTGTTTGGAAGCAAGAAGCGGTTGAGATTGAGTAGCATGAAACACACGTGTTCACAGCGAATAAGGAACATGATAGATATAAAATATTGTACTCTATATAGAAAGCAAAACCAATTAGAAAGGCAATGTCGCACCCAATAGTAATAATGGCATTACAAATCTTGATAATTTTTCTTTCGAGGAAAACTCTTATAACATAGTTTTCTTTTTCCTTATAAACAAATATTTTGAAACCACGAAACAAATTTAACAAAGTTCAAAAATTGTTTTGACACAAAAAGAAGTTTCTCGAAAGCACAATTTTTTAAATTCGTTCAATAGTGTGGTTAATTATGTGGTTGCAGTACTAACAAAATGCGAATATCCACTAGCTCAATGCGTTACATTTCACATAAAGATAATATCAACTAATTGTGTGGGTGCCAAGAAATTGCAAAAGTACATTCTTCGGGAACATCTACGACTTTTAACTTAAATTCTAATTAATTGCAATGTTAATTTATACTTTTTAAACATGTTCAATGTAATTTTATAAACACAGTAGTATCATAGATTTTTAGTATAAAATTTAATTTTTCTTATTTTGCCTTTAGTTCCTATAAAATCAACCTGATTCTCCTTTATCATCAAGTAGTTATATTGAATCCTTCATATCTCATATTTTCTTTTGTTCTTTCTTCTTATATGTTTACATTTATTGGATTCATGTTTCTTGTCATTCGTACCAATATAATAGTATTGTGTCGCACTTTGTGTGGCAAGGCAAAGTTGTTCATGGGGAAAGGCTGTTGTCTTGTGTGAAAGCGCTGGGTGGGAGAAGCGCAACGAGATCCATACGGTCTCATTAACTTGGAAGAGGACGGGAAACCAAAGCCACACAATTCGGAGAGAGCAGGTGCACTCTAATATTCTCCAGACAATCGAGAGTTCCATATAGACACCCTTCGCTTTTCCATTTTCCTTTGCTTTCCCCTTCTGAATTTCTCCATCACCTTCCTCTTTCACCTCATCCACATTATTTTTCCCTCTCTTTTTGCTACTTTCTCTCTTGCCATTCTTTTTCGTATAAATTTATTTAAGACTTTTTCAGAGGTATACGATACAGAGACCTGACTAATTTTTGTTGTGGTGAATGTGTAAAAATATTCAAATACCTTATTCATAAAAAATGTTTTTGAACGATGCATGAATTTATATAATTTCGTAACCTGATTTCAATAAACATTTTAAATACATTACTGCTAAGAAAGAACTCACCTTTTACGATCATAATTTTTTTATCACAAAATTTGTTTTACAAGCCACAAGAAATAATAAACCGCGTCAGAGAATTGATTTTTCAATTGTTATTTTGAAAAGTAATTTAATATATAAAAATGTTACAAATAAAATTGGTTACTTGATAGTATTACAAAGGTTTATACAAGGTTTCGACAATTCTGCTCCGTCTCTAATACCCGTTCCCATTCCAGATTTATATCTTTAAGTCAACGCTTGATCCCTTAATACTGAGAGATGAGTATTTACCCCTTTTCTTGAAGCAACCCTTCTGCATGTATTCTATTCCATTCTTAAACTATGAGGAAAACCCTCTCGAGCAGGAGATTATGTTGTCCCTAACTCGACTTGATTGTCAGTATATAACCCTCTTGATGCGGTAGTGATACAAACTGTCAAGGCATTGGCGGGAAGACTGGGATTTGAAGGGAGGAGAACCGTGGAAACAATTATGCCAATTGCTCTAAGCGAAGTTCTAATATCTGGAATTATTGGTTACTAGCGTGTGAAGTGAAATTCATAGCAAAATAAATCTCTCGAGTGCCATTTTATATTTTAAATGTGAAGATTTTCTCCAATCGTATTCTTTCTTAATCCAAGGAAATGAAATAAAGAAATCAAAATCTCATTTATCACAGATGGAATAAACAATTTGCCTAAACATAAAATTTTATTAGCTTTCGGTGCTACTAGGCAAGACATTTAGTTCCTCATTGTATTATATGTAATTGACTTACTTTGCTCTGTAGATTTTTTACCTTCAGATCTTCAATGCTCTGCCCCAGTAATCTGATTCCACAAAATATTCATTTATACCTGCAATTTAATGACAATTATTTCATATTTATTGAGGACAGATGTAACAGTCATAAATCTCTTCGGAAAAAAGCACATATTGATTTCAACTGAGCAACGATGTTGCATACAACTGCCTTGAGATTTATTATTTAGAATAGTTAATAACTAAAACCTAGGTTAAATATTTAATTAAAATTGGTTATTTCACAAAAAAACAGAAAAACCCACAAGTTAACTTCATTCAAATGTTGCAATATTTTAGAATAACTATATTGTATCAATATTTTTAGACGTTGTGAACTTCAACATTTTCGGATTGTGCGAATTATTCGTCTCCATAGACTAAGAAGTCGAGTACGCAAATGCAATTATCACAATTACCAACTTATATTTTCATAATATGATAAAGGATTCTTCGTGCAGAAAAAATACAACTTCAGTTTTAAATATATTAATTACTGACCTCCAAGGATAAAATTTGCGAAAGACCCAAAGTAGAATCATTTACTATATATTTTGGGCATTTTTAACAATTCGATTTTCACCTAATAAACTAGAAGTTGAATTGTATGACAAACAGGAGTAAAAGAAGATAGACTATAAAATTCTCGAATTTTTTAAAAAACCTCACATTTACCCGTACTACAATGTCAGGAAATATTAGGTTTGCTCACAAAGATATTACTTGTTTTATCTCCGACGTTTCTTGATGGCATATACCCATGTATCAGCTTTCTAAATGACGAAATAGGACAGTTTTAACAAAATTAAGTTTTCTTTTGCGTACCTTTAGCAACATAATTATAACGATGTAAATGTCTATATTCTGCATTTAATTCAAGAGTGTTTTTTTGTTGATGGGATGGTTTAGGGAGATGTAGTCATAGTCGCAAATATACTATGCTTGGAAACTGCTTTCGAAGAAGAATACATTTTATATTTGTGTTACTACGATTTCAATTATTCATAAAATAATATTCAGAATAAAATGAAAAGATCATGGAAAATGAACTATAAAATCTTGTAAGAAAAATCAAGTAGTAACAATATTTGCGAAGATACAAGATGCTGAAGAAACTACCCCGCTACGAGCCATAAGGTGCATGACGAATGGGCTCATCAATTATTGGTAGCAGAGCGTGGGCGAAGCGGCCACGGACCTTGTGAGCTGCGCAAGGCGCGATCGGAAAACATCATGAATAATAGCGAAGCGCCACTCCTCTCCCTACTGATGCTGTCTCTGTCGCACACAAGTAGTATTTGCAGCAGCGTTGCTATAAAAACGTTTACATTACTCGGACAGTCTAAGGGTCTCCTTTTCAACGAAACTACATTCAGTGATTGTGATTGCTAAACTCCATTATGACCACGATACACTAGGAATCGCGAATCATGGAATACCGTTCAGTGTTGAAGAATTTACTCATTTTCATAAAACAATTGATATGAGTTTCAATTTCTACATAAATATTGTATTCAAGATTACGTAAATGATGTTAATACTTCTTATACTTTATAAAAAATAAACTTTATTGTCAAAAAAGCAGTTACAAACTGCGTATGACCAAGTGGAAGACAAAACTCTGATTTAGTATCTGAGAGCAAGTAAAAGACATCCATCAATTCCGATCAAGCCCTAAGGTAGAGGCGAATTTAACATTTCAACATACTCCTAACGATAAAATAGTTCGGCATGTGTGTACAATACCAACAAATATTGTATTTAATGAAACACAAAAAAGTCATTTCATAAGTACCAAGCTATAAACTATTGGAAAGTATTGTTGATAAATCAAAATATTAAGTAATACTAAATTCGCGATAATTATGAGTGTAAGGGGGCAAGAGCCTAGCGAGTCTTTTTAAAACATCCGACTCTACCGGAGAAAACCCTTTAACGTCATTGTTATGGTGCTCTTAATACTGATTAAGTTACCGAAGATGCACTAAAGGATGCTCTAGAGGATATTAAAGATGCACTAAAGGATACTAAAAAATAATATTACGATACAAATCACAAGTAAATAAAATTACAATCATTTTGCACAGCTCACGGCTCTACTTAACGGGCATTTTAAAGGCGTACAGACAAAAAAAAATCTCGCCCACACATTTGTACATGAATAATATTTGTAAATAAAGCGCCGTATTGAAATTGAATTGAATTGAAATTGATTAAGTTACTTTTCTTCCCGCATGCTGTTTTTTGTTCTTTTTTATTCATAATAATTAACTTCTGGTCTGAGATGTGAATGGAAACGGATATAATGAACTATTTAAATGAACTATTTAAATCCAAGTTAATTGTCGTGACTTCCGTTCCATCCTATCTCTAGTTTGTAAGTTTTGTAAGTTTGTTTGTAAGTTCTTTAGTTTCATGCGGATGGAAACAGGACCATCACAACATGTACCATTTCGATCCTCATGGGAACGTATGTATTTACAAACGTTTGTTCCGGTGCGAACGGAAACTTAACACACAAATGTCGCAACGTTCCCATCAGCATCGGAACTCAAGTACATAGAAACATTTGTGGTATCTGCATGGAAAGTGAACAACTCATACACAATCCTACCGATCCGTTTCCATCCACACTCCTGCTTCTAACTATAAACGATCTTGGTCCAGGTTGTCACAGTAGAATCTAATGTGGTTGTGTATGACATAATATACATTTAATATCCACGATTTTTTTTTTGGGGGGGGGACGAATAATAACGTATTTGTTAAATAATTTTTATAAATATTAAATTCTCCGCTGCCCCTTGGATACTTGATCGTAAATGATGAGATGGTCTCCTGCTTGCTTCCGGAGAATAAATTGGATTACAGATCTACATGTGATCATACGCAGTTTGAAATTTCTTTTTTGACATAAAGTTTTTATATAGATTGTTATAGTGATTTTAATATGACCCAAAACACATTGACGGGCTATTAAAGATCACTGATGTAATATATATATATATATATATATATATATATATATATATATATATATATATATATATATATATATATATATATATATAAAACTTATTAATTAAAAAAAGTCAACCTGCTTTATGTGGGTAGAGCAATGCAATTTTCCTTTTCTATAATTTCTCATCCCCATTACTTATCACCTTCAACTGTTTTCCTAAAAAAACGATTCCCTTATTGGAAAACAGAAACAAATGATTTACATCACCGTCTCTTTTAGTGCCAAGAGCAGCTGTAGCCATCTTTATTAAATGTGGTCGACTAAAAGCAATAAAAATATCGAACGTGGAACTACCAGTAATATAGCTGGATATTAACATCACCGCAACATTTGGTAATGAGTCTGCTTCGATTTCATCGTTTGGTGTGTCACAGTTTTATCATAACATATGCGTAGGGTCAACATGTTTTTCATTGAAAGCTGTATAATTACAGTTCAAATGTATATTTATCTACAATTTCCATACAAACTTACCTAATATTGGGAAGTTAATTAATTTCTCTAAATGACTGGTTTGGTTTGTGGCTTACTTTATATAGCTTCATGACAGCTCTACTTCAAAGATAGGCTCATTCTTCTGTTTCAGTTTAATGGAAACTGATTTTTACCGTAAAGAAGAAGGGGAATTTGTAATCTTGAAATTTGTTATTAAATCGGGTCCCTAATTATAAAAGTGTGTATTCAAATTTATAATTCAACGAGATAATGTGCTATTGTTTCAAATAATAACAAAAACAACCACATTTTTTCTACATACAATGAAGATAAAACCAATATAAAAATAATTATTGGAAATTCAAAGTGATATTCTAAGGGTGTACTTTATACAACACAGATATCAAAGTTTAGGCACCTAGAATCGGGCGTCAAGTTTTTAAAATATTTCACTACACAGTTATTGAGAAATACGACACTGAAAATTGTTAATTTAAGATTAAACGCGTAGTAAACCGGTACTGATGGAAATTTTCCTAGATTTAAAATATACCCAAATTAGGCGATTAGGATATATCACTCATAAGACATATAGACAAGGGAATTCAAATGATTGTATTGTTATCCCACTTGAATTAAAGACAAAGCTTTGAGGATTTGAACCGGGCACTTTTTACAGAATGGTTGTTTAAAGCTGCTTCGGTATACTGTTGAACAGAAATTAAAGAGCGTGCACGTAATCCAGTGCGAAGTACAAATATCGAGAAATACATACCAATCATTAAAGAACAAGATTGCCAACAAATTTGGAGAGAAAATATAAGTGATTTTTTCAATTTTATTTATTTATGTATACTTACGGGCCCTGAGTTACGTAAATGATACAATTAATGGTGGTAAGTTCACATTAACAAAATAAATCATAAACCCCAGAAAAGAAAAGGGAAAAACAATAATGGAATGTAACAAAATTAAAGTTACACGTAGAACCTTGTATATTACCTGTCCACTTATAACAATGAAAATATGAAGCACAATAACTCAACTAAACCTACTCATTTCTTACATCTATTAATAACATTAAATGCTTTTAAGTCTCCCAAGAGTCATCGTATTAACCATTATACGTTTCGGATTACGTACTTCATAAGGTACATCTCTAGTCTGAAACAGATCTGGTTTATAGACAAATTTATTATCATGCATTGTACGAATATATTTAATTTTAGATGAACCAAAACGAAGAAGTTCATCACAATAATCATGATCAAATCGGTCCATGAGATTTCCTGTTTGAAATAACACACACGAATATATGTTAGGAAAATTCAAGAATTTGGATACGATTTTTAAGATATGGATTCCAAATTCCGACAATAAGTAAAATGAGGAACAACCAAAGTCTTGTAAAGAGAGAGAATAGCTGTAGGATTTAGAAAGTCTGCTGCATTCCGATTAATAAAGACTAACATCTGATGTGGTTTTTAAAAAAGTTGAATATGAAGAAGACATACATTATTGAAGTATCCTTTAACAAAGATGGTTATAATAATAATAATTAATTGTCAAAAAAGCTGTTACAAACTGCGTATGACCATGTGCAGGACAATAAACTAATTTTATCTCCGGAAGCAAGCTAGGGACCATCCCATCAATTCCGATCAAAGACCCCAAGCAAGAGGCGGATTTAAGGTTTCAGCACATTCCTAACAATAAAAATAGTTGGGTACGTGTTATAAATTAACATAATACCAACTGATTTGCATTTAATAAAACAAAAAATTTATTCAGAAGCACGTATAATTATCAACCATAGATTATTGGGAAAGTGTTGTTTATAAATCATAACTGTTAAATAACAGTAATTCGAGATTTATAATTTCAATAGAGACTAGATAAGAACCTAGCGAGTCTGTATAAAAAATCCGCCTTTACTCAAAGGAAAACCGAAAAAACCCAGAGAGTATGAGATTACATAATTAATGTATATAACCGTGCCAAGTTTGATACATATAAAACTAAACTTACATAAATAATAAAAAACAATACAAGCTTGCAGGAAAATAGATTGAAAATTATTATCAGTTATTCAAAAGTACTACACCAAAGTACAAGACGACTTTAACTTTTGTTAAAATCTATAAATTCTTTTATATTGTAGAAGCTCTGACGCAGTACGTAATTTTCAAACGCGGATTTATAGATTTTTTATTTAACGATGTTTTTTTATATTTTTGGGGAGGGCATTATGTAGAACAATTCCCGAATGGTATCGACCTATAAGACAAAGAGCCGTTTACACTTTAGGACGAAGAGTATTATTCCTATTGCGGATATTGTGTTCGTGAACATGACTGTTTTGTATGAAGTAAGGGTGGCGCTTCAGTAATTCGGTCCTAACAAACACGACCGTTTCATAAATATAAATGTATGGAACTGTTAAAATATTTAATTCCTTAAATAAAACTGTTAAAATATTTAATTCCTTAATACTTTACAAGAGTTCCGGGGGCGAGACTTACAAATTATTCGAACAATCCTCTTTTGAATTCTGAAAGTTTGGATGCTCTGACTGGAATTGTCCCAGAAGATAATGCCGCATAGTAAATGAGAGTAAACGCTTGTGAAATGTATGCAACGGGAAATATGTGGACTAACAGAATTAACTGAGATTCGTAATTCATAAAACAATTTACTTAATTTGGAATTAAGTATGTCAGCGTGACAATTCCATTTTATGTTCTCTTGAATATGGAGTCCTGAGAACTTTGTATTAGTTACAGTTTTTAATTGTGTTATATTTAAGGATAGAGACACCTGGGGTAAATATTTTATGATACTATTGTGAAATGACAAAAAGTGTTGTTGTTTGTTTTAGTGTTTACGATGTCAGACGATTTGTATGGAATTAAGCCGACAGGTTTGACAAAACCTTTTGAGCGGTGGTGTGTTTACACAGTAAAATAGTGTCATCTGCAAAAAGAACCATTTTGCAATCTGATGTGGAGGATGACATTCCGTTCACATACAACAAAAAGAGAATATGACCGAGAATTGAACAAAGGGGAACTATTCCGCGAGTAAGTGGCTTTCTTTCTGAAAGGCAATGCTGAAATACTTTATTTCTAGAATACGATATTCCGACCTTTTGATATCTATTGTTTAAATAGGTTGTTAACCATTGATGAACAAGTCCACGAATGCCAAAAGATAGCAATTTTGAAAGGAGAATTTCGTGATCTTTTGAAGACAAATACCAAAAAAAGAAATGAGAAAAAAAACATGTCTTAAATTTTTTCAGTCCATCAGAAACAAGAGTTTTCTCCATTTCAGTCTCAACTACGTCACAAACTCCCTCCTGCGTCATGTCGTAACTCGTGGCACGACGCGGACCTACTCAGGATCTCCAATGCTATGATAAATTATTCCACTTTGATCTGCAGGAAAGCAAGCAGGGCACCCCAGACTGCAAGGCCTCGGAGTCTAACGCCTCTTCCTCAACATTACCATGTCCTGGACGGCTTCACGCCCCCGAAACTCCAAGGCAACGGGCTCTCCATCGCATGTTTCAGATCTTCCTTCTTTCTTGATGAGGTATGAGGACACACGTCAAACGCATGCATAACTTCCATGGATGCACCGATTAGTGCACTGCTAGTCAGTGCACTGACAAATGGTGGTTTGTGGATCTTTGGTCGTCTGCGAGGAATTTTTGGGAATAAAAATCTGAACTCGGAGTGCAGTTTTGGGGTTAAAAAAAATAAAACGTAAAATGTCTTTGTTGAACAGAGGAGGAACGTACTCATTTTATTACAAAAAAAGTTTTAAAATGTCTTCCTTTCATCTTCCGTGAAGAAACTAGTTTAATGGAACTGAAATATTAGTATGTTAAATGGGTTCAAATCTTATTTGAAAAACTTAAAAATAATAGTAAAAATTATTAGTAAAGTATTATAAATGTATTCCACAATTAGTTTTTATGATTGCAATTTCGCCCAGGTTACATGACTTGTACTGATAAGTATGTCAGATATATTTCAGGTCAATTGTGCCTCAACATATATCCAACTGCCCCAGGTTCAGGTGGTAGCGTTCTATCTCTTCCCTAAGTCATCCCGGGTTCAATTTCCTGTGTGACCAGAAAAAAAATTGAAGCTTTTCACAATAATGTCCCAGTTTATATAGCTGTTGACTACTGAAAAGCCTTCCTTCCTCTATCCACTTCCTCCTAGTTACTTCCTACTAACCCCACAACGTGGACCAAGATGTAGGTAACCCATCTGAACGGTCCACCTACTAACAATAGCCTTCCACCCAACTCTTACCTCCTCTCTCTCCATGTTGATACGCTTCAATATCACGCTACATTTTCTATTTACAAATACTACAACAAAAATATGTAACCAATTAGATCATGTAGGAGAGAAAGGGAAAAGGGTCCATCATTAATGACCAGCTTGAAGTAAGATTAGTGGAAGTTAGCCACAGTTTCGGTAGCTTCTATAAAATTATAATAATAACATCCATAATTGTTTCTGTAGAATACTGAGACTCATAGAAACGTCTTGATTAATACGATTTAAACTGTTTTCATATCTCACACTCACAAGGCTTCTTTTCCATACACGCCTCAAAATTCTTGTTTCAAAGACAAACTGTGTTCTAGAATAAATAAAATAAAACGCTATCCTTGAATTGTACAAAATTCGTAAACAAAATATTTTAGTCAAGTTCATATATTTTACAGTCACAGTTGCAGCCGAGAATCGAACCCGGGAATCCTGAATTAATTGCAGAGGTCCCGGGTTCGATTCCCGGCACGTCGCCGTTTTCTCCCGACCGAAAGTTATCATTGATAAATAAATGTTCCTAAATTAAATAATGATTTTAACTACACGTTAAATGCCTAAACTACATTTGAAATCTTTTATATAATCATAGATAAATTTAAATACAGATATTTTTCCCGTAGTTTCCGAATTTTAATATGAACTTAGTATGTACTATTATAGGCACTCAGGGTAATGTTGAATGAAATGGACTACACATAACGTAACTCTCACACATCACAGTGGAAAAACGAACTAAATAATCCCGAAAATTTGTCTTCTCAGATCATCCGACATATTTGTATTTCGTAATTTTTTGTGAAGGCAATCGACATAAAAATCAACTCGATTCTTTTAAAATTTTTACTAAACAAGAGGTGATTTGTTTCGTTTTTGGCAACAGCCGAGTATTTATATACAATAATATTATTTTCTTATAAACATCAATAAATGTTAACCGAAGGAGACAAAGACTTCTTTGGACATTTTTTAAGAACACGCACATAGATTGGACCGTGCACTGATGTTAGCAATATGAGAAACTACATTAATAGCTCAAATACGTATACGCATGAATCTACTTTAATTCGCGGGGTAATTTATCAAGCGACTATCGACTAAGTATCGTTGGTAAAGTACTTCATGAACTCACGTAACATTTTCAAGCACCTTTCAGTCTTTAGTTTGTACCAATGATTTGATGATGGGCTTCTCCTTTTTTCGTAACATTTCGAAAATATTTTGTTGGAAGTAAAGTTACTACATTAGATACATTGTCCTCAACCATTAGATACTCCGTCCTCAACGACTTGTACTTCTGGATTTTACCTTCAATTTGTTCTGGTAGGTGTATGGTTTTTGCATGTAAAGTGCTTCTAGAGTAAGTGCTTGCATTTGTGATTTGTTCGAAATGTACGAAGTATTTGTGATGTCTGCGAGGCCAGCGTTGCTGCACTTAACTATAACATAATTAACGTTTCTACATGATTCTACAAGGAATTTTATTATCGTTGAAAAGATTTCTCGGATATTGTATGCCCGCTGGGTATTTAAATAAGTCCAGAAAGCATATCATCGTAGCATCACCTAGAAAGCTAAGAATCATAGCTGTTTTTGAACAAAATAATTATCTCACAGAGGAAGAAGACTCACAGCGAGAGGAAAGAATCTGACGTGTCCATTAATTTCCGTGATCCCTTATAAGAACTAATTATACTGAGTCATGTAACTTTGCTCAGAAAAAAATGTAACCTATAAAAATAAAACCAGAAATTATTAGATTATTGTAAAATAGTTTGCCCTCAACGTGGTCATGGGCGGTTTGTAACTTCTCCCTTCACATTAAATTATTTATTTATCGCCAGTACAACCAGTTGGTGCAGGGTTTAAACGCAGTGTTGCAAACGCCTTTACTTCGCCATGGTCCGTAAAAGTGATGAGAAGTGCACCTTGCGTTATGTTGGCAGTACTTTCCAATTTCTTTAAATTTAAATCTGTCGTCGACATTGACCATCAATTCAATTCACTTGCTTTTGCAGCGCTATTCTGTTCTTTCAGAATCGAGCATGTGGAACGCATATTACCTTGTGTCTTAGTTTGTTGTATTACTATTAGCATTTTTTGTTGCAGTCCCTTTTGAGACTACTATTAATATTTACCCGAATATTATATTACTTGTTTCGTATATGTTGACAGTTCGTGTTAAGCAGACATATTGCGTTATTTTCGTTTAAGTTACATGACTTTTCGTATATAAGCTGTACATTTTTCGATGACTATCTGAATATCCGCAAAACGAATCACAAAATCCGTCTGTCTAGTGTGCTCGGATCCCGTTGAACATATTCGGTACTTCTGATTCGGTAATTTTTTTTTTGTATTTATTTATTTATGAAGACATTCTGGTATTTTTGTAATGCAAAATATTATACAAAACAAGCAATACAGTAATTAACAGAAACCTTTATAAAATTAACATTTAAATAACATAACCATATCTTATAAGCTCAGTGGAGAGCACAGAAGATACAATCATAAGAACCAAAATCTTCGACCTAGGAAGTTTGAATAAATAACATTTTCAGCCCCTCGGGTGGCTCAGTTGGTAGCGTTCTTGCTCTTCACCAAATCATCCCGGGTTCAAAAAAGTGTAGTTTTGACAATAGTTCATATGACTACGAATACATGGGGCCACAAAAATGTGTAGTTTTCACAATACTTCATATGGCTACGACTACTTGAAAGCGAACCCTCCTTCCTCTATCCACCTCCTGCTATTATCAATGACTCTAACTATTACTTACTACTCCTACTAACCCCTCCACGTGGGCCAAATTGTTGGTGAACCCAGCTAACCGATCCACCTACTAACAATAGCTTACCACTCAACTCCTATCTCCTATCGCTCCATGTAGATAAGCTTCAATAGCACGCTACATTTCCCATTTACAAATATTACAGTGGAAACAAATGGAATGGAATAAATAACTTTGATTTACATAATATATTTACATTGGAAGTGAACAAATGCTTTAACTTTGTGTAATATTGCAATACAGCAAAATAAATAGTTGCACAATTAACTATTAGATTTCTAAAATCCCTTATTAAGTTTCTGAATACACTCTAAATTGACTTTCAGGCAACACTATTATTAGTTTCAAATACGCTATCAGACATAGTTATGCTTATTACAAGATGATTCATGTTTACAATAATGTGCTATCAGTCCAAATCCCAACCGTGTATCATAAAATGCGTATCAAATTCATTCACCCAAAAAATATTTTAGCTTATTACGGGAAAGGTCACTATTAGTAGCAATTTATCGCGAACAACTTATTCGCACACCACGTGCCCTCACATCCAACACTTATCATGAAAGAACAAAAACGACCCTTTTTTCAACAGACAACCTTTAATCGCAACACTGTAAAACCACTCCATTAAATTATATATTTACATTTTAAAGTATTATAACAACGTTTCGACACATGTTTTAGATCAACATCAGATTAGACCTTTCTTAAAAACTTTCGAAAACGTAGGGCCAGTGCTTGTGTTAAATGAGTGTATAATTATTGTTATAATTATTTTATGACATACAGAGGTGTAACAGGATTGGTTTTCAGTGCTGTCAAATGGTTGTAACTTCTATTGAATGCTAAGTGAAATGTAAGACTTATTTAAGGTGTTATGCAATTTTTTTTATGCGTTCTTGATGGATCACGTTCTTTGAAGTTTTACGCAATCCAAACCAGTCTTTGATTTTCTTGTGTTAGACAGTGGATTAGTTGACATAATGGCACTGGCACTACATAGTTTTCGAAAGTTTATAAGAACAGTGTAACCTGATGATATGTGACGAAATGTTGTTATAATATATGATAATAATATTATCATATGGTTCAAGGTTCAATGGTTTAGGATTCAAATTCGGTAACTGGAATGCTTCGGACTCCCAAAAATAATATATGTAAATAAGTAATTTAATGGAGTGTTTTAAGTGTTGTGGTTAAAGGTTGTCTGTTAAAAAGAGGGCCGTTTTTATTTATTCACGACTTTTTATGGAAATATGTTGACTTCTCATGAAATAGTACAAAAAAAAAGCAAAAGCTACAAGTCTCTAATTCGACACGAGCTTCATGTGAATTGACTGTCTCATATCCACACTACATTACTGTTACCAGTCACTAGTTACTTCCCGAACCGTGATGATTACCCAGCTGGTTATGTGCCCATTCCGACCTCATGGCTATAGTACCTCCGAAGCAGCTTCCTCCCGCTTCTCAGCCGTTCTAGATCGCTCTGCCTGGCCCAGCCTTCTGAGCGTTTTCTAACCAATCCCCACTCCTTCTTCCTCAACTCACTTCATCTACGAGCTATATAAGCTATATAAGAAAAACAGAAAAATCCGGAAAAAATCGAATCTTGGGGACAATAAAAGGTGATATATAT
>NNCF01131154.1:73553-86338 GCA_002313205.1 Laupala kohalensis | reverse complement strand
GATATATATATGAACCTGTTAATACAATACTGTAAACACGCTGCAGTGAGTTTCCCGAATCAAGGGAAAGTAGTGAGGTGACGACTGACTTTCTCTGTTTGTCTTAACACTATGTCCTCTGAGATGGTCATCTTTCACTGGATCCGAGGGCTAGTATAATTATAACATTCATGTTCATAATAAAAATAATGTAATAATAATATTTTTCCAGCATCAAATTTACAAAAGAAAGTACACGTTAAACTTTTTAGAGTACAATCCAGTAGTAGGTCAGCTACAAAAATAAAATTTTCATTATCCCATTGTTCATTCGTGAATTATGTTGTAAAAAGAAGAATAACCGTAATTCTTACATTACTTTTTATTCACTTCGTGAGCGGAATAATTTTTCAGTATTTTTCAACCGCGATTTCACAAATACTAGAATATCTGCGATAATGTTATGAATACAATTATTTTTCTACCATAGATAGTCAAGAGATGATTAATGGGCACAACGGATTGTCTTAGCACGGCAGTGAGATGAATTACGTGGGTCAGTTTACTTATATTTTTCAAACTGTGCATTCCGCGTGCGTTTAAGCTGAGGTGGTCATGTATTATCGTGAATATGTTGCATAGCATGTAATTTAGGACCTATAGCTATGTATTATCGATTCATATTATAATTATGATGAAGTTACGAAGATTGTTCCGGTAATGTAGAACATAGATTTAAATAAGTTTTTCTCGTAGAACATAGATTTAAATTTATTTTTCTCTCAAGCAATACTTTAATATCTCCTATTCACATTTTTCGGGCAAATTTCCAAAGAATTTTTCTTGAAAAAGTATTTTGACTGACAACATAAACTATACTATGAAAATATTGTTCATGTCAATAACCTTATTTAAATAAAAATCAGAACTGAAGCAAAGTTTCAATCATTAGTGAAGTATTTCTGTTTAGCATATTTTTGTAATTTACAATCGTAAATACAATTCCACTAACAATTTTTTTTTAAATATTACTGGAAGAAAACGTAAGTTCGTAATTTTTGCACAGATAAATGTTTAATTCATGAAAGTCATTTATATAATTGATTGCACTGAGATACAAATTGTACGTCGCGGAACCAAGAAACTTTCACATTTTGATGTCCCTGATATAACAAGAAGTTCAAAAGGAGATAATGTCGTCGAATGTGTCTGCTCAAAAATCCACCGCTTACTGCGACTTAGAATCATTCTAGTAGAAAGGCAACCCTTGATCAGTAATTTTAACAACGGGGAGGAGATAGATCCCAAGAAGAATTGGTCGCGGAGATGGAGCCTCTAACGAGATGGCGGTCTTCATAAATACGTAATAAAGGGGAGAAAGCTGGAAACAAAATGAACTGGAAAAAGAAAAAAGGAGACAAGACCATTTTAATGAGAGAAGGAAAAAAAGAAGTTCACTCAATGAAAGTTACAGTGACTAGAATATATTCTTGGTTTTCTCCCACGAATCATGACCAGGGTGGCTAATATTTTTGTCACTATTTTCCATGGGTTGATACGTACTATTTTAAAGAGACGACTGAAATAAACTTTAAAAGAAATTTTTTAAACGGTTTTATTTTAAAAATTCACATTTTTTCATAACATTTTGTGGTAAAGTAAAAAAGCTTAGTGTGTCGTTATTGCACTGCCTCTTTACTACCAATTTTCCACTTTTTAACACTATTGATAGTCGTCTAGGACAGTACGCCGTATTGGATTTAGAATGATGTTATGCTTGCCGTATTCTACTTGTTGAACTGTTACATTTGATACCCATGTCAAGGAAGTTGTATCACAAATATGTAATTCACCGTCTTGGATCGTTCACTTTATTGAATTTAAACAAAATTAAATGCACTTTATTGTATTGTCATCCCTATGAAACTGTGTGCGACATTACATGAGAATTGGTGGAGTAGAAGTACGATTTGAAAATCTGTTGTAAGATTTGAATCAAAGTCACAAAGTAAAAATCAAATATGCACGTTACATTAAATAAAATTGATTAAAAATAAAGGAGATGAAAATGTGATAAAAAACAAACCGCTACTTACTAAAGGAGTACTTACAAGTTAAGTTGGAAAAGGTAAAGACGAAACTAAATGAATGACGAACTATGTGTTTTGAGGGATTCCCCTCATCATGTGTGGTTCTGTATTTCTGGACCATGTGACATGTCTCGTGTTCTTTTGCATATTTCTAAAATTAAAAAAAAAAAAATTTGAGATGATACAATATGGAGTTCTTATAATTGTAATCGAATATGTAAATAATTACTGGTATTTTAAAATCGAAACAAAAGGAAAATACACTTCCTACTGAATTCTTACTGCTAGAATGACAAACAATCTTCGGTAGATTTTTGGTTTATACTGCTTCCGTGGTTATGTCATGTAGATTATATATTCAGTAAATTATCAGACTTCCGACTTACACATCACTACAGATCTCCAGCGAACACGCCCAGTAAGGTCGATAGTCACCGGACATGCCACCGAAGTTCCACATTAACTCGAAAGCAACCAAATACTTATTATTTTTATTTAAATGCAACACAGTAATATTAATCATCCTTTGCACTGCACTTACACCATTCCTTAAGAAATTCCAATCAAAATTTTAGATAAATTCATCAAGTACTTTCCTTGATTTTGATGTTACAGACACACCGTTTACTATTTTTAACTAATCACCACTCATATGAAGCAAAGAATGGAATATTTTAGCAATAAATGAGAAGACTTATAAATTTAAAAGATATAAACAAAAAAATCTTCTGATCGAAGAAGTTTTCCTTCCTCTTTTTGTTTTCATTAATTTTTCCTTGATGAAGGATATATGCGGGAGTCACTGTTTTACCTAGATAGCAGTATTTCGTGCATTTGATGTTCACAGTTCTAAAGTGGTTTGTATTTAGAATAAATGGTGGAGTGGGTAAAACAAATTAAATATTTAATGCCATTATATTTCTTTTGAAAGTTGACTGTCCCCTTGTTCAACTATATTTACATTCATTACAGCTTCACTTTGCTCAATTTTTATCACAGGTAAATTATATCTGCATTAAATTTTCTAGAGGAAAATTCCAATCAACAGAAGAGCTGCACAACATATTTCATTAGTTTTATATCCCTGCGGTGTTCCTCGTCGTTAATTTTCATTTCACTATACGCGTTTTGAAAAGTTCATCAGGTGCTAATGAAAGCGGTAAATTGATGTTAGTTAGAAACCTAAAATTATTGGTAGCAGGTGCTACAGAGAATGGGGCCTCAGTTGGACATAGATCGGATTTCATTATTTATTCTTATGATTCTTTGAATTTTATATTTACCAATTCGTTTTTGATTTGTGTTGAAAAATGAATGCATTTCACATTATGAAAGTAACGATTACTGAATTTTTTTAACTCACAACTATTTAATGTTTGACCCAAAGCTATTTAACTCAGTTACAGTATTTTAAGAATATGAAATTCTATACTTTATTTAATGCAACGTATTTTCTTGAATAACGCGTTAAAAATTTTAACATAAATTTTTTTGAGAATTTGTTGAGAAATTGACTCATAAGTATTTGTTATATCTTATGTAAATGAACAATGTTAAATTGTTTTGTTGTCTCACATTTTTCATCTGTTCAAAACCATTTGAACACTTTTACAGTCTTCACCAATTTTAAGCAGCATGTGATTCTTCAGTCAAGGAATCTGCGTCTGAGAAGACATTTGAAGACGTACAATACCCTACCTCTACGACATGAGACATGACCGATCTCGATTGCAAGAGGTTTGTGCTTTTGACCTCAAGGTCTGTTGATTTCTAACCTCGCACATATACAGGTTTTTGCCCAGGGTGATGATCTCATTAATACTATGGTAATACTTAATTTCGAATTTAGAGTTATTTTAATATTTACGATTTATAAACAAGATTTTGCAAATAATTGAACGATTTGATAATAATACGCTCTGGTGAAAAATCGTTTTGTATCGTATTAAATACAAATTTGTTGGTATTTTGTTCACACGTGGTTAACTTTTCTTATTTTTTTATCTTAGAACATTGCTGAAATGTTTAAATCGGTCCTACCTTAGGGACCTTGATCAGAATTGATGGGATAGCCTCTTGCTTGCTCCGGGGAGAGTAAATTAGTTTATTGTCATTCATGTGGTCGTTTACTGTTTGTAACTACTTTACTTATAAGAAATTTATTTTTTTATCGTACCTTGGTTTTTCGTTGCAGCGCAGCATTCTCCAAATCAGGTTATTTACATCAGTTTGGCGGCGATACGATTCCCAGTTGAATTAGTCGCAAAGCAGTCGTTTCCTGGCGTTGGTGAAACTTATGCGATGAAACTGATGCCATGAGTACGTATGGTGTGCACGGGAAGTGCACAGCTGTGCACAGGGAGTGCACAGGGAGTATGGTGTGCACAGGGAGTGCACGGGAAGCGAACGCAACCTTGCAGTAGAGATATAATACGAGGCGTATCCGGAAAGTAAGTACCGTTTCGTTCTACCGCCAACGCAGCGCTGGTGTCGCAGTTCCGCGTATGCTCATTTGTCTCTCTGGTTCATTGACCTCTTTACAACCGGATTGTGTTGTGTTTACATTTGCTAGTGATCGTTCAAAAAGTTTGAGATGATTTCTGATATCGCCGACTGTGAAGTGTTCACTGTGCACTGTGTTGTGGGACAGACAGGGAATTCCGCTGGTTGAATTCCTTACTAGAGGTGAAACCATCAAATCGGTACGATACTGTGAAACATTGAGAAAACTTCGACGCGCAATTCAGAACAAAAGGCGTGGAATGCTCAGTCAAGGCATTGCGTTGCTTCATGACAACGCACGTCCCCATTATGCTGGTGTCACTCAAAACCTTATTCAAGAATTCGGTTGGGAGCAATTCGATCACCCGCCGTATAGCCCCGATCTTGCACCTTCGTGTTCTTGAACTTGAAGCGTAATTTTGGAGGAAGGCGCTTTGACATTGATGACGACAAAAAAAAAAGCAGCAGTGGATGTCTTCACTGGCGGCATCTTTCTATGAAGAGGGCATAGAAAAGTTGGTTTTTCCGCTAAGACAAATGTCTGAAGAATGGTAGCAACTATGTAGAAAAATAGTTTAGGAAATGCTCTTTCACGTAGAAATAAATTTTGTTTAAAAAATGTTTTTATGAGTATTTTTTTTAAACGCCACTTACTTTTCGGACATGCTTCGTATTTAGTAATACTGAATTTAATCTGTCATAAGTATAGCAAAGAGGAGGGGAAATGTACATATTGACTCAAGCATGGTGGTAAAATGAGTGTCACTGTGGGATGTGATTCCTGAAGTAATTTAAATAGCTATACGCCCACTAACTTGTCTAAAGTAATGGTAGTATGTTCTCTTTTATTATTTTAATGTTACGAGGCCCTGAGTTTACTTTCTGTTCTGTTACAACCTTTCAATTCACATTCGTTACAAAAGAAAGCACATATCACACTTGTATGAACGTTAAATAATTCTCGAAAATGTTTATTGAAAATTATTAATGTATTAATTGCTTCTCACGTCACTTTGTAACAAATTAAAGACTTCTGCGAATTATGTCTGTAATAAGACGAGTCCAATATTAATTGACGAATTTAATTGGTCTATTATGGTTCAGAAATTAACAAAATTTAATGAGGTTCTCATCTTAATGACGTCGTTATGCTAGGTAAAATGATGTATTCGTAGTCCGAAATTTTACTTGCATCGAACGCCATCATCCTTAGAAATCGTTCGACGGAAAATTATAGGAAACTACTCGAGGAAACAATTACAGCAATAATTGCGTCTGTGTAACAATAAAACTGATGTTTACGAGCCATGTATATTATTTAATAATAAAGGACAAAGTTAATATTATAGGAGTATGACGTGAATTTGTACGTTTTCAATATCCAACTAACATACTCCGTTCATGTTAATAGTGATGTCCAATATTCTCAAGAACAACATATTTTTATCTTTCATACAACACGTCTCTCGTATTAAAACCAATATACATGTGACTGAATTTCGTTCAAATGTAAATTACGTACATACGGTATGCTACGTTTTTCAATTCAGTAATTTTGCTTGACAAAACCGTTCCTAACATTCATTGACATTGTCATTTCTTTAGTTACGATAAATGAATCATTGGGTATCAGATTCTGATTGTCAATGAATGGCAAAAGCAAAGTTTTAAGTTCTATTGACGTACATTGCGCGTTGGTTACTTGATGAGTGCGTTTTAAAAAAGTACCAAAAAAATACTTGATTACTTCTGGGTTCCAACATTTTTCCAGCCAAATAGATCGTGCCAACAAGAAATAAAGTTTAAAGAAAAGCAGTTTAGCACTACATGAATTTTCACGGGATTCCCAAATATACTAAGGGCTATAAAGATATAAAAAACTATTTCCCTTTTGACATAGATCCTGCCGTCCGTTTAATGTCTCCATGTCTGCGTAGACTAATTATTTGTTTGTCACCAGCCAGAAATTCAATGTAGACTCAAATTTTGTTTTTATACCCAGTAACAAGACCTAAAAGCTTCGGAATACAGCTCCACTTTACGTCTCATAAGAATTGCTGCGTACTTTACATTTACTGTGAATCTTCACTCAATAGAGACACTTTTTGATTATCCGACAAACTCCCATTGAATTTAATGTATTTGATCCTTATGAAAAAAGTCCGTTATACGGACGCGATATAGTTAAAAGTTATGTAAAAAATACTACGGAAAAATTTCTACAAAGTAAACCAATTTTCTGATTAATACATGAGCATCATTATTTTTGAAAATAATTTTCTCCACAAGGCGACTCCTTCATTTAAATGGACGGTGATGTACATTTTTCAATTGAAATCAAAATAGTTTTTTAACCCATCATTAGTTTAGTACATTAAGGAGTAATATACACTCGTTAATATGATACGTTAAAATTAAAATTTAATGATCACGTAATAAATATTCTTTTTAACGAACAATTTACCTAACTGCTTAAATAATTCGTTCTCTTTTCTTCTTTCTATTGTCTTGTGTTTTGTTCTCTTATTGCCTTATGGCAGCGTCTTCCTCCAGTTTGTTTGCTATTCTTTTCGTCTCATTTTATGTGTATCGTTCTTATCCACCTTTCACCACTCCTAATCTCACGTATCATATTTGCATATTCTTCACTGTTTCATATAAATCCTTGTGTTCCAAAATCTCATTGGTGCAATAAATATTCGTGATCATTTGGTCCAAAAAACATTCTTCCTATGACGCCCGTTCATTATCATAAATGTCACAATTCCTCACACAAATATAAATAATTCTATTTGTGTATGCCAATTTACGTGAGACATTTTGCTGATTTAATTCTACTTACGTTTCTACTACCTTAAGGAAGGACCGAGTTAAAACGCGGTGGTGTTGGGAATAAGGGTTGGGAGACGGTCGACGTCGGGGAATTCGTGTAGAGTCCTTCCGAGCGCGGCTTTCGTCGTCAATCCTGGCTTTCTTAAGTGAATTTGGCTTCTGTCCACAGGGCTTTTTATGGCGTCCCTTCGTCGACGCTACCACTCGCCTCCATTGCCACTTTCCGCACCGCCACCGCTGTCTCCTTTTACAAACCGCTTGCGCACGGTCTCAGAACCTCTGGTTTCAACGATCAAAATTTACGTGAATGTTGTTTTTGTATTCAGAGGCCGAATAACAACACACCTATTTTTTAACTCATGACGACGTTTCGACCGTTTTGGTTTAATTAAACACTTAAAAATAACATCACCCATTCAACATACATATTGGCTCCAAGTAATTAATTATTTCTTTAATTGTAATTTCTTTCTAGTTATTACATTGAGTCCTAATTTTCTAACGTTCTTCATACCATGATGTGTGTTTTACATATATTTGGGTGCGATTTTTTAATTAATATATTATTGTATTATTATGTAGTTTTCTTATATCTTTTTTATTTCCCATCAAACATTGCTTACGTGCTGAGTAATAAATTATTATTATTATAAACATCAAAATTATATACTTTCAGCCTCAAATCCCATTTTTTGGCTTAATCCCATTACAACGTATTGGACTTGGTCAACTAACAATAAATGAATAATTCTTTAGATATCACTTTTTTGGCAATAACGTCAATAATAGAGTAGTAATGAATGCACGAGGTTGCTTCACGCAGTCCTAGGTGGCCAAAATCGAAAAGAAGAAGAAGAATAGTACCATTTATATTTAACTCTCTTGTTCATATTTTTAGAAAAAATTACATTCGCGTGGTCGAACACTCGCCATGAAAATGCTCGGAATGAAAATGGGTGTTAACGAGAGTTTTGTAATCGATGAGAAACAATAGAGAAAGAAAGATTCATACACAGCTTTAACGAGTTTTAGGATACATTTTGGGTGAATTGAGATATTTACTTTATTCAACTCATCTATGTTTCGACATTCAATTCAGTTTTTTTTTAAATACAGGCACATTCAAAAACATCGACACTTTGTAATGAGAGAGTGTAGATAAAATTTACACCTCGCAGCGTAAATTATTAATATTCAACATAAGAGTTTTCACCCACAGTAGTATGCAGTAACATCCAAAATAAAACTGATTTTTATCGATTTTCTGTCAGATATCTTACAATTGACAGCAGCTACATCAAGATGAAAATAACATCACAAAATACGAAACGAGTTAATTTAATCTTATTTTATCCAAAAACATTATTCGGGCAACAGCCATAGTTAATTTGTATTTGGTGACTACCTATAGATATCGCTGTTATTCACGGTTCACAATTGGACCTTTTTTGCTTGAATCTCTTTTCGTGAGATTTCCTTTTTATTTTCCGTCTTAATATTATTACAAAGTTCCATACTTCAACAACCAAAAAAGTATTATCTATATTATCTGTATGTTACTTTTTGTAACTAATGTAAGACATTAATGCGACAAATTTAAGCTTGCCATAGTTGAGAATGACATGTGGTATTGTCTACTAGTACAATATTTATTTCAAAGATAGTACTTTCGTTGCCTTAGCTGGCATCTTCAGTCTAAAATAGAATGAAATATAACAAAATAAACAATTTGTTATGGATGCAAAGCACAAAAATTAATAGTTAAAGTTATAAAAAATATTTAATTTGAAAATTATTAAGAATATAATAAATTTTTTAAAATGTATTGAAAACAGAACAACAAATGAAAGAAAAATGAATCAATATATAGAGGTAAAATCCAAAACTTAAATTAAAATAGAAATAAGTAAGACAATTCCAAATATCAAACGGTAAATGTGCCGAAGAATTTGTCGCTTTTTTTTTCAATAAAGTTTAAAAAATTATTTTCTTAGTTATTTTGAAATCAAATAATTTTCATAATCTTAATACTTAATTCTTGTACTTTGCATCCTTAACACTTTGTTTAAATTTTTGTATTTTATTTTAGACTAAAGATGCCAGCTAAACTGGCAAAAGTACTTTCTTATGAATAAATATTGTACTAGTAGACAATACTACATACGTCATTTATTCTCAAAAGTGAATACTCACCGATATCCAATTTTCCATAGTTATTTTAACAAACTGTAGACTTTTAATTATGAGGCAGTAACGAATTAATTCCCATTTCCGTGTAATGTAAGTGGGATCAGACGTACGGAAAATATTTCCTGTGAAGGGTATTCGGAGTTACCAGTCCCTTAGGACTTAGTGGGCGCTATACCTGGCGTTCATAAATATTTCCATGAACAACTCAAACTATACCACTAAGATTTGTTTTTGATGTAATTAAAAACCAATCAAACAAGTCTCCAATGAATATAATACAGCCTTTTCTATCTACAACTGAAATTATGTACTAGACGTTATTAAAATAGAAGTGTTAAAATATTTCAATTTAAGAAAATAATTCAAAAATGAAAAAATCAACCATCATCAAATTTAATGGATTATTTGTTTTTTGTATTTAATAAATATAAAAAAACATCTTTGAATCGCAAAATTTCAACAAGATTTTACAAGAATTTTAATGAAACGGTGCAGCCGCGTCATACCTCGGAATCGAAAATTCACCGGCTCGGTTCCCGCGAGACGGTGTAGTGAACACAATCAAGTTTTGTATTAAATTTGTATTATTATGAATTTGAAAAATAAGGATTCTTTACATGTTTTAAAAAATCAGTGAGTACAAGTATTTTGATCTTACAATATAGGTTTATTTTGTCGTGAATAAAAGATGGTTATTCTAAAAAAAATCCCACGGAATATCGAGTAATTAGCTAGTATTTAAATACAAGCGTCTATCTCCACCAATTTGTGTGGAGTGTTAAACATTTCATTTTCAAAACAAAATTAACATATATATTCAACTATGAAATCATCAGGATCTGATAACATAGATTTTCCTCGGTAAATAATGTACACCTTACAAACTGTTACCTTCCAAACGAATATATCAGATTCTATGCTCCTATTAAGCTTCAATTCTGCACATGCCACAATTGTTTCTATAGGTCTACATATTCAGCAAAACTATTCTCAGGTCAAGAGAATTGTAAACGTATCACTCTACTTCCAATCATTAACAGAATAATGTTCTACGGGAAGGCAAAGAAATCTGGAGTGCGCCGCATTCAACTTTCCAATTGTAGCTCTAACAAAAAGTCAGTAAAAAGTCCCATTTCAATAAAAATATAATACAATTTATAGATAAAAAATCTAAACAAATTAAATTTATCAAACACAAAACATATTTAACAGTTAAGTCAGTATAAATTACAAGATTCGAAACATTACGAAGTATCTGTTGCCAACACCTTTTTATATTGAAAAAGGGCTATCGTAAAATATTGTCTTCCTCCTTTAGATTTTGCCATTCACATGTTGACTGATCCAAGCAAGGCGCATCCAAGATTTTGCCAACTCTATTTTGCGTAGCCATTTTTTCTTTAAAACAAAAAAACAAAAAAGAAACGGAATAACGTACGTGTATTTCAGACAGTTTTTCGTGAAACTTTATCTATACACCGGAGAAGGTAATTCGGGTTCGAAGGACCAAAATGTTTGGACAAATTAAGGAAAATGAGGTGTGGTGTGCTTAGACCTTGAATTTGCCAACAAAACGGTTTAATAACATAATGAACATGACATAAATATGAAGGTTGTAAAAGTGATACAAAGCTGAGATTCTCCGGGATGAGGTGAGATAATACAGCTTTCTTCATAGGACCCAGCTCGGATGGCGTGGTGATTGTGGTGCGTGCGTGCGCAAGTCGACCGGTGACGACTGGCGGCGAGTGAGCCATGCGGCGTGGCTCGCCGGGTTGAAGTGCTGCGTGAATGGCGTGGTAGCTATGTGGCGAATGGCTCGCCTGGTGATGCTGCGTGAGCAACGAGCCGAGATGGCTCTGGTACTGCTGACCGTAGAAGTAGATGAGCGCGCCCCGCAACGTGCCAACGTGGTACGGCGAGTGACGATTGCTCCGGTAAAGGTAACCGTGAGCGAGTGCCTGCCTGGAAGGTAAATGATGGCGAGTGATGAGTGTGAGTGAACTGCGACCCTGCTAATGAGAGCTGCTCGGGAACGAGTGATGAGAGCGAGTTCCTGCTCCAGTGAAGACTGCTGAGGAGCGAAAAATTGAAGAGCCGCCTCAGGACGAGTGGGGACGTTGCTATTCTGCTGTTACCCTGTTATAGACTCGCGCTTCTAGCGAGATTGATCTGCCAATCGATAGCGATACGCAATTTCTGGCGGGAAAATGACTCGTGGTCTCCAGTGTACTTAATAACTGAGGCCTAAATTTTGTTTTGACCAATACGCATGAGTACAGAGTCCACTTTTTTTACTTGTCTAGTGACATTATATTTCAAGAAAATGTCTGAACAGTACGGAAATGCAGTATAGCAATCTATACGCCAAACTTTTTACACAATAAAATGTTTATATTCGTTTTCAACTTTTTTAATTAAAAAAATACGGGAAGTGGGGCAAAGAGTGTAAATGAAGAGGGAATTACTTGTCTAGAAATGGCTTCTATTCCCAATGCATTCAAATTCAATTCTCGAGTTCGGCTTCAATGCATCAATTTGTTCGTCAGTTATCGGGGAAACAAAATTCTTATCACAGAAACGTCATCACCAAAGTTTGAAAATAGACTCCTGTCGGGAATTCGTAAATATCCATAGAACTTTTTTCCGACCGACGACAATACTTCCCTTTTACATTCTGTATAACTGGAAAGTTAAAGGAATTTGGATCAAAAGATATCCATTACTTTTTTGTGGGACTTTACGACTCGTCGACATTGAGGTCATTACAGCCCTAAAATTTTGTACTGGTAGAGAAAATGCAGTTACGCACTAAGGAGAGACAACATGGCTCTCCCCGCGTGTGGGACTCGCCGAATAACTCAACCATACCCACTAAAAATCCTTATAAATTACAATATAATCAAACATAAATAAGAGAGAGAGGAAGAAAAGAAGAGAGAAACAAAATATTCCGAATACATTATAAAAACCGAAAACAAAGACAAATGTAAATTTAGAGAGAGAGAGAGAGAGAAAAAAAATTGGGGCGCATCTAAGAATGCACGTAGCTGTTTCTCAACTCACCAGTACACCCATTCCCTTCGACACGGGTCGCCATGCACGGCAAACACATGGGTGAGCGTTCAGCACACAGAGAAGGCCAGTAAAGAAGATAAAAGCGATGAAAGTGAAAAAGTAGGTAATTAGAAA
>NNCF01131154.1:57699-73262 GCA_002313205.1 Laupala kohalensis | reverse complement strand
TATATATATATATATATATATATATATATATATATATAATTTACCTAAAGTTTATCTCAGCAAAAAGTACTAATGTTTTTGTTTTACACCGATTAATATAAAAAGTATATTTAAATATAAAGTAATATTAATTTCTTTAAAATATATTCAAAGCATAGAGGTAAGGAAAAAATTTTAAAAAAATTTGATGGTAAGTAGTATTAAAAACGGAATTCAGGTACAGATGACATACAATAATTAATCGAACTAAAATCAAGTCCGATCAAGGACCCTAAGGCAAAGGCGGATTAGCATTTCATCACACTCACGGGATAAGAATAACAATAGTTCAGTACACATTATAAATTCAATATAACAACAATAATTTGTATTTAATAAATCAAAAAATATTTATCAAGTGTGCGTATTACTATCAAACTTATTCGGAAAGCAAGTATTAAAATAGCACTAAATTTGAGATGTATTATTCCAATAGCCCCTATCTTTAGACAAGAGTCAAGCTAGTCTCTACTTGAAGGAAACCGGAGAAAACCCTGGGCGAGGATGGGATTTATGCTGATAGTTTTGGGTATTAAGTCCCACTGTATGGAATGCGCCACCTCCACAAGGCGCTGTGTCCGCGCTCACGTCAGCTTTCGAGCCGACGACCGTCCACTCTGGCTCGTTCCAATTCTCTATCGAAGTGAGATAGAAATGAAAAGGGAAAGAATATTTCAGAGGTGGGAAAGAGATGAAATTAAGTTATTGCTTCGCGACATTACTCGATTGGAAGTCCTTTCACTCTCCGAAGGAAGTTAGGTGGACGCAGAAGTTGTCGTTGCCAATGTTGGACAACGAGTTGGAGTGAGACATGTAATGTAGTTTCGGTACTTGGAAGGTACGGACTTTGGCAAGGGAAGATAAGAAGCAGCGTTGGGTTCATGTCAGTGTACATATGTATCGAATTTCGTGAGTACAAACGGATAATGTATTACGAAAGTATTTTCTTAATATGTCGAGTTATAAATTATAAATTTTATTGTCAAAAAATCAATTGCAAACTGTGTGTGACCACTTGGGCCATAATAAACTGAGTTAATCTCCGGATACAATAAAGGGGCCATTTCATCAATTCCGATCAAGGACTCTAGGACAGTGACGGATTTAATTTTTATAAATAAATGAGAAATACAAATTGTATTTTCGCAATTACACAAAGAATATCGTGTCAAAAAAAGTGTGTGTTTCATTTGGCACTTTTTTAAACAAGTTCATCGTAACATTTATAACATTTCTATTATTATACACAATATTACGGAAATTATGTACGAAGAGACTTAAAATTTCAGTGGGAGATTTAACATTTCTGCATTCCAAAACCAAATCATGACGGGTCTCCCACCGTATAAGTCCAATAGTTTACTCTTTAATGAAATATCTAGAATTTTAAGTAAATTTTATTTTCAATAGATTCTAAAAGTAAATTTACCAAAAAATTTTTTAAAATTAATTTGTTATTCCGTAAATATTACTAATATAACGTCACGTAATTAATAATATCACTAGTATAACAATTTGAAATTAATGTAGTTTTAGATATCTTCATAGAAATCTGCCCCTGCCCAAAGAATAGCGGACTCAAGTAACAGAAATAGGCACGAGAATAGACGTGATGTCCAACACTAGAACAAAATATAAGATTACATGTTCATGAAGTAGATCACGTTCAGTAGTAAAACAATTCGAAACGAGTTCTTGGACTCTGGATTACAGGATGAGCGTAAAAAGGTGGTGAAAAATGTGTTAGTGTGGGCTATCTGCAAAGTACGCCATTCATTGTCTTTGTATTCATAGTAGCACTTTACCAGAAAAAAACATGGATTTACGTGGTCTACGCTTCCACATTTGTTGACCACCCCGCTTACCAGCTCTCATCCACTGTGACGTCTGATTACTGGGTTTCCTCAGTCACTGCTTACGGTGATAACATTAACAATTTGGCAGAGTAAGGAAATGCGATACTAAGACAAATTTTAGACTACGTCTTCTTGATATGCTCAGGGCTACAATTGAGAACGGAATTATTCGATTTAACTTCCTTTCATACAATTATAAACGCCACATCGAATATGGTTTGGAAAATAATTTAGAAACTATTAATAACATTTTAAATGGATTCCTCCATATCTCACCTCACTTAACAATATTACAAACAATCCATCCCCCAGTGAGTATATGAACTTTTTATTTTTTTCTTGCAGAAAAGAAAATCCCATGATCTCCTGTACACTATTAACAAACTTGACAACATTTTGTCTAGAAGTTTTCCTAATATGGCCATATCAAAGTGTAACTTTGATAACGAGTTTAAACATTCTGTACAATCATCCCAAATCTTAAATCAGTTCAATATTTTTGATAAATCCAATACATCTTTCTTCTGGAGTACCAACCCTGCAATCAATTCGTGTGTCCATTCAACGTATTCTTCAATCTTCATCGGAGGCTATATTTACACGCAGCCCGAAAGAGTGACCTAGCGGAGTTAGACCGATCCAAGTGGCGCGCGTCTAGCAGTCCAATGTATGACTCGTAGACCACTTCCCAGGAGCGGACCAACGGGTCTTGTGCAGTCGCGTGCTTGTTAAGAACACGTGTGAACATCAAAGTGATCCCGTGCAGATCCCAAATCATCTTAATCAGATTTTCGTGTTATGTGTAATTAAATTAATCATATTAATAAAATAATTACGTTAAAATCGATCTCGGGTAAACGCTAATCCGTTGGAGCGGTCTTAAGTTAGCGTGATCCAACGCCAGACGTGTAAACATACCCCATGCATAGCAGAACTCGTCACGAAATTTTCATCAATTCCACTCATTTCCATAGCAACTTCAATATTTATGTTTGGTTATTAACACGGGTAGTTAACCATTTTACATTTTTTAAACTTTTACAACGTTCTTTTAAAAATGAGTTTTGGAGCACATCATAATCATGGGAACCGGGCGAGCTCTTTACTTGCCAACATTGACGTTAATGAATTACAACGTTATTATGTAGTCAAAGAGCATGGAATGGACAGTGATGTGCTATCAGAATCCGGAGACGAGTATCTTCCAGAGTTTGAGAAAGATGAAAAAGAATTTAGTGCTCAGCTAGACTATTGGACAGTATTGAAGGCTGTGAAGTTCTTAAAAATAGGTGACCAAACGGCTTGCGCTGCTACTCTTACTCTTATTTTAAATTACGATCTACAAATTATTTCTACCCAGTATGCCATTAGCTATGAAGATGGTTTGAGTACATTAACCAACCTAGCAGAGGCGAATCACCAAGGATGCAGAATTGGTGCTCTTAAAATTTTGGCGGAGGTTTCCAAAAATAAGACGATAGCGAGAAAGTTGGTTGATTTAGGACTATGTCATGTGCTAGTGAAACGATTATTGGAGAGTACAACTGATATTCTGGAGCCTGCTGCTAAAGTCATTGGAAACGTTGCGCGGATCCGTAAAGCTTCCGCCGATTTGAGGGCACATGGGGCGATCGAGTTATTGGTTACACACTTGAATATAACTAAAGAGTTTCTTATGATGGATGGTGATAAACTTTCAGAACAGGAAAAGAATGTTCTAATGGTAGGTGAAAATTAATCACTCATCTAATCGTGTCAGAATTGCTTCCATATTATGGGCATTTGCTACTGCGTCTCTTGTCAGAGGGCACCGCGTGGAGGTTACTGTATACCTTAATCGTTGTACTAGATCACCGCCTGTTCTCAGATGGTCTATTAATGACGGGAATGACAAGGATGATGTGCGAATGACTTGAGAGGTGGATGATATTGACTGAAAGTTGCTGTGGAATGATAGGCAAGGGAAAATAGAAAATCCGACGAATCACGATTTCTTTACACTTGCATCTTTTATTCGGATCAACCGGGAATTTCACCAGTGTCACCAGAGGTAGAAGGAAAGTTCACTATGCACTACGCATAATGAATTACTTATCGCTCACTTTACAGTTCTGTATCAATTTCAAAATGTGTAACCCATTTGTGAATCTTAATTCTCAATTTCATTTTCCCTAGTGTTGCTACAACTACCATCAACTCCAAATTCACTCAGCCGATATTCCTTGGAACAGAGTACGTGGGTCCTGTATAACCAACTATCATACTATTACAACAAACACTGCCCCTCAGGGGACGTACATCTAGTAAGTACGTTTTTGGCAAACACGGGGTACCGAGCTGAATCTGGTATTACTTCCACTTACTTGTTTCGGGCTCCTTCCTTTCTCTTTCCTGACCTTCCTTGGTCACCTCGTGCTTTTTTTCGAAACCCGACGCTATTAGGGCTAGGGTATCTTTCATTTTCCTCTTTCTTCCTCCTTTTTAAATGATGAATGTAATGTTTTGAGATATGTTGATATTTGAGTTTTGAGTTGTAATTCAAGAAGGTTTTCAGTGGGTATGGTTGAGTTGTTCGGCGAGTCCCACACACGCGGAGAGAGTCACGTTGGCTCTCCCTACTGCGTAACTGCATTTTCCCTACCTGTATAAGTTTTTTAGGGCTCTAATGACTTTTGATGGCGACGAGCTCACAAAAATTACAACAAACGCTGGTTACGAGGAAAGAAAAAAGGAATGCGAAACAATTTTTCTTTATAATTTCCGTAAGTGTTGACAAAAAAGATTTAAATTTTCTATACCACAATGATAATTGTAGTAAGTCCCAGAAAGGTTTTTTCGAAACACTGGAATCACAATCATAAATTTACCCGTAATTCTAAATAATTTCACATACTTTGCTGCTAATCACATTTTGGCGAGAACCTCAAACTGTTTCGAAAGAACACACCAATATGCCCTCAATATGAAATATTTACCAGTAAAATATCAAACAAAAATTATTATCATCAAACAGTTACAAATTATGAAGTTTGTTAACATGTCAGTCAGGCAATGTCCTCGAGTTGGAGTCACGGCTTGTACCGAGCTCGTTCTCGCGGTCAAGGGATACAGGTATATTAGAGGGTACTCCTCATTTTGGTAGAGTCGATCTCGCCCCCCGGTTTTTCCCTGCTAATATTTTCCTTATTGCTGCCCTATGCGTAACGTTTCTGTTGAAATGAGGAAGAGCAAAAAGAAGTCTGTTTTTGTGATGTATATTCTGGGATTGAGTCCACGGGTGGGGATCTTAAAACAATAGTTTTATTTTTAAATATTTTAATTTCTCCCAGATATTGAAAAGTAAATAATTTCATATTTTAGAGAGCTTCCATACTTTCCGAGAAAACCACATTACAAAAGCGAGTTCTCTCAACTATAGATATAATTTAGTCTTTCATTAACCTGTTGATAGTACCTCATACTTTGACAGTGACAGACTGACATCAAGCCCGTTGTGACGATCAGTGAGATGCGCCATGCAGGTTGTCACTGAGCACGGGGACTTCAATCTTTCTTACGTCCTGTGTTAGAAATGCTTCATTACATGAGAGCTTACATCCCCACTGCTTCGGCACAGAAAACATCTTGTTCGCGAAGCGTTTGGCAGCGCACAAATAATTAACCAAAATGTGTTCAAGATATAAATGCAGGACTAAATATCACAGTGCGCTCTCTTATTACGATTACGATAATAATGAAGAAATCCGCCTTCCCTAGAGCCACCACCTGTGCCAATACTTCCACACTTGAGTAGGAAGATTATCTGAAAAAGGAAAAGATAATCAAGATGGACAGGAAAAATGTGACCGCCACTAACCGCGAGGAGGAGATCGACTCAAGGAAAAGGGTCGGGACAAGTTCGATCGTCACACATTGGGTGTCAGTATCTGTAGAACAATTCAATACCACAAATAATGGAGATTCGTCATTACTATTGTCAGATTCAAAAGTATAGACCGTTGAGTTTAGAAGTTAGCTGAAACCAAATCGCCTTTACATCTTAATTTTCCTTGTTTTATTCAGCGCTTGTTGATATACAAACAATTATCTGCTTATTCTTTTTCTTATGTTTTATCGCGTAAAGAACAAGAAGGATGGATTTTTCACGTTTCACGGGTGTCGCCCAAGTTTGATTTGTACAAACACTTCGGCTCCAATTATTACCAGAAAAACATGTTTTGTTAGACCGACAACGGATTTTCGGTGAATAAAAAGTAAAGGAAACACATGCATCTATCGCGTTTTTAAATTTTGTAATAAGCGAAGCCCAAGTTTTTCTATGAAAAATTTCCAACATTGCCGACACCTGTAAAATTAAAAATAAACAGAATGAAACAAGAAAAAATAAGATATATCAGTTTTCTAAGACGTACTGTTTTGTTCCAACTGACCTCTAGACTCAACGGATTATACTTTTGAATCCAAAGTAGGCCTCAGCACTCGGGGGAGATGTGACCAGCTACTAGCTCTAACTGGTTTCACCCCACGGTAGACCCAGTATTCTATTTAGAGCAGTCTGAGTGGGCCTGGGAGTCAGTCTGGATGTTAAGGTGTGATGAAAAATCCCTTCCCTACTGGTAATCGAATCCCGGTTATCCAGTCAGTAAATCAGCGCTTTAATCAGAATCAATAGAATATCAATATTACCAAGATCATATAATCATGAGATCTGGGTACACATGTACCTTTTCTTAGGTTAAGTAGAGAGGTTCATCTACTAGGGTGAGTATGGTAGGGTGGAAACATTTGAAATTTGAACATTGAACCTTTCCTTTTTCTTTCACGTCTAAAAATGAGACTTCCGTAACCATTTCGTTTTCTTAAAATTATATGTCGGGAAGATGGCCATTAAACCCGGAACTACCACGTAGACGCAGCTCTCGTCTCTTAGTTCCAATATAAATGAATAAACAAACTTTATTGTCAAAATACGCAGTTGCAAATTGCATATGATGACGTGGGGGGCAATAAACTAAGATACTCTCCGGAAACAAGAAAGTGACCATACCATAAATTCCGATCAAAAGTGCAAGGTCAGAAGCGGATTTAATATTTGTAAAAGAAATTACTTTATAAATATTTACTGTACGTACTATGATATGAGCGAAATGGATACTCGGGCAAATTAGTATTTCAATTCAAAAGGGCTTTATTAGACATATTTCTTATATTTATATACAAACAAATATATTGCAAAACGTTTGGCGGGGCAGACGGCCCATGCACCAATGTTTAAGCCCGAGGATGCCGTGGGCTGTGCATACTGTACCATAGTATCCACTCTCAACGAATGTTCTAGTTGTTTGTTGCTAGGAATTAGGTTTTACGGAAAAAGAAAACAAAAATGCAACTAGAATAATGAAATTAGGCGGAATAATGCGACTAGAATATTCTTTGATTAGTATAGACTCGTTGATATGAACAGGACTAATGATTGACTGTACATCATGTCGGCAAAGAAACAAGCAATATAGGTTTGTTGTGTTGGTTTCTAGCACATTGCCACTCTATCATAAAGTTTCCGTTTATCCTCGTAGACCACGTGGCTGTCTATTTATCCCTACCTCTACTCCCGTCACCACACACGATGCTCTCTCTAGCCTCCGTTGTCCTCCTCTTCCTTCAATCTCCCGTCATAATTAGATCTCTCCAGATCGTCACCGAGTCTATCGATATTTCATCCGTGGTTCACTCTACAATTTTACTCAGACATTTCTACAAGGCGACAGAACCACTCCTATGACACGGAAACTATTAGTGTCATAGAGTTCCTATTCCTTGTCATGTAAAATGGACCACGAATATGGTTGTCATTATCAATCGCTACCAATCTCCACAAAACCAAAAATTGGTAACTTTCAAATTTACGCAGTGACACAAATTTAATCATAAATTTTTGTAGTAATAGTACGACAAAAAATAAAATGGGAAGGTATCCGTCAAAATTTTGAAAGTTTGTCTTTTAAAGAATATCCTAGTGTCTTCCCCACTAAAGGAATTCGTTTGGTTTACTACGTAGGTGACCATTCAAGCAGCTCATGCACTTTGGCCTATGGCTCACTTTAAGAGGAATAAGTCGCGACTGTTGGCTACGGGGGTGGTGAAACACATTTCGGCAATGCTTCTCTCCGGAAATAAGTTGGTGGCTATCCCTATGACAGGAGTCTTGTGCGCCTGTACCACTGAGCCGATGTTCCAATATTCTGTTGAGAGCGAAGGATTGGTTGGCATACTAGTCAGTGATTTGCAGGTATGTTTCTTTGTTTATAACTGTACTTTCTCATATTGAAGTAAATGTCTTATTAAGGAACTTTATAAAATGTGTATTTGAAGGATTTTGAGAACTGGAAATTCGAGTATAATAACTATCTTTACGTACATGCGCTAGCCAATGATGTCGTTTCCATTTAACATGACATAAATTCACAATATAAATAGTCTAATAAAATTTCTCACAACTCATCATAGTAAATGTTATGAAAGGAATGAACTTCCTACCGCTCAAGATAAGGAGCATTGAATCAAAATTGACTTCTCACCTTCTGTCGAAACAAGTTCAAATCTAGGCGGTTTCTTGAAAGAAATCTGACAATGATTATTGCCTATTTTTCTAATTAAGAGTTCGCGTAAAATAGAAATAGCATATTAGTAGAATTGATATAGTATGAAATAACATTTTATTTTAAATACTAGTTGTTTTTACTTGACTTATATATATCTTCATGGTGTTATTTCTTTTTCCTTTGTATATTGTATGTTCCTAATGTTGTATTTAGATTTGCAATGTATTAATTTTTTAATTAATTCTGACTCATATATTGTATCATAGTATGTTATCTGTTTAAATATGAGCAATTAAATTGCATTTGTTTTATTATTTTCAGAGTAAGATTTATTACTATGCATTTATACAACAATTTAGATTTCGATTAAATGGCTGAAGAGCATACCGTATGACCGGAAATAAATTGACTCGATTATCGTTACCTTACAAATTTATGCACTTAGGTTATAGACACTAATCACATTCATCCATACAGTTTCTGCCAGGATTTTGGCTTTCATAAGGTGTTTATGTAAAAAGTTGAACCTAGAGACAATAATACTTGGTCTTAGTAGTCCACAGAGGGTAGGACTACGCGATTTCTTTGCCTATCTACAAGTAGGGTATTTGGGGATCATCAGATTCCGACCAATTTAACCTGTGATTCATCAGGTGTAGAATGCTGGGAACTTAACTTGAACCAGGTACGACCTTGGGCCACGCAACATTTTTAAAGCGTTTCTTTCCCGCAGAACTACACTAACACAAGTAATTAACAGTATTAATTCCACGGGTCAATCTGTCATTTTTTAATTTGATCGTATAATCACCAGGAAAGATATTCATTATTGTCTCTTATTCCTTTCCTTGGAGTAACTCTTATGAGACATCAGTTAGAGGTTCGAAAAAAAGAACCTAACATAATAAGAAGACAATTAAAACATATTTCTTCATATTACGAAGGTTTTTACATAGAAACTGAACATATGCGAACCAGACACTGCGGTACAATTATTTCACAAGAAAAGTATTCCAATCGTTTCTCTCGTAATTCCGACATAAGTAATTAATATTTAAGGAAGAAGTTTGAAAAAAAACTGCTAAGTTTATTAATATTTGTATGAGGTGTTAAAAATATTGCTTCACAAAACTGATGTTTTAGGTTAATAACTAATGTGAGTTAGACTTAGAATAATTTTGTTACTTTTACATACCATAAGGAAATATATTTATTAATTAAGATAATATAATTCCTTTTTGGAAGACGTATCTATTTACTTAAGGATCGCTTAGTATTTTCCGACTAACGAGTTATTTTGTGAAGATGCAAAATTGTTTAAACCAAACTAGAGTGAAAAGAAAGATGTATTTTAAAAAAGGTGTTTGGTATGTGTCTCAAAAGACAATATGAAAATTAGCAGAAGTGAAATATATAAAATTTTCACTATTTACGTTATCAATATTTATATTTAATATGAAACCAGTAATGTAACAACACAGCAAACTCGAGGGGACAAAAATATCGGAAGGCAAGAATACAAACGTTGCCATGAAAACGCATTTATTTTAGCTGTATTTAGTGTGGGGGGGTCATTAATGTCCTGGGTCCCGCTTTTTAATGTTAAACTGATTATTTAGTGAAAAATTTATTACATTTTACGACAAATTTTTTTATTCGATTTCGAATCATTAAACGTTATTATAATATTCAAGATGTCGGCTCATTTTTCACCTTACAAAAGTTCGTTTTTCCATGCGTCCGAAGCGCATCCGAAAGTTAACCGAAAATTTAAAGTGATTTTGGACCTCACTACTGGTAGCGGTTCATCTTCAGAGGATGAGGATGAAGATAATATCCCTCCAGCATACATAAGAGATGAACAAGCTCCCAAAAAATCTATGGGAATGGATCAAGACATATGGGCTACTCTTAAGGCGTTTAAGTCCTTAAGAGTGGGAGACCAAGCCAACTCTGCGTTATGTTTGGGAATAATTTCATCCCAGAATCTTTCGTTAGATTTAAATATCGATATCATCTATCAAAACCTTGAACTATTGGTGAACGTTTTGGAGACTAAAGATATTCGATGTCAATGTGGAGCACTTATGATCCTGAAGGAAGTAACTAAGCGAAAGGCGATTGCAATGCAAGTCATAAATATGGGGATAGCGGAGAGTCTAGCTAAATTATTGCTCGATTTATCTTGCAAAACTAATGCTTTGGCTGCTGAAACGATGGCGATTATTGGATGGCGACGACCTGCGGCCCGAGCGTTAAGGAATGCTGGAGCTATTGGAACTTTGGTGGCGCGACTCAAGGTCCAGAAAGCTCTGTTGGTGGTATCGGAATATGAGATTCAATTTCTCGAGAGAGAAATTGTGACGATGGTGAAGTGGGCTTCCTATGCTTTGTGGGCTTTGTCGAGGTTCAAGAAGAACAAGATGAGGATGTTGGGAGCAGGTCTTATACCTCTGTTGGTTAACATTCTCACGAGTGGCAATCGAGAAGTACTGTTGCCCACTGTAGGGCTACTTAGCGAATNTATATATATATATATATATATATAATATATATATTTGTATGGCTGATATGCTTAGTTCTTGAGACTGGAATTCCGTCATTTTATCTTTTAGATAAACCGTAGTGATATTATACATATATTTTTTCCGTGTGCCTAAACGTGGAGAAGATATGTGATAACATTCGGTAAGGTGAAAATTGCAACGAGTCCGGAATCGATCCCACGACTCCTGCTTTGACCGCAGGGGGATTAAACACTACAACCACCATTTCGGTTTATATAACTGTACAGTATCTGGGTGGAAACGGAGTACAATTGTGGAAGACGAAAGGATGCTGTAGAGGTGACCACCACTGCGATCAACGCACCCCCCGGTTTCGATTCCCGGCTCGTATATCTCTCTTCGATAAGTTCTTGAACACACTGAAAAACAGACTGTTATAATAGTGTAAGTGGGTTTAAGCTGTTCATGGTAGTGCTTGACTTTCACTGATGTATCTGTGATCTTCATAACGTGTTTTGCTCCTATTAGAGCTACACGATGCTATAAATCAGGACCGTTCACGCTTGCGGTCTACGGAGTCGCAAATGTTTGCTCTCACTCGTAGTCCAGAGCGTGAGAGCTATGTTTGCAGAAATACGGGTCTCACTTCACAATGTGGGACGAATCCAAAGCATTCGATATCACATTCGTGAAGGGAACACTTTGTAACATTGGTTTTATTAGATTGAACAAAACTTAATAAAGTTTTCACATGATGATTTTCTTAAGAAAAGCAAGTTCAATTCTCCAATTTATCTCTGTAATTTACAAATGAAAAAATACAATTTAACCACTAATATTCACAAATAATGTACAAAAAATTTCTTAGAACTGATAACTTGCAACAGAAAAAAATGGCATTTACTGTAAGAGAACCAGACATAATCAGAAAGTTTATTAGGAAAATTTATGCTATTTTAGACTCATTTTTTTCGTGTTTTATATTACTAGACCATGAATATTTGGTGCACATGATTAATCGCAATTCAGTTTCAAAGTACATTTTAATTTATTATTAGATAGGGAATATCTAAGTGTTTTACTCATATTCGAGAGCAAATATTTGAAACAAGTAAAAACTCGAAAATTTTATCCATTTTTAATCAGCAATAACATAAGTTTGAAGCGGGAATACTTTTGTGTCTTACACTAAAGAGTCAAGAAATATTTATTCATACTCGCAAATACCTCACGTGCTTGGTATTTTGATTATCACTTGATTGTTGCGTTGAAAAATAAATCTATTTCTACGATGTTTCTTTAATAATGACATAAGTATTAATATGATTTGATTCCAGTACAACGCTTCTTCCGCCATTTAGATCCCCTGTTACGACTTTGCAGTGATGCTCTTTCGTTCGCTCCAGCTGTTTGCCCTGTTCCTCCTAGGAGCTACTTGATCCGGTTCGGTCTATGAAAATGGTCCTGCTATAGATGGTGACTCGATTGCATAGTCATGGCGATGTTACTGGTATACACAAGCAGTAGTCGTACTGTGGCCAGCACAAGATGATGGAATGGTTCAATTCAATTCAGTTTATAATTTGTTCCTAGCGTTAAATATTTCACACATATAGAACTATACGCCTTAACCTTTCTTGTAGGGGTCACCTTAAACCTTTCTTGTAGTTGAATTTTCACCATTAGAGGGCAGATCAGAAAGCTAGAGTCACGAATAGTGTTAAGTGTGGAAGTACCATTCTCACTGTTGAACTTTCCCATCAGTTTTTCTAGCGGAGCGTATTTCATTAAACATAATATGTAAGAAAACAAATCTTGAATGCTATTCCTAATTTTATCAGGTCCAGGCATCAATTAATTAACATAGTAGTATTTTTTTCAAATTCATACATTGTTTTCTAATTAAAATAAAGGTAGTGTTATAGTAATTACTGTTATTAATTAGGTTGTCTAAGCTAAGCTATATCAGTATATTTGTTTGTTTTGTTGCACATTAAATGTCGGATATTTAAGGGTAAGAACGGTGGACAACAAAACAAACAAATATCTTTATTTTAATATACATTTTAATAAGAAAATAGATGATTGTAAAAATTGTTAATTACATTATTTTAATTAAGGGCAGCCTTGATCTGATTAAATTAGGAAACGTTGACCTTATTCGGGATCTTGTACCATCAGAGTGAATGGTGCTTAGACTGATCACGATACGTGACTCCAAGATTCTGATAAGTCTTCAACTTTTGAAAACAGTGATAGAAGAATTGTTTAAACTGAATCCTCAAGGCATATAGCCCTATGTGTGTAAAATGTTAAACGCTAAGAACATTTATAAACTGAATGGAATTGAACAAGCGCTGTGACCCTTTGTATTTTCATGGTCGGAAAACGACATACATTTTTTTGTTTATACCGCCAACATCCGCCATGACTAAGTAATGAGTCACCATCTATAGCATACGCCGATACGGAGCAAGTAGCTCCAAGATGCGGTAGGGAAAACTGACGGTTTGCCACTGTCTTGCAGACTGAAGACCCAGAGATGCAAAAGCAGTGCGCATTGGCTTTGTCACGCGCCGCTGGAGGGAATGAGATCGTCCGTGAAATGATTCGCTTTCATAACGGACCTAAAGTCATCATGCAACTCATCGTCGACACTGACAAGTCAGACAAGAGAATGCTGACTGCTGGGATTTCTGCTATGTGGAAGAGTGCTATCAGTTTGGAAATCGCGGAGGAGTATGAAAAGCTGGAAGCCGTGCCGATGTTGGTTGAGTAAGCATTTACAATTCACCTTAAGTTCTACCATATCAGAATGGGAAAGGGAGATGTATTTATGTGAAAAATTAAACCACAGTTAGCTCATAGAAATAGATCTAAATATATCAATCTTTACTATATAAATATTTGTTAAAAGACGTTATATTATAAACGTGTGCCGAGATGTGGTGATGTTGATATATTGATTTTCCATCTCGACTTACCGGATTCACTGGAATATTGGATTGCTAACTTACGAATATTTGCAGCAAAAACCCATTTCCGGAACAATTATATTCCTCTGGATGATTTGCGATTTCATTTATTATTATTATTATTATTTTATAACTACTAGCTGAGTACCCGCAGCGTTGCTCACGTGAATTCTGTAATATGTCTCCAATTTTATTTTCCCATATCCTCATTAGTATCCACTGAGGGTGATATCTATTAACGTTCAATTATTTTCACTGATGTAATTAACGGAGTTTTTAGAAAACACTTTTATCCCTTTAGTAGTGAATTGTTCTAAAATCATTTCTTAATAGATAGATTTGATAATTTTTTTGTGGGGCTTTACGGCTCATGTCGACATCAAAGGTCATTGGAGCCCAAAAATCTTGTACAGGTAGGGAAAATGCAGTTACACACTAGGGAGTGCCAACATGACTTTCCTCGCGTGTGGGACTCGCCGAATGACTCAACCATACCCACTAAAAACCCTCCTGATTTACAACATACCAAAACATATCTCTACACCAAATATCAAAACATCAAATGAGGGTGGGACATAACATGAGGGGGGACAAAAATGAGGGGTAGGACAAAAAATGAGAGGGATGAAAAAAATGAGGAAAATGAAAGATACCCTAGCCTTAATAGCGTCGGGATCGAAAAGAACAAGAGGTGACCAAGAATGGTCAGGAAAGAGAAAGTAAGGAGCCTACCACAAGTAAATGGAAGTAATGCCAGACTCAGCTCGGGTCCCCGTGTTTGCCAAACACATACTTACGAGATGTAAGTCACCTGGGAGGATAATATAATTTTTCGTGACAAGTTCTTTCCAACCCATACCTCTACAGGCGTCTTGCACTTTATGTGGTCTGAAGGGTTTGGTAATGTCATTGGAAATACGTTTGTTTTATTTCAATATTAGTTTTACTTTATTTTTATCCATCAACCCATTTTCAACACCCACCCCAGCCAAGTGATGCTAGAGTTGTTTGTTCTATGAGGGCTGAGTTCAGACTTACGTATAATTGCAATTTCACTGACACCTCAGCGACGCCGAAAATTATGAACTCGTCACTGATATGTCATGTTCGATATTTCTTTATGACAACCCTTTCCCAAGGTATGCTGGATTTTATACGGGCCGATTGTGAACTTTGACGTCCTCGGGAGTGTCACAACTAACTTTAGCGGCCGCGAAATTTTCACTAATATTGATCTATTTCGATTATTTTTACATCTTACTCTTTCTCATCCCAACATAAAGGGTGTTTATTTTCTTATAGAGGTAAATTATCCGCAATGTGAACTGATTGTTAACTTAGAAAGCATCTGGGACGTTCTTATGCATCACATCGCTACCGAAAACCATGATTTTGAATCTAATTACGGATTTTTTCATTATTGTTAATAACATCCCCACCTAGGGTGCAAGTGTTGTTCTATCCCTGTAGTGCTTGTTGTCATATAGTCAGTCATCTGTGTATCATGTTTGCTGGAAATATTTCTCCTGGCTCCCTAGAGTTATTGTGGGATACACACACACACACACACACACATATATATAT
>NNCF01131154.1:21688-45743 GCA_002313205.1 Laupala kohalensis | reverse complement strand
CACACACACACATATATATATATATATATATATATATATATATATATATATATATATATATATATATATATATATATATATATATATATATTCAATGTAAAATTGGTTTTGAGGATGACAATATTTTACACTAGTAGGTATTAAAATACTTTTCAACAGGTCTCAATTATTTTGCTCAATTGCCCGAGGCTACCCGGGATTTTTAAATAATATCCTGGTTTCATATTTTACTTTCCATATATCTCTCCTTTATGCTATTAAATTTTCACATATGTTCATTTCAAAAACTAAATACCACTTAGAAAACCTACAATATTAAACAGAGTTTTCAATATTGTCTGCTTATATGTAATTATGAATTATTTTAAAATCCAGTGTTTTTACCCTCTCATCTATATTGCTATAAATGTCGGAATTTCCCTCCTAGGTAAATTTTCCTTTTTTCTGCAATCTGTCCCAATTAACTTTCAATGTTTCCGACTTGATATACATCGTCTATAGGTCTGCTTGATACACTGTAACATTTAGTAAGATGGTAATTTTCTACTTTCTTTTGCACATTTCAATTGTTATCTCTATCAATTCGCAACTGTTAGACATTGCAATATCAATTATTGATACACCGTTGCCTGTTTTCAATGTATTTGTTCCATATATGTTGGAGACTGAATTTTGATTCGAAGATAAACGTTTCCAAATTTATCCCTCTTTCATTAGTTATTTTGTCTCCCAAAGACACCTTTGTACCAATCCAATCGCCTTAGGTGATGATACAAAACCTCATGTATTCATCCAAAAAGGCTTTAACTTTCTTAAAATAGATTTTATTCTTATGAGCACATTAAATGTACACATTTACAATCATAAATTTTATATTTCATTTTCGAACAAGTGCCGTTTGCATATACTCATCACAGAACATAAGAATCCTTAATAATTCTATATCCTTATCAAACCTTAATGATTCCCAGGACTGCTGTGCCCGATGAAAAATGTATGACACTTCTATATTGCGGACAAACTGGTGAGAGCGAGATGTTGGCCACATTTCCTCCATGCGTCTAGATGCTGGCCCAGAAATTGGGGAGCTCTAAATTCCATGAACCCGGTAGGCACCTTCGGTGCGTGTCGTGGGACAGTTTGACTTACCGCGTTTTTTGAAATCACACAAGTCGTTTCCACCATAATCCTCTTTTTATTATTTTGTTCTTTCAATGATTTCAACTCTGATACAAGCCTCGCACCGACTTCACGCGGATGCGCAAGATGCCAGGTAGAACTTAGTCGCCAAAAGACACGACGCCGGTGCGAGGCTGCATCGTTGTTAACGGGCAGAACTTTGAACATGACTAAATATTGTGTTGAACTTTGACATATATATCAATATCTCAATTCCCCTAATAAGGCTCTTTGCACATCGTGTGTTCTTTCTCTGTCTTGGTTGTCATTTTATCTCCTTCAGGAGACGTATACGGGCATGTGTACCAAAATGATTTTTTCGTTCCCATTAATGTGCTCAATCCCCCCACCAATTCTTACGTGGAGTTCTGAGACATTCTGTATACAGAACTATTTTAATTGTTGTGAATCCAAAGTATTAAGGATTCATATGTTCTGTGATGAGTATATGCAAACGGCTCTTGTTCGAAAATGAAATGTAAAATTTATGATTGTAAATGTGTACATTTAATGTGCTCATAAGAATAAAATCTATTTTAAGAAAGTTAAAGTTAATTAGATGTATTGTTATGTTAACGAATTTTATTTAAATACGAAACGAGGTGGCCGGTGTAAATGTCAATTACAGCTTTCGCGATACAATCCTGACGATGCACTCGACTGCTAGTCTCAAACGACTGTGAAATCTCCAGTACTCTATACTCTAAATTGAGAATGTTGTTGATTTCATAAGAAATATTCGAAATGAGTGTGATATATGAATAATTTTTGGTTTGGCAGATTGCTCTCAGTTTTATGAAGAAACAAGACTCAGGTATGATGAAAAAGCAATCATCCCTCTTGTCTTGGCGCGAACGGATGTCTATGTTAGCTATCATGTCCAAAACTACATCCAAAAAAATACGCAGTTCTTCTCAACTATCAACAATTCTTTTTGGTAAGTATATTTAGGACAGTGTTTTCCAACTTATCTAAGTCTGCGGGCTATTTTCTCTGTACACCTTCGATCATTCGGACCGGCGCGAGATGGGGTAAGACAAAATGATGTTTGACGAATAAAAAAATGGATATTTATTTATTTGTTACGCGATATTTTGATTCTAATCTACAAATTGATTTTATTTCAAACTGGAAAAATTAAATAGGATACTTCCTTACTTAAAAACGTCTTTCTAATATTTAGTATAATTGTAACGTGTTTTCATATTGTAATTTATGACGGGGTAATTCAAAAAAAAAATTTCTTATTTTCTATCTCCGGACACGTCACGCTAATATTAACGTTAACAGCGTAGACTCATGACATTAAATTGTCCCCTAAGGTTTAATGAAAATTTTTATGTATAATGTATTAGAATTCCCGAATCGTAATAAAGGGATCACGGACTGCTGATTGGACAGAGCTGATTTACACAATTATCTCTCACCCCAGAGTCAAATTCAAACTAACGAAGTGTATCATTAGTATGAGACTTGTNGGTGATGGGGGTAGTGTGACCTTGTACATAGGTGTGCAGGTTCTCCTTAATAATAACACATGTGAAGAGTCGAAGCCAAAACGGGCGATGGTGGTGGTGTGACATTGTACACAGGTGTGCAGGTTATAAGTCAAAAAGGGGTGGTGGAGTTTCATGTATTGTGCACGTGTGTTCCTTTGGAAAGCCTTGAACACAGTCGGTTTAAGCGGTGACGTAGGGCGGGGATGCAAGAAGCGACGTGTCCAGGATGATGCAATCTTGCATCACACGACTGACCAATCTTGCGTCATAAAATGACGCAATCTAGGACGACGCAATCGGTTATTGCGCAGTCTTGCATCGTAGGATGACGCAATCTTGATCAATCCAAGATGTGCCGATTAAAGGCCAAAAAGAGGTGAGAGTTTTAACACATGTGTGCCGACACGTGTTCGAGTATTGCGCAATCTTACTTAATAGAATGACGCAATGCAAAATGCTGCAATCCAGAATGACGCAATCATGCACAACGAGTATTGCGCAATCTTCATCAATCCAAGATGCAACCCGCTCTCCAACACGATACTCCTGCGACGACTGTCGACTTTGTACTGGACTGTTTTCCCCGAGAGCAGTGGTTTTGTGAGCGATGGATGTGGTGACATGTTGCGTTGGGTGCGGAAATGGAGGTGGTATAAGAAAATAAGAAAAAGTAGAGTGCGTCACAAAGTTGAAACATCATGAAAATATATAAAACGAATATAGAAACATATATACAAAAAATGAAAATTCCATCGAGAGTCTGTGACATGATGGCATCATTGACAGTCACATGATCTGCTACATTATAAAAAAATGTGTAAATAACATAATAGTGTAATACAAAAAAGGAAAAGATAAAAAAACCTACGGATAGTCATAGTCGATCGGTTATAATCGATCGGCGCCAATATAGGTGGGGGGTAGATTTTCAGTAGGAGATGAAACGGACCAAAACGCGCGTTGCAGGACAGTGATTCGTTCTTGCATGAAGCTGCGTTATGTGTCACATTCAAGATGATGACTCAATATCTCAAACAATGCCAACATATTTAAATGTGCATCAATTGCCAAGTCATAAATTGCAGGATCACCACCTTGAACGTGGAGCATGACACGGATGATATTGCATGCAAGGTTGTGACGACTGCAAGAGAAAACTCACTCTTATCTGATGCAATGTAATAATGATATTAAATTTATACTTTTATGTTATGATTCTACGAGTTCTTCTAAACTTATTTGTTCCTTTTAAAGGATTTTTATTTATTTAATTATTTTTTGTCAAAAATCTAAAATATGAATATTTTTCAGAAGAATCGATTATATTATATATCTAGAGATTACTTAGATTTATATGATAAATCTACATATTATTATAAACCTATTTATATAGTTTTTAAATTTGTTTTTGTTATAAAACTTAAGTATCTATATTTGTATGATAAATCGATTATATTATGCATCTATAAGAAAATTATAATCGATTGACATTGTTTTATTCAAAAATAACAATTATTTATTTCAAAAAATTATTCAGACGAATCATCGAGAAATTTTTGATATGCCTTACGAAGATCTTACACCTTTGTTCTATTATAACATTTTGAAAGAATAAAGATATTTGAATTCTATTTCGTAGGATTCTAACAAGTGTTCTTCTGATCTCATTTACAAGGTTTCAAACGATTTTTAATTTTGTTAAAAAAATCTTAAATATCTATATTTTAAGAAAAACAGAATATACCACAAATTCACATTCTAAACAAACGATAATTTTTGTAGTAAGGATATTGTACACAATGAAACGTTGAAAGGAAAGGAGATTGACAGTACTCTGAAAATGTTGATTGCTGTTAAAATGTCAATCGTATTCGATATACTGCCACGCAAAGTATTTCCGTTCAAAGAGACACATTGTTCTGACCACTGAAACGGTTCAAAATCGCGGATATGACGAAACACAGAANTGCAATCACCCCCCCCCCTCCACTGCATCCCGTTCCACGACTTCACCTGCATTGAATCTCTCGGGAGCGATATGTATTATTCAAACGATAGGAGGGATTCCTCCCATTCAATATCTAGAAAAAAAAAGAGAATGACATGAACAAAAAATAAACTAGAACTAATAGTTGTGGAGCATTGTTTTAAAAGGAAAGTATCATAATGCCATACACACTGTGCTCCTTCACACCAATCACTTGAGCAGGTGGTTGTTCCTCCTCCTCCTTCCTCCTCCTCCAGCTCCTCCTCCTCATTTTTCGAAATAAATTTTTAAAACTTTTTTCTAAAACATTTTTCAAAAAATTTCAAGAAAAATATTTATAAATTTTTATAAATATTTTTGAATATTTTTTTTATTTATTCAAATATTATAAATATATAAATTTAAATGAAATATTAATATATAAACAATTATTTTCTCTATAACTTGGTTCATTCATGTACACGGAGTCGCTGCACACAGACAGAAGGCAGACAGAAGACCGGACGTTATGTCAAAAACAACTTTCTTGGAATCAGAGGGTTACAAAATGAATATTTCCGCAAAAATCTCGTTTCCCAATTTTTTTTCACGGTAACTTTACTTTCTATATACTTCATATATGAGACAGCAACATGATGCAGCGCTGCGGTATTTTTTTCCCGGAAGAACATGATTAATTAACCTTACAGGAGGCGTCGCTCACTCGTTCACGTCTCTGGGCCCTCTATGTTTCAACGCTGCACAGCACGGCTTAAGTAGTAGAACCACGGCGGTATGACACGCGTAAGAATGTGGGAATCAGCAAAAGTACAGCTGCTTCGTCTTTGACACGCATGTACCGCCTTTGCGACTCGACTCCCGCTCTTCCCCAAATGCTGTGCCTCTGTGCGGCACGACACATACACACACAGACCCGCTCGGATAATGAATATGTAACACATATATTCTATATACTAAGTATATGAGAAAGTAAAAATATCATTGATGTTTAAAATAAAATATCTACAGATATAAGAGCTAAATAGCACTCACTAACTAATCAAGAACCACAGAAACAACGAAACCTACACTCTTGAAATTTGACAGGTAGATTTCATTTAGGATGTAGAAAACTGCTAAGAAATATTTTACAAAAATCCTCCCCCAAGGAGGTGAAATGGGTTCGAAACTATACTTTCCAATGTTATTGAGATCCATAAGGACTCCCTCAACGCTTTGTAAGTTCACAATCGGTCAACCCCTAATTCACCCCTATAACCCTGGGTGAGCGAATCTAGCATCTATTTTTTTCGATTTTTTTACCTTATACTCTTTTCCCTCCCTAGGGGTGTTCAGAATCTCTTACTCCCACAGAGCTTGTTGTAAGATAGTCAGTCAATTATATATCAACATTGGTTGATATTACTCATGAGTTATGTTAGAATACATACATAAAACGTTCCAAAAACCCATAGTATATAGAATATCTGAATATATGTTTCATATGCATATATAGTCGTATTAAACATTTATTTTTGTTTTCTAATCTCTTTTTATTTTTATTTTTCACTCACCACCTGATTAGGCTACTTCCCAAAAAGAGTATCTTAAAGAAAAACAGTATCATTAAAAAAGAGTTTTGATAGATGTGAAAATATTTATCATGCTAGCAAAGAGAGCATGAATTGCTCGGTGTGTTCATGTTGGTATCCGTGAACATACATCGTTGTGACGCACCCTACTATTTCTTATTTTTTATTCCACCCCCTCCCCCGTTTCCCACCCCATGACACACGTCTCTTTCAAAACCACTGCTCTCGGAGAAAACAGCGCAGTACATCGTCGACCGTCGTCGCAGGTGGATCATGTTGGTTACATGAGCGGGTTGCATCTTGGATTGATCAAGACTGCACAATACTCGTTGTGCAAGATTGCATCATCCTGGATTGCGTCACCCTGTGAGGGTAAGTTTGCGCCATATTCGATCACGTGTCGATACACGTTTTAGAACCCTTCTTCGTTTGGCTTTAAACCGGCACATCTTGGATCGATCATGATTGCGCCATCCTACGATGCAAGATTGCGCAATACCCGATTGCGCCATTCTACGATGCAAGATTGCGCAATACCCGATTGCGTCATCTTATGATGCATGATTGCGTAATCGTGTGATGCAAGATTGAATCATCCTGGACATGGCGCTTTTTCGTGACAACCCCCTTCTGTGCTTAAAGCGACACACCTGTGTTCAAGGCTTTTCGTAGCAGCACGCACGTGAAGCACACCTGACACCCCACCACCCTCATCACATTTTTCCTCCACACCTTTGACTTATAACCTGCACGCGTGTTGTTCTTATGGACAGAAAGTATGGTAGAACCTATACACCTGTGTACAAGGTCACACCACCCCCATCACCCGTTTTGGCTTCGACCCGGCACACGTGTTATTCTTATGGTGAACCTGCACACCTAAGTGCAAGGTCACACCTTTCTTATCAGCTATTCCCCCTCCCCTTTTTTTGGCTTCGACCCGGCACACGTGTTTTTCCGATGGGGGGAAACTTGCTTCAAACTGGCACACCTGTCTGTGCACGACATCTGACACCCCATCACCCTTTCCTTCACTTCCTTGTGGCTTCAAACCGTCACAAGGCTCCTACTATCTTTCACTTCTGTGTATGTACGTACATGAGTGTGATTAGCATTTGTTTGCTAATATTTCGCAAAGTTCTCTACCGTTTACATTCAGTTTCTTTGGCATTCTATGGATACGTTAAATTTTTTCTCGCCACCAAGAACTTAGTAACTCACGTTTAAGAACGATATTTTTAAGGCCACTGGTTGTGTACAATAATATGTAGTTCACTATTTTTTAGATCAGATATTAAGGAGATTATGCCTTATAACTCTTTTTAAATATATTTTTCATCCTTTACAATATCAATTTCTAGTTATTAATAGCATAAAGAAGTATAAAACATGTTTCGAACAGTGTTTGATAAATTATTATGTTAAGTTAGACCAGCATTAGACAACAAGAATAGATATATACAAAAATAATAATTTGAAATTATACTAAAATAATATCGTATTCCTCAAATAAACCGATCAAGACATTGTTTTCGAGAAGCCGTCCTAAAAAGGATAAATATACCTTATATCCGATGAAAGTAATTACTATACCTGTCATATACATTATTATTACAATATTCGAGGTGTAACACCTTCGTATTTATAAAAGATGCACAGAAGATGCAGTGGAGCCTCTTTAATCCAAACGCTCAGGACCTACGACGTGCCATATCAGAGAATTTTCCTGATAATAAAGATTTTTTTTTCTGAAAACTGACATTGCTAGTGAAGGAATTATTCTTCTTTATCTTTTCATATATTAATTATATAATACATTCTCACATTATATATTACCATTCACACATTAAAGAAAAAAAAAGATATACACCATCTCTACGAAACCTACTTTAAATCAAAAACATTCATTTAGCACCTCTGTTATAGTTAATCCGACTTCTTATAATAGAGAAGGAAATTGTCACGAATTTCGGGAAACCTTTTTTTAAATATTAGCCATTTCCAAAGATGTCGGATTATAGAGTGCCAGGCTAAAGAGGTTTTACTGTGAATACAACTAATGATACATGAGAGATAGTATATAATAACTGATGCTGATCTATCCATTGTCCTTTTTCAGCCAAAGCTGCTACAGAGAAGACGCGGAATATATCTGTTGCGAGTCTAGGATCGACTAAGAGTGACTCATCTCCCCCTGGTGCGCACTAGAAATGCCTTCACTCACCAATTTCATCTCATTTTAGTAGTATTTTTTATAAGTTTTACACTATTGTTGTTTTTATAGGACATTTTCATTTAGAATGGGTTGACTTATTTTTGCTTTTGCTAACTTTTTTTTCTATTAAGACTTTTGACTGTGAGGCTTAGTCGGAACTTGGCCGATTTTTTTATGTATTTTCATATCAACGGACCAGGACATTCTTATAGTTATTTTATGACTTTTTGTTTTTTATATTATTTTGATTTTTATATGCTTTTACACTTTTTACAAAACCCAATCCATACAACGACGAGGTTTTGTATTTTTATGATGGAAGAACATATTGTGTTGATTGTAACACAAGTGTTGAATAAAATGAAACTAAATACTTTAATGTCTTTCTTTTTAAAACTATTCCTCCTATTGAAAATGGAAAAAAGTACATATTAAATTTCTCGTGAAATAAATTCACAGGAACATTAAAATATGTTGTTGATGTCTATTCGGTATTTTGTTATTAGTTCTTAAGTATTATTTTTATTCATTCGTTGTTTTGCATTGAGATTCTGCTAAAATAAAATTATGACCAAGACGTAGTAAAATATATCTAATGATAATTGTATTTGTTTTCCATCTAAACTTCAATTCTGTCTCCAAGTTGAAATAAAATAAGTAAATTTTTCTGTCACATATAGTGACCTCAATAATAATTGAATGTTTGCCCTGTATTTTAAAATTTTTATAATATTAGTATGTTTTTCATCAAGAACCCACACGGAATGTGGGTATGTTGTTATGAAAATGAAAACCAAACAAATGTTACCTGACCATTGTTATTTTCTTCTAAATCGAATTATGATTTAATTATGTATTTAATGCATATAAAATATAGCAATGTAATTTTGATACATGTTTTCAAATCATGCTTCCCAAACTTCATAGGTTTGTAAATATCTTGACTTAACCACATTCAAATGTAGGCTTACACAGCGGAGTCAATGTATACCTGTTTGTAAACTACCCAGATTTTGATAGTAAATAGAACTACGAAGACTTCGACCTTCTTCAGTGGAACAGCTACCTTAGTTGTAGCGTAAATTATGCTCTTAAAATAACTAGATGCATTTAACCTGAATTGTTCCATCAGATTGCAATAGTTTTGACCTTAACCATAGAATACAAAAAAAGACAAATGAAAATAAATAAAAATCTTCAATTAAAAAAGAATTTTGGGCAAAACGATGACTGCTATTTCGGCTGGGGCCGGATGCACAGTATTCAATATCAAAAAAGTATATGTTAGTCTTTGACGAAGTAAAGAGTAGTATTTATAACACGGCGTTGCCCCGGATTTTTCTACTAATTCTCTTTTACTCAAGAAAAAAATATGTCTACAAAGTACGATCAAAACACTTTTACTTATTGGTTTTTAAATACATGTACAGCATCTTAATTTTTCAAATAAACTAAATACAAATTTAATACAAAATTTGAATGTCAACACTACATCGTCTCGCGGGAACCACACCTGTTGAATTTCCGCTTTCCAGGTTTGATGCGACTGCACGATTTCATCAAAATTTTTGTAGAATCTAAACTGTTCGTCGAAATTTTACGACTTATGAAAATGGGAGAAAAGATCGAGACTCGAACTCTGGGCCTCACGACTTTTTATCTTTGTTAAATGCACAAAACAATAAAACTCATTACATTTGACGATGATTGATTTTTTCCTTCTTTAATTTTTCTCTTAAATTGAAGTATTTCTATTAAATACATTTTCATTTTTAATAACGATTTATCTATAATTCATGTTTTTTGTAGATAAACATATGTTTTCGCGGACTTTTTTGTAGAACTCTTTAAGGCAAACAATGTTATCTTGCGTAGTCGTTGCATATTTTTAACCGTTTAGGCAGCTTAAGCAAATATTACTGTCTTTTCCCAATTTTATCGACAGTAATTGTCAAAAACTATTTCTATTTTTCTTATCACACATTTATTAAATAAAAATTAGCCTATGTTTAATTTAGACATCTAAACTACCTCTTTGCCAAATTTCATTACGATCGGTTCAGTCGCTTAGTCGTGATCAGGTAGCAAACAGACAGTCACACTTTCGCGTTACGCATTTATATATTAGTAAAGATTTATATTATCGTTCTTTTACTTTGTGAATTATGGAAGCTTTTCTGATAATCCCTAAACTGTTGATCGATAATGAATGGACCGGAACAATGTCGAAAGGGACACCTGTGTCCTGTGAGGGAACAGTTGTAGGGAATTTGTCAGAAGATGAAGGGCAAATAGACGCGTTTAGTAAAGGGTCAGGTTGAGCGACAGGTTCGCCTCTGTTGGGTTACGTAGTTATTACAAGAGGCTTGGAGAGAGCGAGCGGCGGCCGATGGGAGGGATTTCCCTGGGATTATGAGGATTCACAAGCGCCTGACGATACATCACTAGGATGGCGGAATGGGCAGGACGAAGAAGGGTGGAGAGAGAGGACATATTTGGATTAATTGAAACGTTAATACATACAATCGTTCAATATATTCTAGTTTGAAGAAACAGATACAGTAGAGTATCCGTTATCTGAAGGTCAATTATCCGAACTGGTGAGTGTAGGACATACTCGCCACATACTAGAAGAGCGAAGTGGGCTTTGTTCTTCATTTGAATGAAACTGGGGACCACCCAGGGTGTTCATCACTGTGGATATAACTAATGTGAAAGTACAAAATAGTAAGTTTATTTTAAAAACTGACAATTTCCTTTTAAATTTAATGTTTTTTTTTCCTTTTAAGGCTTAATTTAATTTTCTTGATGTTCCCTCTAACCAAAATGTTTTTAGCGGTTTTCTTCTCGTGTGTCATTTCATATTTTTTATTTCTTGTTAGATATTTATTGTTTTTTCTCTACCAATACTTACAGTACTGGGAGAGGCATTATTGAGAAAATTACCGTAGTTTCTAGTTTTTTTCTATATTTTAGTTATTGGACCAAATCGCTCATGTATACTTTTGGGAATTTGTACATAGATTAGGCAAATTCTTGAATTTATTTTTCTTTTCATTTGTCAAGTTTGTTTAGCCAACAGATTTTACGGATGTAGAGAAGGAAAACACTTGGCGGCATGCTACCATGAAGGTTCCCACCTTGCCTAGGAGTGGTCCTCGGTGCCGGCAAAGCGAAAATACCGTTTTCCTGAAGTACAAAATACATTTGCCCAAAAACGGCAGCGGAGCCGACTACGTTCAACGCGCTCACCAATCAGACAACAAAGAGAAATGGCCTTCGACACAAGAGTTATGAAACAGGAATCAAAGGGGGGAAAGAGTGCGTTCAAAATGCTTTTGGTAAGGCAAGGCACTATCCAATCGGCGGCGCCCATAAGAGAGCGCTACGATTCTGGAAGGTACTGAGAAAATCCAAATATGGAAGATAATCTGCGAATATTTATTCATTTATTAGTTAATTTTATTTTATTTGTCGAGGTCAAGGCCATGAGACCTGCTCTTCCATCTAATCGTTGGACTTGCGAGAGGTAATTGTAAATGTTAGATCCTGGGTTACCGAGGAAATTATAGTACCGAATTGACATTAGTCTGGAGTGAGGGAAACCCCAGATGAAAACCTCAACGAGTTCGGTCAAGTAAGGATTGAACCCACACTGTACCGCTCAGCGAGACTACGAAAATAAAGACTCCACCACCAACATTCAATTATCCGCGTCGGTATCTGTGAAAAAGTGTCATTTTTGGAACATTTAGATAATGTCATTCAGACTATTCTTGTCTATTATGGCAGGAAGGTTCGTGATTCTAATGTGGGTTCTACGTTATAAAAATCTCGCGCATTTTAGTTGGTTAATCAGAAATTCTTCCTGAATCTGCTGTTTCAAGACCCTAGGTGTCTAAATAGAAAAAAATGTTTCAATTTAGTGGTGAAACCTAGCATGTCACTTTTTTATATTTAGAATGCACGGTCCGTGCATCCTTGTTTCGGACCTATTTGGGCAGTAAAAGTAATATTAAATTGTCTGCAACGAGCTTATCACGCTCCCTGTACTACTGTTTTTGTTGGCATAAACGTAATTGTCTTATACATATTGTTACAACTGGTTATCAGGTGAAATATTTCCTTAAATCCGAAACCAATCACGCTTCCTCATTTGCCATACTAATTCTATTGAGTTATCGAAAAAAATTAATAACAACCGAAATCAATATAAAGGTGTTTTGTGGTTGATTTGTAACTGTATTGCTTGGGGCATCTTCGTTTTGCCCGAATAAACTAATTATTTATTTGAAATTCGTTATGAAGATAAGCAAATAAAAAACTCTTAAAAGTGAAAAAAAAATGTAAACAGTGATAAAATTTTAAAGATTAGTTTTCTGTAAATCTAAGTCTCAGATAATCTTAAGTTAGGATATATTTTAAGTTAAACAAGTTTTCCATAACTACTTTTAGTATTTAAAAAGATTATTCTTTTGTTATTCATCTTAATATTGTAAATATTATTTTGTTATTTTTCTATTAATTGTTACATTTTTATATTAAAATTACAGTTTATTTTATGAAATAAGAAAATGTAAATGACTTGTTTACAATAACTCGCACTTGCAGAGCATCACTCTACGGAGATGCGTCATTCTCACTACCACTCACTTTTCGATTAATGTGAGCAGCTGTTTACCTCGGTGGTTGTTCGGCGAGAAGAGTGGTTCTGAATTCAGTTTTAGGTCGGGAATTCTTTTTTTTTTTACTTTTCTCTCATAAAGACGCAAATTTTGGGACATTCTGCATAATTTGAGTTTTTTCATGAAATATTAGAAACCAATATTGTTAGTAAAAATTACCATTCTTTTTCCTGAACATATCATAGTATTTGTTATCTCAAATAAATTCAACACAAAATGATGAATATTATTCAATAGAAAAATAACTGGAAAATATTGCTTAGAACTTCCAAAAAGTTTCATATTTCTTGAACTTACGAAAGATGTAACATTTATATTAATTTTGTTCAATCAGCTAAATATACATATTCATATATAACCCTTTTTTCTTTCCAAAACACTTACTATTGTTGAAACTAATTTTCAAACAATTTTTACTATTTACTTCCATTCCATATAATCCAGATATATGAATTGTTACTTGGGTCTTTTCTTTGGACGATCAAAGACTCGAGATTGAAGTCGTTGTCAGGGTAGACGAACCATGATGTCTGATTGAAATTTAAAAAAAGTGTATCTACCAACAAATTGAAAATTGATATTTTAGAAGAAATTAATGTATATGTTAATAATCATAGTTAATTTTAACATACCAAGTGAACATTCTAATCTCTCAAACGATTCGTAAACGAATACTACGAGCTTCTCAAAAGCTAATTCAATTTCAATTCTATGGAGCAACAGATCTCGTAGATATCCAGTGAGCTCACGGCTAGCCACCGCAGAAACGTCAAACTGGCGCGATCCTTACAAATTAGGGCGCACCACAGTCCCCTGGGAGTGCTCGAAAGGGTTAAGGGCGTGACGAGGATGACGAACCGCGCACTGGCCCAACTGACCCGGACGCAGTTTATTCCGGTACCGTACCGATGCTATTAATTCCGTGGTCGTCTCTGAGCTAGCAGCTGTGAAACCTTCTAGACCGTTTCACTTGGGTGGAATTAGTGTGCTTGTGAAACCAATCGATTGCCAAATGATGTATTACTGGGTTTTTGTAGGTACGAAATAACTGGTTAATTTCACTAATAAAATTGTATTTTAAACGAATCATGAAGATGTTTACACAATATTACCTATAGGTGGCGTCTATTCAAATTATAAATCTCGAATTTCTTGTTATTTTAATAGTTACTATTATAAACAATATTTTTGAATAATCTAGAATTTGATAATAATGTGTACTTCTGAAATAACGTTTCTAGTTTATGTTAAATACATATTTGTTGGTATTCTGTTAATATTATAACTCGAATCAATCTATTTTTCTTTCCATCTTAGGAATGTGCTGAAATGGTAAATCATCTTGTGCTTTGGGGACCTTGATTGGAATTGATTGCATGATCCCTTTCTTGATTACGGAGAGTAAACTAGTTTATTGTCCTCCACGTACTCATACGTAGTTTTTAACTGCTCTTTTGACGATAAATTTGTTTCATAGTACTGAATCCGCCAGATAAAACTTTTTTTCAAGTGCAGCAACGCTTATGGAGTGCAATATAAATTGATACCATAAATAAATAAAATATACCTTAGCATAGAGTACTTTCTGTTACATTCTACAAACTATAATTCATCATTTCAAATAAATGCTAAACATAATTATTTAATTTTTTTTCTGTGTAATCATACTGATGATCATTAAAAACATGACGAAATTAAAATCCTTCTTTTTTTCTAGAAACAACAGAAGTGTTTCCGTTTTTTTTTTTTTTTTTTTTTTGCAACTTTCAGAACATGTTGTGACGATGGATAATGTCCAAAAAGATTGTAGTAAAATGATAGTATAACATCGTCAAGAATTTCATACAGAGAAGAACTATTTAATTACCTTTTTAAAATTGAAAACATAAAATTGCTGGGCGAATTATATTTAATAAATCGCGGCAAAAATTTAATTGTATCATCAACATTCACATATTATTCTATTTTAAACGTTGTAATAAATACATTTATGATAAACAATTATACCTCAAATGTTACAAAATTTACACACAACAGATAAGTTGTGATTCTTTTAACTCCCAGAATACTTGCCTTCTTTATGGAACGATATCTCAATCAAAGGAAATATTGTTATTAGTGACCCAAATGTATTTTTAAAATGTATGTATTTTAATGCTATGTTGGTATCAATAATTTGCCGTCGTAAATCACAACAGTTTTAAGTGGTACGAAGAAAAAATATACGGGTAGGATTTCCTGACTAAATCGAATAACATGCAACCAAACTTACCGGCGTGTTAAGCTTGTTGCATACTCTTCAGGAACACGCGGGTAATAATTGATCACACTACTGATAATCAATCCATGTGACACCACATTGTAACACAAATAAATCTCAATGAAATGGTACCCACAACTTGGGGATGTCTGTGGCGCTTCGCGACACCACGTCACGGGATATTTTAATTCCAGCACTACGCAAGGGTTAGGGCTATCTTGCGGGAAAAAGGTGCTAACTTGCGGTAACTTCAAGGTACTAAACTCTACAACAGATCAATTTCTTATCATAGCACTACAGACATTCCCAAAATTTGGCACGAATTCAAAAGCAATATGGGTCGCGCACATACATAATCTCTGGTATCATCACGTATGCCGTATATGAGAAAGATAAACTAATTAAACATTTTGGGGGGTAATACCCCAGTATTTTTTTTTTTTTAGTATTGAATTACATAAGTTGATACTAAATAATGGAGTCAGAGTGGCTCAGTGGATAGAGCACTGAGTTGCTGGCTGGATGGGCGGGGATCGAATCACGTGAGGTGGGGAATTTCATCACGCCTCAATATCCAGACTGGCTACCAGGCCAACTCAGCATGCTATAAAATGAGTACCAGGATCTATCCTGGGGTCGAACCGGTCGGAGCGAGATGCTGACCACATCTCCTCCTCCTAGTACCGGGGTCAAGAAATCGCGCAAGCTCAACCCTCCGCGAAGGTCAAAGCCCACATAGGGCTGTAGTGCCAGATAAGACGAAGAATACTAAATAATATTCCCTTATGATTTAATATATATTACTGTTCAAGCAAATTGTAAGTGCAGCGGAAAAAAATATTTTTCCACCTCTTAAAAAATGAAAAATTAAAAACTTTATGGATATAATAAATTTTATTAATGCTTTCTTTACCCAAATTCTTAAAAATGGGTCTATTACTGAGATGTTTCGGGATTTTTGATTTTTTTTCAAGGGTTCTAATGAAATGTCGTCGTTATTGGGTGAAATTGTAGTTGAGGAGTTTTCAATTGCTGTGTGATTGAGTGGTTAAATGTAATTTCCTTCATGGCAATAATCATTCATCTGTATTGTATGGGGAAATGTGGTGTCCATCTTGTTGATGCTCGTCCGCAGACTCAAGTTGGAATAAATTGGCATCTGGCCATACTAACTAAGCTCGTCCTTTGCCAATACACTTCACTCATTTGGTTGACATTTCTATAAAAAACCGGTTATGCAATGTACAGGACTGTGGGTGATTGCTGCATTAAATAAATGATTGTTACAAAAATGGTTAAGAATGGAAATTTATGATATGGAGATATGGAAGTAAGTGGCATTGGTGTAATACTAGAACAAAATATTACAAAAATTAAAACATCTATCCAAATTACCGATTGTCAACATTTATTATTTATTTCAAACCATGATTTCTGTAATCTTCTTTGTTTTATAAATAATTTGAATGGTTTGGCATACAAACTTCTTTCTTAAATATGTTCTCTTTCTATAGCCTACCCCTCTCACTACAGCATCATTGCTTCTAATGTTGACGAGCCCTTAAAGCCCCACAAAAAAAACAACAACTATAGCATCAAGCAAACTTCTCCTAAAGCTATATTAACGTACTCTACATGTGGGGTTAGTTGTTATAGAATATTTTCAAAAACAATTCTACGGGTAAAAGTTTTGAAACATTGGTTTCTACATAACTTTATAATACAAGAGTTCTGAGGTATACCTCAAATTTACAGAAATAATCCCAGAAGAAGAAAAATCGAACACCAAATACTATTTATACTAATTCTGTTTTCCTAAGTTAATCCAAACTAAGTTTAATCCCAATTGAATCCATTGTAAGTGCCAAATATTTAAAATATGGACATTGATGTAAGTACCATCCAAAAAACGCTCCAAAATACATATCAATTTCCCTGTCTGTCAATGCGTTAGCCTAGCAATTTGTCTACTTTCATGTACAGCGATAGCAATTAATCACCACAAGGGACCAATATTACCATGACATTGGTGTTGTCAAGATGAACATGTCTCAATTAACACGTTAATGAAACAGCAAAATGTTCTATGCCAAACTCTACGTACGATACATTTACTAATATTACGATACATTTGTTCTAATATCATGGACCAATTAAACTATAAGATTATCAATGTAGCAAATTATATACATGGAAATGTGACGTCAGAGCTTTAAAACAAAACACTCGTCCAAAAGAAAGGAGCATAGAGAACCTTAGTGAAGACCAAGAAGCCCTGGGTTATGGAAGGCTTAAAACTCTGAGTTATGGAGAAACTGAGGTATTCTCAGACAGATGTCTCGGAAGATTATAATCCCTCGGCTCTTCCCGTGCTCCACGCTCAAGCTCACCTGCACACAGTTGAAATTACCGGATTTGCTTCAGATTGATGAGATTTTAATTATATTACTACTGATCCTCAACAACGCTGCACGGCAGTTAATCCAGGGTTACTACTAGCGTGGTTCTTTAACAGGAAAGTGTACATTTCAGTTACTTAATTTAAGCAATATATTAATTATTAATCTTTTGGTATTCATACATCTTTGACAATCTGAAATGCATTAAAACCATTAATATCTATTCTCAAGTTGTTCATGATTTCTGTTAATTATTACGCTCAATATACCGTTCGAGCATCATAATTCTCATGTGTTTCACTAATACTAATAATAAATTACATCCATAAGTATTTTCATTAACAGTTTCCAGGTAATACGCAGAGAGTGTACTCAAATAAAATGTATGTTTCATCGTTTTGGAGTAGAGACGTTGCTGGGGTATGTAATAAAAGTCAAAGTTTACTCATTATCTATTGTGCAGATATCTGATTTGACGGGGGAAGTTTGACAATTATATTAGTATTGTTACTACGACGGTCCAACCTGTTTTTAAGGAAATTTCTATACATTGAGTCGATATCTTGGCCCAAATGTTTATATGAATACTATACAAAATGTGAAATTCATAAAATTCCGTTTATGCATTAGCTGTGACAAACGTGTAATTATGGGATGTGATAATCCACAGACATTGCTACATTTTGGCCTCACTTTGGTTTCATAATATTTTGGATTTTATTTCGCATAATTTTCTTCAATTACTTGTCACTGGGAACAGGCTGAATTTCAACTAATACGTATCATTTTAGCAGTCGTCATTGAAATTTTATTTCAATATTTCTAAGTTGATCGTTAATTCCAAAAAAAATATATAATCTTCGAAATTTTGTTAATCTGTGTCTCTTTATATATAATAAAAGAATACTATAATTGATATTTAACAATAGTTAAGTGAATTGAATAATTCTCTGTAAACAATTCGTATTATTTTGCCTTGATTACAAACAACCGCATACAGATTCAAAATTTGCACACAAATATATCTAAAAAAATAACATCTAATTTCACGAACAACCATTAAATTTGCAAATAATATAGTGAACTTATGGCTGACAGTGCTGGTTATCGATATTTTAAATGGGTGATATGGAAATAATAGGTAAATAATTTAATGCAGTCATTTATTGGCCTTTAATTTCATTGAATGGCTGTATTTGAAAATTGATTAAAATATCTTAAGGTGTCAGTATTTGCGAAAAGGTTGAAGAATTTTTAAGTCCACAATAATTATTTTTCTATAGGTTCAAATGGATCTGCCAATTTGCATAATATGTAAAAAATTAAAATGCCAAAAAATTCACAGGTCAAATTCTTTGAGTTCTCCCTCGACAAGAATATTTAGTGAAACAAAAGAAACCAATATTGCGACAGAAGTTTCTATACCGATGTAATTTCAGTCATGCATCCTCAGACACTCGGCACGTGTCACGGCAAGGTTTCCAAGTTATCCGGTAGGGGCGCTGGCAATGCAAAGACCTCCCGTTCGAGCGGATTGTCTGCCTCTTTTATTCACACGTCACAGTCCTTTGTTACGCAACACGGCAACTGCACGTATCGTGCGGCACGCCATATTCCCTCCCACTGTCATTCTCCTGCCCTCCATGCACCTTGGTCTCTTTCTATTAAGGGTGAGACAAATGGAGTAGCTGTTGTAGCTGGAAATGCCTAGGGGAAGAGAATTATCAGCTGTCATGTAATGAACATTAACGGGGATAAACTCAATGATAAACCCTTTTCTCGCTCGTACGCAATAATCAACAGTGAAGGGAATTAATATGTCTGTGAGCATTTTGAACTTAAAATTTCCTACGGTAGAACGTTCTTAGAAATGTGTAGGTGTCCGCTTAGTGGTAATCTCAAACAGCAATACATTTAAAAGCGGGAGGGGCCAACATAAATCTTCAAACCATGGGGTGACGATAGAAATAATTAGCCAAATATAGCATTAATTATTTAACTTTGTCACGTTAACGTTAATTATTTTGTATTATAGTGACATTAATTACAATAAATACATTTTATGTAGTCCTGCATTAATGTATTTTACAATACTCCTGATAAATAAAATGGTACTGGAACCTAATTCATTTTGGTGCTTATATAAAGTTATATACTTTTACACAATGAAATGTATATATTACTGAATAATTAATTATAATATAAAGTAGTTTAATGCAGGGTATGCACTATTTTTGTACTACGAGCATGAATCATTAAAATATTAACTTAAATATATAATAAACAACTTCAACGAATTATAATTTATTTCCTTATAAAGTTAAGTGTAATATAAAATCAAATATGTAGCATAGTACAGATGTATTCAAGTCTTCCAAAAATATCAATCAGGTATCTCCAATATATGTACAAAATACAATTATAAATAAATTATATATTAATTTCACATCATTTTTGACTAAGATCATTTCAATTATACTTTGGTTACTATTTATATCTATATAATAAAAAATAAAATTACATTTACATGTAAAAATAAGTTAATACACAAAGTATTAATTAGAATTGATAATGAATACATTCTTTGTTTGTTTTTCAAAATTTAATTTAATTTAACCAGTTTATAATAACATAACATAAATTTGATCATATATCCGTCGGTGTAAAAATGATGACGTTAACATAAGCCGTGTCGGAAATGCCAAGATACTTTTTTTTCTGCTCTCCACTCTTCCTCAAATCCACGTTTGTAATTCATCTAGCGGTGAGATTAATGCAATTATTATTTCCAGGGTACATGTAATTATCTCGTGGACCTCCGTTCCCAGCAAAATTAGAGTTCCTTTGCACGAGTGGGGCTGACCCGAGGGGTGAACTGTGTGAACACGTGCACGCCGAATGAGGGAATAAGAGAGGTCACGTGAAGTCGTGAGACGACTTCCATCTCGGAATGAGGAAGATCTCAGACGAATGACTCTTCTTTCCGGAGGGATTTTGTGTAGTCTTCTCATAAGCTATTTAAACATTTAAAAATTTTCTTGTCTTTATGCTTTGTACTTAAAGAAGCTAACAAAAAGAATTATTGACAAATAACGAAACAAAATAAAAATTAAACAAATGCAAAATACGAATTTTTTTTGATAAAGTGAAATGAAAAAGAAATAATAGAAGTTCAAAGTTTATGAGACGTGTTTGGAAAGCACGAACATAGTAGTTCATTTATTATAATAATTATCAGCTAAAACATTTTTTAAACAATTATCATTTTCAATAGTCAATTGATTAAACAATAATTTATTTTAAACATAATTTAAAATGAATTTTCAAGTATTAATTGATCTTCTTTATATGGGTTCGAGTAATTTTGAAAGTAGTAATTTTTGAATCACTAGTGTGACGTTAGAGATCCCTCCACTGTACTACCAGTTAATAGCACAGTGCGTTCGTCCGAGATAATTACTCAATAGAAACTTCAATACCGCTCGACGTTACTTGCGGTAATGGTAGCGACTAGTAATTTACTGCTACACAACTTATTACTTTCGGAATGCTGCCACCACTGAGTTTGCCAACAGAAACTCATAAAGATAAAAATTGAATATTATGTACAAAAATTTACATAATTTACAGAAATATACAAAGTGGAAAGTATATATGAAAGACCTCCATTCAAACTCCGAGAGCTGACGGTTCTGAAACATTACACATTGACTCAGCCCGTTGCAAACCGCAACTTCTCTACACCCGCCTCCGACATCGAAGAAGAGTCAATATTTCGGTTCGGCGTCCCACACAGCCTCCCCATTTGAAAATCTCGCCTGTGACTGCTCCTAAAGCCACTCTATTTAACACATGCGATGCACACGACACCACATAGTTCCAATATATGTCCACGTCCCTTCATTGACGCGCACGGCGAACTACACATTTCCTGGAAATTGTTCACTTTTCAGCTCTCGTTATTATGACTGAATCCATTGTTAATAAAATATAATTTTGTCCTACCGAATGTTTGAGAACTGTTCTTGTTTTACATTTGTACAACTAGAATCGGGTAAACAGGCAAGGTTTAGGGATAATTAAGTTCAAAGTTAATCGTTTATAGCTATTTACTGTTGAAGTGAATATTTTTGGGCAAATAAATGCATGTATTTATTCCAAATATTTTATTTATTTTGTGTGAGGGGCTTTAGAGCTCTTCAACGTCAAGGTCATTAGAACACTTGCAGGTGAGGAAAAATTCAGTTTTTCACACTAGGAAAGAGTCGTAATAGCTATTCCCCGTGTGATGGACACGCCGAATATCTCGACCATACCCACTAAAAAAACCCTCCTGAATTCAACAATATCTAAATATAAAAATGAGATGAAATAAAAGGAAATAGTTGCCCAATACACTATATCACAAATGAAAAAAATTCTTAAGTATATAATTTTTAAACTACGGAAAGGAAGAATACAAGGAAAGAAGAAAGGGGAAGAGGAAAGAAGAATGCGAATTTAAACCTTCCCGAGATCTTGTGGGAGGAGCCCCGATCTACTTATAAATTTCAATACTTTATTAACATCATTCGTTTCATTTCCGAGAATTGTTGGTAAAACTGCAACCGGACCAATTAGTCTCCGTATATTGGTGTATTTTCTGCAATCAGTTACTAGGTGACGCACTGTCAGAGAAGAGCTACACTCCTCACAAACAGGTTCATCAAGTAGCAAGAGATACCGATGAATGAGAGGACAATGTCCTATGCGCAGGCTAGTCAGCATGACTTCCTCGCGTCTGGCTGACCTACAGGAATTGCTCCATTTCTTAACAGAAATTGCTTCAGAAATTGTTAACCAAGGACATTTAATGTAAACAACGATTAAAATTAATTTTGTTTTCAATGTAGTGTTGATGTGAAATAAACAATTCCACAAAAAAAAATCATGTACATCAACACACAAATGACTCAGAAAATTTGCGTTCCTTTTCTGCGTAACAGGGTGGAGCAAATCACACAAAAAGTGTAACATTTTAGAGCAATAAAAATACGCGTTCGCCACGTTCTTTTGTTCCCTCGAACACATTGTTCCCTGATTGTTTCTATTCCGACAACATTTTCTATTCTTCCCTGGACGACCGCCTTTCCAAGTCGGGCAGAATTTCTCTGAAATAGATGGTAATTGACATGAGTTCTGTGACAAATGACAGCGCTGTGGCTCGTCCGACTATGCTGGAATCTCTTACCAATGCTGTTCTTTATTTTGTGTGCCTCCTAGTCTAACGGTTGAACCTAGCTGATTGTGTGAAGGTGGAGCATGAAGAACAAAATGAAAACGTAATTGGTTAGAGAATTTCAATTATTGTGTTTCTTAAGGTTTAAATATGATTTAATTTTAATGCTGTATGATGCATTATTTTATACTCTTTATAATTGTTCTGATGCTCTGTATTGTTTTGTGGGTCTTTACGGCTCGTCGACATCGAGGTCATTAGAGCCCTTAAAACTTGTACAGGTAGGGGAAATGTAGTTACGCACTAGGGAGAGCCAACATGACTCTCCCCGCGTGTGGGACTTGCCGAGTGTCTCAACCATACCCACTAAAACTCTCCTAAATTACAACTCAAAACTCAAATATCAACATAACTCAAAACATTACATATATCATTATAAAAAGTGGGGAGAAGAAAGAGGAAAATGAAAGATACCCTAGCATCGGGATCGAAAATAACAAGAGGTGACCGAGGAAGGTCAGGAAAAAGAAAGGAAAGAGCCTTGCACAAGGAAATGGAAGTAATGCCAGATTCTGCTCCGGGTCCATGTTTGCCAAACACGTACTTGCTAGATGTAAGTCCCCTGGGGGTGATGATCTGTTTACATTGTTAATTCTGAAAATAAGGAAGAGTGGCATGTGCCTATAACCAAAAGTTATGGGGGAAAGAACTATCTACTATATTATTCTAGTCAATAAAATCTTTTATCTTGCTAAATAAAAGTAAGGGTGACATTGCTATACAGACTAATTAACTGGGGTCCAGTAATAAATAAATAAATAATAAATTTATTGTCAAAAAACAGTACAGAATGCGTATGACCACGTGGAGGACAATAAACTAATTTACCCTCCGGAAGCAAGCAAGGAACCATCCCATCAATTCCGATCAAGGGCCCTAAGGCAGAGGCGGATTCAAAAATTTCAGCAAAAGTTCCTAGATAAGATAAAAAGTTAGCTGCGAGTTATAATACATATATAATGTCAATATGTTTGTAATTTAA
>NNCF01131154.1:7132-19316 GCA_002313205.1 Laupala kohalensis | reverse complement strand
GTGATCCATTTATTGTATTTCTTTGTGTTAATTAACTTGCGTTTTATGGGAAAACTATAGTTGTAATGTTTTAGGAATATTGAGATAAGTACGTTGAATTTGTCGTCGGTGTTTTGGCAATTGTAAACATCTTTCCATGTTTCTTCACGCAAATAATTTACGAATATGGATTTATTTATGTCATTAAACTCTCTTGTAAATTTGTAAAGGATTTTAAGCGGTTTTAGTGTATTATTAATAGTCAATACTTGAGCAAGGTGATCACTGTATCCGGCGATAAACACTTCAGAGAGATACGAGATTCCATTGTTGACTATAATTTGATCTAGCAATGTTTGAGATGAGCCGGAGAGGCGAGTGGGGTCATTTATCGTAGTAATAAGGTTGAAGGAGTCGATAAGATTCTTGAATCGATTAACTGGTGAATGTGCAGAGTCGGATGTACTCAGGAAATCGATGTTGAAATCGCCACATATAACGATAGATTTAGTAGATTTATGTGTGATATGTTTTAAAACAATTTCGAAGTTCCGAAAAAATATGTCAAGATCTGATTGAGGAGGTCTATAAATACACAAAACAACAATACCGGTGTCGGTCAGATTAACTGCAGAAAATTCGAACACACCATCTACGCAGAAGTTCTCGTAGCCTGTCAGTGGAGAAGATAAAATATCATTACGAACGTAGATACACGTACCTCCGTGGGGATTAATTAGATGTTTCTTTTAGGAAAGTTACGATATTTCTAGTTTTTTGTTTTTGTTTTACTTTTAATGTGATCACAAAGCATTTTTCCTAAGAAAATATTTCATTACAAAAATTAAGGACAAAATAATTTCCGACAAATTTCTTCTTTGTTTTTGTCCTATGAGACAAATATTTTGACCGTTACAGTCCGTCGTATGTTTTCTCCTGAAGAATTTACAAATTCAACACGTTCTAACAGATAAACTGTACGCTTAGTAAAAAACACATTCAGGAATAGATGACAGGAAAGTATGTCTATTTTCTTGCTATAATTGTAATTTTCCTTTTAACATACGTGTTTCTTTAAATTATAATAAACACTAAAACAGGTATAAGTTTTTTGTAAGGTTTCCATTATTTTCGTAATTTCTGAAATTTATGGAAGTGCAAAAGTCAAAAATGGTTATCAGTATCCTAAATAATACATAACCAAAATGTCAGTTTTCTTCCACAATTTTCAGTCAAATATTTTCAAATTGCTGGAGTATAAATTCAATGCCCTCAGGTGGGCTAGTAATTTACCTCTTTTGATAAAAACAAATGTATGCACGCAGTAGAAAATTTTGTTTTCTTTTTTACACTGGACAAATAAGTTACATTCAATATTCTATCTTAACCTATTGCAGCATTAATGACTGACCGGATTATACCAATGTACACATTAACGAGAAGGGTATGCGTGTCATCAGAATTTTAATAGCTTTTGGTCTGTTAACTGAGAAAAAATAGTGATAATTCGCTTTATTTAACGCTATTCTAAACTTCATATAATATTGAGCTTATAAAAAACTTATTTTACACAACTTAATAACTATATAATTTATTCCCGTGAGTGTAATATATTTCATTGATGCATAACGTACGTAATACTGTACAAATAATTTATACAATATTAATGTCCAAAATGAATATCATTCACAAAAACTTTTCAATTGGAGTTTTGACTGAGCATAATTACTTACCGGAAATCTTAATGAAAATGAACGACCATAAATTTAGATTAATAGAAACAATGCAATGATTTGTATTGAACTGTCCTCAAAACATATAGGATCAATGGGCATTTGTGGTCACATAACGATTTCAAAATTATTCCAATATTTATGGACCCGATGTTCTTGTAATATGTCACATACAATGTAATTTATCTACTTCCATTCACCATTTTTTCTTTTTTGATTCAAAAACAATTTTCAAAATAAGTTTACAGTTTCATAAACACTTTATAGATGATAATTTATTGGTATATTTCAATTTTAAAAAACATGTTCCATAATGTGGGAAATCGCTCTCTGATACGCTACTTGCACCATTTATTTAAAAAATTAGATTTATTCACACGTAATTGAGGATTGAGGTTAATCATACGAGGTATTCAAATGAATGGTAGATTGTTTAGATGTAGAAATATTGCAACTTTTTTTGATTTTTTGTTAATATATCCATGAATTTTTTTTCTGTTACATCAAAGTTCAAGGGAAATAATATAAATATATGACACTTATTGGATTTGAATGAGAAACAGCAGAGTAACAGCGTCACAAATATTGACACATTTCCGATTGTGAGTGATGATAATGATTGTGAGTGAATCCTTTTCCTTCTTCAACCGGAAGAATTCACATCTGCATGAGGAAAGTCATTTTCTTCCCTTTCGTTTAATTTGAAAATTGATTTATTCATGGTTTATCATTGTGTCATTTCTCGCATTTCATTGTCTCTTTCTTAAGATCCAAATATTTGTTATAATATTTTAATTTCTGGTTATTGTCAGTGACATATGGAATTGAAATTGTTCATTGTTCATTATTTCATTAAATTAACAGGAAAAAATATATAAATTAATTCTAAATAAATATTGAGAACAATAAAATTGTAGGAGGCCAAGAAGAGAGGATGAATGATTGGCATGAACGGTGAGGGTAGAGAAGGCGGTGGAGAAATACTGTTGCGGTATCTAGCGGTAGTATTATGTGCTTCTTGTTAAATTAAGTGCCAGCCGTCCTGGTAGACGCGCAAACCATGTCGACGTATCTAGTAGACTATACACAGGAGTGAAAACTTCTTCATTTGGGGATAGGGTTCAATATGTACGAAAAACGGCGTCAGTTGGGAAATGCAAACCCGTCTTCAGCGCCGCCAGACGGTGATTTTGGAACTAATTTAAATGGTTTAAAAAGATCCGACTCCCTCCATACTATGCGTGTATTGTAACTCCTAATTTGAAAATTCTACGGAAATTCTCTAAAAATGTTTTGATAATAATTCGGAAAACTCATGGAAACTTCTTTTTATATTATTCATTATCTTAACCTTTTTTTAACATCTCAACAGGTGTATTAGCTCTTGCTATGTTTCTAGTGCCCTAGTGATGAGCGTCCTGACCTGGAAAACCAAAGTGCTTCGAGTGCCAGTGTTGTCTGAAGCCTTACGATCAAACTAGAAGGAACATCTGAAACATAGCGGAAGTGATACACCTGTTGAGATGTTAAAAAAAGGTTAAAACGATGAATAATGTTCAAAAGGATTCGAATAATAAAACATCGTTAAGGAACAGTTTCTTAACACGTTCCGTAGGAAAAACAATTCTTGTATAATACAAAAAAATTACTTTTTGGTGCACTTTTTAAAATCAGTTTTAGCTTAGTTTCCATTGTTTGATTGTTCATTTGAATCTCTATCATGCCTATTGACTCGTCAGATGGTATGAGTGATCCAGGTGCCAGACAAGCACAAAACCATTTACTAACATTTCAATAAAGTTATATATTCTGGTTATAATGAAAATTGTAATTATATTAAGTCCCTTGATCGGAATTGATGGGATGGTCCCTTGCAGTTTGTACTGTTTTTTGACAATAAATTTATAAATTTATTTATTTATTTAACAGTAATTCAGTAATTGAGTTGCAGCAAAAACCGCGAATAATTAACAACACGGTCTTTTAAATTGAAACTATGAGTTTGAATAATGGTCTCTAGTTTAACTACTTTTCCGACAGTTTTCGTTGAATCATTTTCTTTGCTGGAAAGGCAAGACAAGCTTCGTACCGATCTTTTCTATATTCAATTTGTGACATGTGATAATTTTTTTATCATTTCATGGGAATTTGCACGGGAACTATTTTTAATGGTCCCTTCAGAGGCCTCATCCACAGAATCGCGTACAATTTCAAAAAGGTTTTATTCAGATATTAGCTTCATAAGGTCAAAATTTTATTAGATAATATGTAAATAGTTTATGCTTTGATTGACATAAACTGGACTTCAAACACGGTCCCTCATTCTACCTTACAGTGAATTTTCATTTGAATTTTCTAAAGAAATAAGGAGAAATAAAGAACTGCATTAAGTAAGTGTAAAAGAGATGTTCATGAAGTGTTAGTCGTGACGGAGCAAGTCTCGGGGAATCCCCTTTCCCCACTGCCGCCAGGCGTTGCAACCGTATTTCCCTCTGCGAGCAACGCTTCCTTTAAGCAAGCTCATCACCGCCACATCACCATAGGACTCACGAACACATCCTCATATCCATATTAATATGGCACCCTGCGCGCTCCACTGTAAGTTAACCCTCATAACCCTCACTTCTCCTCCTCCGGTTGGAGGTCCTCTATATGCACGCATTCTAATATATACGCTGCTAGTTCCGAAAGCTCGCATCAACCACACCTCACGTTCCGAGTCCTACCGAGGTTTTTAAACGAGTTTCTGTTTACATATCTCACTGGGAATTAAAAGTAAATGAAAACTAAAGTTTAATTGCTCTGCATCAGCATTTCAAGGAAGGCAATCAAATTAGTCTTCGGGAGTCCCTTACTTAACAAGTCCCAGAGACTTCAGCCACTGCTTCCCCAACCCTGGAATGTCCTTTTCCCGAAAACGACGGTCTTTAATAAGCGGCCATGTTGAACGGTTCGATATGAAATGGAAGTTCCTGCTGATAAAAGGATTGGCTGCAATCGTTGGAAAATGCCGACTTTGGCCTTTTGGTCGTTTAAAGCATTGCGACAGGATAAAGGGAGAAGGCATAAGCTATGGAAATGAGAAATGCTACAAAAAAAAACGTGTCTGCTACATAAAAAGAATGACGAATGTGATTCAATGAAAGGACACTTTTGTGTAAAATGTACGTTTCGGAGTAACTAATGATGACACATCGAAGTCTCTTGTACGTTTGTACTCATGATTAAGCTGTCCTTTCATGCTTTCAGTTTCTATCCAAACGATATCCCGCTACTTGAAATAATGAACAGAGTTGAATGAATACAATGCTTTAAATTGAGTAGAGAACATGTCCTATATGTTGGAGTGATTTTGAAAGCAAAACAAATGGGATGAAAATAAATATACTTCACACAAATATTTATCCAGCAAAATTATTCCCAATATATTTTACCGGTACGTCCAAAATCCCTTTATGTATAATTATCTCTGAAATAAAACATGTTGATAATATAATTTATGTATTTAATTATTTGTTTGATACGATGCTTTCAAACACATAATTATTTTCCATTGATGTTGTTTCCAAAATAATTGAATATTTCTAATCAAATATTAAATAACTTAAGTTGCACACGTTTGAATCCTGTGCTCAATTAGTAACAACGCTTCGCAAGTGTACTAAGTATATGAAATATTTACCTTTGGATGAACGGTGTATTGATTTATTGGTTTTGCTTTAATTCTTGTAATGAAGTCAACAGACAACAAAAAGTTTAACTGAAGATCAGAACAGGTCATCAACTATACTAGTTCGTCAGTAACTGAGATTTGGAGGGAGCTTATCAAGAATACGTTGATACTACATATTATTATTAAATAGAATATTTTATAGCACTACTAGCGACAAATTGGATTGAAATTCCAATCGCCGGAAGACATTTTCCCTCTTCTTTCAAAGGTAGCATTTGATGAGTTATTTTGGATTCTACATCACACAACAGGAAGCACAACAACGATGGTAACACATTATAATATATAGTTATACATTTTCTTTCAGAAAAATTGCGCCTATGCAAGATTCTCTGCATATATATGTGCAGAATTGAGTTTCGCTTGGAAGCGGATCGACGTATCGTACTGACGTTCGAATGCACAGCCACCCGTCATGTTGGTCAGTTTCTCAGCTGTATGAGGGAGATGACAGAAAAAGAGTAATATGGCGCTGAAACTACTGATTCAAATGAATCTTTATTCTGCCTCTTCGTCCACTTCTTTTCTTTGATGCTTCATTTTGTGCAAGGTAATCATCAATTTTGTGTTGTTGTATTGCAAATAATTGTATTTTATTTTACTTCTATGACGTACTTCAATTATTTCTTTCTCTTGAGTATCTTTTCTAACTACGTTCATATCAATCTATTGTGTATGTGCGTGTCTTTACCGTTGGTTTCCCGTTGTTCCCAATGATGCTCAATGAATAGATAGTTGCAATATGCTTAAAATATACTAGGCAACTAAATTCAATAAAAATACATTAAATGAGGCTGAAACATTGTCCTATAATATCAAATCTCAAATAAATAAAATTACAATAATTGAAAGTACCAAAAAGGACGGAAAGTTAACAAAAAATTGCAGCTATCCCTTCAATGAGAGTGAATTCCGGGGCGTTTTTACATGTTCATCTGTCCAAGCTTTCTGGAACTCTCTTAACAAACATACGGCGTGTGCTCAATCCATATGCGTCCTTTGAACTCATGGAATCTCCAAATGTTTATCAACAACATGATGCACGTAGAGACTCTTGTGTGGACGGCATTTGTTATGCTGGCCTTGGACATAGAGCGTCTGGGTTGTTTGTCTTGACGACGGTGATGTCTTGTCTTTACAACATATATCTAAATGTATTAATGCATGTGGGGTTTTATCGTATATAAAACAGCGTTTAATGCACAGCCTGTACTTAAGGAGCATTTGAAAGACGTACAGACAAAAACTTTGCTACATATGCACATAATTAATATTTTATAAATCCCCCTATTGAAATTGAAGTTGTGTACCTGCAGAATTTCCGATTGTCATTCGGTATTCCAAAATGACTCCATCATGTACGATAGTGTTCATACATCGAGAGTGAGAAAGTAGTCCAAGTAATAAACGATGTATATAGTATATACAGAACTATACATCCACATTATAATAATCTCAACATTCATTTACTACCAGCAATGGTTTATAGTAGTAACCATTTAATTTGTCACATTAAAGAAAAACGTCTGTTTCATTTATTTCTCCATTAATTGACTTCTGTTTAATAAGTATTCGGATATAGAAGCAATCTCCACCAGGTAGCAATGACCAAAGCGAAACCATAGTTACCACGATCTCAGCTGCATCTCCCTACAGCCTCGTCGTGCATTAACGTGTTTATCCTCCTAGCAACCGACTGTCGTAATGCAGATCTTTACGCTCGGCAGCCATGTTGTGTCTGCACACAACTCGCCTCGCGTCAACAAAAGCAAATCACCCTTGAGTGCGCTCCATTACTCTCCTCTACCAAGGCTCACACCTCTTCCACAGCTATGTTCTGCTTTGAAGCCTTGCGTGTATATATAAAGTCAATTACTGTAGAACTGGTTTTTCATCCCATAAAGAAAAGCAGTGCACTTTTATAAGATTCTTAATATCATGGTGAGTGATCTAAAAAACGTAATTTCGAAATAATTTTTTTTTGTTGTACACACGGTAAGTGAGTTACTGTAGGTTATTTGGTTATCCACGAGTTTTCACAATACTTTCTAAGTTTTTAGCAGCCAATTAACTTTCAAATACAAATTAAGGTAAATTCACATGTGATAATGTTCACTTACTCGCTAGCAATGAACTAGCACACCGGACGGTTTGTTAGACAAAATGTAAGGATTGATTTACATTTTAAGAGTTTTTTATACAAACTGGTTTCTAAATTGTAACATAAGAATTTATCTTAATGTGTTCGTGCCAAGCCTTATTGCTAGAGCAAAAATCCTTATTGCTAGATTAAAATAATCGGACGCGAATACCATCTGGTGAAAGGTAATCTAAAAGCAAGAAATAGGTTTTTGCTGCACCATGTAATTCATTGCAATAAAAATATACAGCCTAATTTATCATACGTATTTAGTATCATGCATAATTTTCAAATAAAAATATGCTTTTCTCAAATCTGTCTCTCGTAAACATTCTCAACTATTTTTCTCTAACAAGGGGACCTTACGGTCTCGGAAATTCAGATCGGGATGGGACTTCGCAGGTTAATAGTGTACCTCAAAGGTGTCCACCCGGAAGAGTTGTAAAGCAAACTAGCCTGAAGATTCGAAGATAAGGGGCTCTAAAGTTTTAAGTGCAGCTCATATACTGGTCGATTTTTACACTATGACAGCACAGCGAAATGGCTGAGTCTGTAGCGAACTCGTTGAAGTTGAAGATTCCGATGTAATCAAATTATTTTCAGCTTTCGTAATAAACGACCACTTCTTTTAACTTCAAATTCGACTTTTCACTGTATAATGAATCTTGACTGGTTTTGTCTGCAATTTCTGATATTATCGCGATTTCTTCATTAACATACATTTCCAATTCACAATATTTTAAAAATTCCGATAATATTTCGCAGTACAGAACGCTCCAATCTCTGCGAAAGTCAAGAATGAACTGGCACGTTCCTTCGAGTTCTAGAGGAATAATGGTGGGAAAAACTGTATATATCGTACTGTAGCAGGTAAGGACTATTGTTCGATTAGTTCCGTTAGGGTCTTGAAAATTCCTGACCATCTGCCTATGTAGTACAATGGGCAACAGTTATACTCTACTCTTCCATGTAGAAACCGATTCCTGAAATTTACAACGAATATTTTTAACCACTCCACAGCTTATAATATCTTAAAACTTGTAAAACCTTTTTAATAACAATAGTAATTAACGTTGTAATTTGCGTCCATTAAAATGCATTTGAAATTATTCAACTTTTTAAAAATAATTTTTTTCTTTAATTCACATTTTAATTAGCTTTAATAGTCATTTCATAAATAAAATAATTTATGATTTAATTGATAATATTTTAGGTCATTAACTTTAATTAAAAATTGTTATAAAAAGAAGGTAGGATCGAACGTGGATCGCCTGCGTGGCAAGCGAGTTCGCTAGACTCAGACATTTCGCTGTGCTGTCATAGTGTAAAAATCGACCAGTATATGAGCTGCACTTAAAACTTTAGAGCCCTTTATCTTCGAATCTTCAGGTTAGTTTGCTTTAACACTCTTCTGGGTGGACACCCTTGGGGTATACAACTAACCTGCGAACTCTCATCCCGAACTGAATTTCCGAGACCTTAAGGTCTCCTTGTAAGTTGTTTGTATATGAATACCTATGTCTATGTTAATCAAATTAATTATGTCTAGAACTTGTGTTTTGCTACTGCGCCAGGCAATATTAATTCAATTATCACCAATTAATGAAACAAATTTTTCACTTTCTTGCATTAGTCGTATGCACCTAATTTGTGGAGGTTGAAAATCCAAGTCATTTGAAAAAATCTGGAGTGTGTTCCACTGAACTTTCTGTAACGATCCTCCTCTTTCATTTTGTTAACTTCCTGGCAACTCTACCAATTGTTATGATGCTACCCTTATCCACCAATCAACCCTCGGCGTCTCCACCTATTTTGATTTCTACTTGCTGCTTCTGATTAGCAGTGCCTGCTACTCGTGAAATATTAGGCTTCCCATAGCCCAATTAATAGTTTGATTTTTTAAATTATTTATCTACCTACGGAGCTCACTCGCTTGACCTGTGGTGTAACTTCCACAATTATGAGAGGCGGGTCGGCTAGGATATGAAATATAAGCCAGGAACACTTTTCATATAAAACAAGGAAATCATCAAACTAAATACTATATAATCTATGTACTAAACTCCATTGATTACTGCTGTTATCAATCCCCACAAAAGTTTACCATACAAGTAATCAAAACATTACAAATGGAACTATCAAGAATACTTAGTTGATGCTCAGAAGGTACCCGTACAAAACAAACAAAGATTTATAAATGAAATCATTAAGAGCATCTAATTTACGAACGCATGCTGTCGCATGCGCTCGGAGCGGAGCTGCAGCTCACACGACATGATAAGAATTTAAGTATTTACGAAGCACGAGTTATCAATGCGTGCTTCGGACCGTGCGCCTCAGCTCACACTTACTAACCGTTCGCTCCGCGGCCACCTCGTTCATTTTACAAGACGGAGGGAGGGGGACAATCAAATTGAGATGAATTATGATTACATCGCTGACAGTCGTCGGCCCCACGCTCCCCAGAATGCTGACAAGTTCTCGGTGGAAGTGGCGTATCGGTTTTCTGCACCTTCGTGGGGCTAGTCTCCATCACGTACGCCCGAAGAGAAATAATAATGACTCCGCATGATTACTGCGTATTATTAATAAATAATACGCAGTCACACTTGTTAATACATGAATTAAATAAATAATAAAAAATAAAGCAATTTCAAATTAACTTTGCTACGGGAACCGCAACATTTCCAATTACAATTCACAAAAAAAAACTCATGGAACTTAACACACGCAACAAAATTCACAAATTCAAACAAAATTAAAAAATTAAAAATACAAATATTACTAATAACAATAAAATAACAATATTATAGAAGGTGATATATTTCTTAGATCAATCGGATGCAAAATATTTATCATCACAATTCATGGTATCCTAATACATCGAATCGAATTCATGTAAAGATTGCGTGAACTAACTTCCAAATTAAACTCTTTGGAATTATCTTATTTGGAGATTCAAATAAAGCGCCTCCAACAAATCATTTTTTTCGTAATAATTTTCGCTATATCTCAAAAACGGTGCGACGTACAGGAATGTGGTTAAGCAATCTGTACGTAGAATTAACTCACCAATCAAAATGCTTCTAAGTCCAGCGAGGGTTCCTTTTTTTTTTATAGTGCAGATCAGATGCGATAGCACCTCAAATTTGACAATGTATCATATCGTAATTCTGCTTTAACTGGGGAAAGGGTTATTTAAGGGGATTTCTTATAAACATTTGTTTCTGCTTTATGATATTAATTTATCCATTGTAACTCCGTAGAAGCCATTATTCTCGGTGTATTGGTTGCACACAACAACCAATTTCAACTTTGCAATTCAGGAGAAAATGTATGTAATTCTGCTTCTGTAATTTAAGGAAACTAAATGTATACTTTGTTAAAATGTAATAAATGTGTATTTATGAATCTGAGACGTGTCGTACAAGAATCTCTTCTCATATCTTATTTCTTTAGCTCGTTGAAACATACGACTCCCTACATATCCTCTCCTATGTGTACGGCGAATGGCTATTCGTTCGTAAAAACAATACTTCCCTTATACACTGTGTAATTGGAAAGTAAAAACATCAATGTGAAATTTCGAGTCATGTGTAACATTTATTCCATGGTTGTTAGTAATTATGCACTAAAAAAAACTTAAACACGCATACGAATTGAAACTATGAATGGATACAAATTCCCAATGATAATCTATTCTTCTAGTTGTAGTGCTCAAGGCCTACTGCATTCAAGGAGTAAACAATAGGACACCTGCATGCAAAAGATGCAATTAGTAAAATAACTACTAACATATTGGTACGTATAAAGGAGCTATAATAAACTAATATAATTACTATTTTACGAAAGCTTTGAAACATGAACTAATTTTTTTATCGTACAGATACTTAAAATTATATTAGTATATCAATCCAGGTTGTTAAAATATGATACAAATAAGAAACGCTGGCAACTACCCCATTCTATATTTGGGAAGTGTCGAGTTAGTATTGATAAATTCCCCCACCCCAAAACCTATCATGATCGTGGTTTATTAACTGTTCTTTGAGGTCAAATACCTAACTTACTGATTCACTTCTGTATGTAATTCAAGAGTGTGATTCCGGTTACCAACTTCAGTTGTCAAACAAAAGTACCAATAAGACCACAGTTTCACCGAGTCCTGGAGTGAAAAGAAGAGAATGACTTTGGATATTTCCAAAGTTCCTTGGAGAAAGGACCTCCCCGAGCAAATAACGCCTCGTGATCCTTCTTTTCCAAGAAGTTCTTATTTGGAGTCGGTGTTGCTTCCGGAGGGGCAGGCAACTTCCCATTTCTCATTTCCTGACGCGAGCTCTTCGCCAAGGGCCGAGTGACTGTGGAGCAAACACGCCCACTTGCAATGGATGCGTGGGCTTTCAATGGCGAACAGGATGTCAAGAGAAACGTGCTTAAAGGAATCAAATATACATTTTCCTGAATCTTTTCAATTAGGCAGTCTTTCGCTTATTATTAGATACGTGTCTTTATTTTTGTTATTTTTATACGGATACGTACAGTATTATAATAATATAATAAATTTATTGTCAAAAAACAGTACAGACTGCGTATGACCAC
>NNCF01131152.1:0-21114 GCA_002313205.1 Laupala kohalensis | reverse complement strand
CCGTTCAAAATAAAATTTTGTCTATTTACATGATTGTTTAAAAAATAATGTATTTTTTATTGTGATTTAGAACGAAATGAACATTAGTACGTCCGTAATTTTGCAGATTAAAAATACTAAAAATAATGCGAATTAAACATACAATCATGCATAATTTTCGGTATGATTTTTTGTGTATCATTAGAAACAGAAGATTATTCTCTTTGTATAGTTCATAGACGATGATTAGCATAAAAGAACCTCATTCAAGAAGGTGAAAAGAAAGAACCCGTGGTTATAATAATCTGTGATTGTACAGTGCATGGAAGGAAAGCACGTCTAGTAATAGAAAAATATATCAAATTTCATCAACATTGCTGATGTGCTCGTCAAATTATAGTATATATCGAAATTTAAAGATGTATCAATTGCACACGTTTTCCAATTTATTATTTAGCTCACTTTGTTTCGAAATCTCCTTCATTTTTAATTGAAATATTGTTTATGAAAGACACCATTTGTCTATTTCTCAATAAAGTGTTTTTAAAATTCTGTATTAGGACAAATTGTACCAAAATGTTTTAAAGTACTCTGATGAATATGAGAATAAATTTTCCATTTATGTTATGAGTAAGTTGGTTATGAGTTAGTCATAAGAGATTTTAATGAAATTTTTTTCAAGTGTTCATACTAGAGTCCCACGTATGCATAACTCCTTTTATATTTTTCTACATTTTATTGATTCGTAAAGAGTAATTTTTTTAATTTTTGAACGAATCGACTTTACAGCTTTCAGGTAAGTAACTCCATAATACAATGAATAATACATGTTGGTTTTAGGTCGTATATAATCTGGTCTATTAAATTAAGTTTAAAAAATTTTATTTCAGCAAAATGTCTCGAAATAAGAATTGTTAAATTCTGAAATTAATGATGTTATTAATAATATTTGTGATTTACAGAAATGTTGAGAAAAGTATAAGGGATTTCTGTCGGATTTAAAAGAGTGCTTGTTTAAAGAATGCTTTCAATCTACGGAAACCATATATCATGATTTGTAAAATTTGTATGATGTAACGTGTTATTTAGCCTTCTAGAAGATAAAATACCCCAATTTGAAACTCAGGCAAGTTAAATTTGTTTATTTCATATCGTTATATATAGCTGAAAAATCGTGTCTCAGATACAGATTTTGTTTTATTGTGTGGGCGACACTTGAGAAATTTGTAACTCATAGATTACTAAATTGGTTGTTAAAAATTAATTGCAAAGCTTTTGTTCTAGTGAACGACTCGGGTTTTTAAAGCAATTTCTTAAAGAATCTGTATTGTCATAACTTTAGTTTAATGTACCTCAATATTTTCTTTTTTATATATATTTTATACCTGATCCAAATTGTTGTACACAAATGTAAGTTTTTTTAGAGATGGAGACAGTGATTAGTCTTCTCCTAAACAAAATCAATTAAACATCATTTCCAATTACGTATACATTTTAGCATATATAATTAATTCCAAAAATCGTGGAAATTGAAACAATTCCTATTTTAAAATATTTTGAAGGGAAACAAATGTAAACAGAAAATGTTACTGAAATGGAAAAAATTGAAAATAGAAATTGTTTAGATAACCATGTTCAAGTAAACATTGTTACATTTTTTTTAATTCAAAAAATTACTAAAATTTACGCCTTGTAAATTTCACAAAACCTTCTAAACACGCACGCACTCAGTATTCTATATTATATAATAATATTCGCAGGAAATCCATACATAAATGTTCAAATGTTATTCGGACCGAGTTGTAACAACAATTACATCATTAATTGCATTATTTAATTACAATACGAAAATTATATGTCTGACTCAGTTACAAACTGAAAATTTGAAAAACATTTATTTATGTGCAATTACCAGTTCTCATTTTCTCCTAGTTCCCTTCGTCTCATGATTTTTTCTTTTATATTCCGTTATTCGAAAACTAGTTTTCTACTGACATTGCTCTTTTATAATACGCACAACTCTAAGCCTCTAATATGCACTCATCAAATTCGTCTGCTATTTCATTTCACTTTCGTCGTAAAAATTCCTTCATCGTGTATCTCTGTAAAGAATTCCTTGCAGTACACATTCGATACACAGCGAAATATTTCTTCAGTATGATAATTCTTTAACCTCATGATTTCCAGTACGTATAATACAGTTGATATGCCTCAAAGCATCTCGGTTTATTTTCGAGTCTTTGCATCATTAACTATGAGAACTTATTACAATGAAGAACATAACAAGTCTCGTGTCTCTTTAAACTACTCGATATATATATTCTTCGCTTTTAACTTTTCAATAGTAGATGAATGATGCAATGATACGTTTATATAGTTATAGTTTAGATTTAGAAACTTTTGAGTCGATAAAATTTATCAGAAATATTTTACTTTCGGATAATCTCAGTCGTTGTGTAAACCTCAAGAGTCGTGTGACACGCGTGAAGAACTTGTAAATATAAGGTTCTCAATTCGTCACAAACTACGAGTATCGTCACGTAGCGTCTTGTCTGGATAAGTTGCCTTCTTTATATTGAATTAACTCGCTTCCAATAAAACAGATTAAATTCTCCTATACGTTTGTGATGTCAATACATAATAGTAGGTTATCGGTGATTGTCATTAAATTTTGAAATAATCCACAATAGTTTCAATTTTAAATATCATTCATGCCTGAAACCATTTGGTTTCCTTTGTCATCCATTGCCGCACTAAACAAAAAGTACAATACAAATGCTCAGATTAATATTCGAAATTGTAAAACCTTGCAATTTTGATTTAATTAAATTAAATAATCTTTACTATAACCCACTAACTGATAGTACTAATTATAGAAGAAATGTTCTAGATCATGTTTAAAAACATATTGTTTTAAATGATAGTATTCAGAGTTCCAAAGTGAAAATAATTTTTTTATTCTATAGAAGTTAAGTACCTAAACCCCTATAAATAGTTGATAGAATTACGATTATTCTATTTTGCGTAGAATATTAGAAATATGGTATGTAGATCATTTACTTACTTTAAAACTAAAAAATTAATATATAAACTTTAAACCTCTCTTAGTCAAGAATCCATTGGCCATCCATTATTATCCATTATTCATTCAGATGAGATGGCGTAAGGGCATATTGAAAAAAGAAGTTTTATAATAAATCATATTTCACCGAAAAATTCCTGTTTGCTACATTTATAATTAATAAATAAAGAATAATATGAATATAGGTAAAAGAATCCAACCAATCATGCATTGTTTTAAACTGAATTATTTACCTGAATTTTTTATAATAACTACAAAATTGAATGTAACTAACTTTCGGTATGATGTGATATGAAAATTAAAATTTATTAAACAAGCCTATTATTTTAACATGAATAAAATGCAAATACAACTTTCCCACATCTGCTACTTAGAGTGAGTCACGTATTTTATATTAACACTGTAAAAGACATCAGAACATTCTTGAATAATATATAATAAAATTACAAAGGAATATTTCTAGTTGTAGTAAAGTTCTCTACAAAAATAGTTCNCTTAGTTTTGACTTATGTAGACATTTTACATCCTCTTTAAATAAATAAGTCAGGTAGTTTCTTTTCTTGATGTAATATATTATGATGTCCAATTGTCCAATGGAGTGTTACGTAATTCGTGATATTTGACCCGTCCAGTCAAGCAGGAAGGAACGCAAATTTTCTGAGATATTTGCGTACTAATGTATGTTTCTGTAAAGAAACGACAGATGGGGTGTTGTCTACTAGTAGAAGTTTTATTGCAATGAAAGTACTTTTACCAGCTGAGCTAGCAAATATACTTTCATTAGAATAAAAACTGTACGAATAGACGACGCCCTATCACTCATTTATTCTCGAAATGAATACTAGAATTGCCTCACCGTTATCCGATTACGTATATGATGATGATTATTTTTATGATTAGGATTTTGAGGTTCGAATCGTATATTATATTATATTTACGACTCGTCATGCACAGCGTAATTTGTTTGACTTCATGTTATCTGAATGAAAAAATTGCTATAGATCTGTTTATCGTCCATGAAGGTTTCGCAAATACAGTACAGTCCATTTAATCATTTTATTTACAAGATAATTCTATTCTATCTGTTACTTGGTCCTTAGCATTCTCAGTGAGATCTATACGAATAAATCCCGAGAAGTTAGTTCTTTGGTGGGTAAAGTGAAGAAAAGATATTTACATCCATGTAATGTTAAGATTACAATAATCCTNGATTACAATAATCCACTGACATTTTTCAATATTTAGCTTTATTGGAAATACATAGTACTACGTCAATAATGTCCTTTGAATGTTACGTAAATACATAATTACAATTCCCAACGACACAAATATATTTTTATATATTCGATATTTTATACTTGGTAGTTATGGGGTATTGGCGACATTATTAAAGTATGATATACTAAATGGCGTTGGTTTGTAGCATATGGTAAGCAAGCGTTGTGGGCAACAAACCAACGACATTTAATTCATCATTCTACAATTTTTAAATTCTAGAATTGACTAACCGTAAACTATAAACGTGGTGAAGACCTACTTTATATTTAGAATTACTCGCGCACACGTTTCTGGTAATCGTCATGTTTTTTGTCAAATACTAAAAAAAATACGCACTGAAACATTAAATTGACGGCTGTTCTTGCTTCTATAGGCANTTTTACAAATTATAATCCTACAGAGGCAATTTTTTTACCTGTACGCAGATCTGGTATAAAAAAACTTACATAAAAGAACTTCCTTAATAAATATAAAAACAACCTAACTAACAATAATACTATATTGTTACTCATGCAATCAATAATTATTGTATCGCTGAAGTCTTGTAGGTAGTTTTAACAGACAAAAACCGTGTTTTAACAAATGTACAAATTTAAAAAAGTAACAAAAACACACAAATAATATATACAAATATCTAAACATTGGTCCTAATCAATTTCTTCTTTAGTTTCACCTAAACACGTTCCATTGAATTAGACTTCTTCTGTCTCGTGGTTTCGGTGTTAGGTATCCTAATCCATGGCATCATTCCTTCACATACAAAATTGCTACGTACGAGGGTTTTGTCACACTGCAATACGGAAAAATCATTTTAAAATGGTTCTATTTTCATACATTCACCGAAGGACCCCTTATCCTAAATACTTCGTGTAATACTCTCAACCAATAATCCAACGCAACTCAAAAACCTCATTAAAAGTTGAACCAATTCTCAAAATAGGATTTTCTGGCCACATAGGGACTAATAATATTGGCCTCTGCAAAACGTAGACGTGTGCATAACATTTCTGAATCATTCGTGAGTTGTTATTTATCATTACATAATTGATCAATTTATAAATTTATTTCAAAACAAACGTTTGTTTTTTTTTATATCAAAACTATCTCAAATTTTTGTGATTTATTTTCACATTAATTTGGTTCTCTTCCATTGTGATAGATCATTTCCTTCTAATATATATTCCGTAATCATCGCACCATATTTTTATTTTCAACAAATGTAAATGATAAATCTTTAGCAACCGGTAACAAACGAACAATACATATTGTTGAAAAAATATTTAAGATTATTAGCAATGTTATTTTGAAAAAACCATTAAGTTTTTTCTTTTTATCTTAACCACGTTCTATAAATTATTGACTAGTCCGTTCGTATGCTCAAGCTCTTTGTTTCATTGTGCGTGTTTGGTTCCATAACCCTTTTGGCAAATGAATGTAACGAACATATTCGAAGGATATCAATGTGTACCCAAGAACGAATATTTATACCCAATATTCAAATCTGACGCAATTTTCTAAGTCACAGCCTTCTATAATATAGTTATTGATATATTTTTTTTAATTGGAAAGAATCATAGTGAATAGTATCTCTCAGAGGATCCCGTGTCCTCCCCTTACCGCACGTACCACCGCATTTGAGAAGACAATATTGACGTAGAAAAAGGGAAGTAAACGGAGGAGCACGTGCTTCTTCCCTTCCCGAATACTCTAAAGGCGAATTTTTTTTTTTAATAGTAGTATATTTAAATGGGAAATGAAGCGTGCTATCGAGGCTTATCTACATACAGGGATGTGAGAGAGGAGAAGGGTTGTAGGTAATTGTTAGTAGATGGGCCCCTTAGCTTGGTTTCCCACGTGGAGGGGTTAATTGAAGTTGTTAGTAAATAATTTATTGAAACTAGGAAGAGGTAGATAGAGAAAGGAGGGTTTGCTTTTCAGTAGTCACGGCTATTTGAACTGAAACATTCCCGTTAAAAGGTTTTCTCCGGTTATACTTCGGGTAAAAGCACAATTTTATGCGACCCGTAAAACTGTTGCCTAAGGACTTTGTCTATTTGAATAATAAATCTAACTTTTAATGTAATTTTAATAGTCACGATTTAAAACCAATATTTTCTGTGTAATGTATAGTTTCATAATCATGCGCACTTCTTAAAAATTTTTTGTTTTATGTAATATAATTTTTTTGGCAATAAACTAACATTGTAACACACACTAAACTATTTTATTCTTGTCTCAGCGTGTAAAAACAAAGAATTTATAGAAGAATATTTACAATATTTTATTAGTTTAATGAACAAATAAGCAATTAATTCGAATTTGTAAAATAATTAGACTCATATATTAGCATCGGTACAGGATTTATTTTAAATCAAGCAAATCGAACTTCATATATTCAATATTAAGACAAAATATTATAAAAGGATGCCCGTAAGAAAGTTATCTCAGCTCGCTTTTATGGAAGATACACTTTAATTTGGTCCTCGCACAATTTGATGACAAAGGGGAGCGTTTCGCTGCATACGCTGATGGCTTGGATGTGGTAGTCTTCAGGAACAGCCGGAATGAGATTAAACGCTATGGGATGGAAATGATGGCAAAATTGTTGGCATATAGCTCAGACGTTGATTAAGACGTATCCAGGGACAAGACTCCTGGGGCAGAGACGGAATGTGTCACGAAGGGATCCGATTGTGAAGACCGGTTCCTGGAGGTTACACATTGCAGAAGAGGTTCGGTATATAGGTGTGATGTTAGATAATCGATTTTTTTTCATAGGCACTTGGCTTACTTGCGGCATAAAGTGCTACAGATCATTGATGGCCTGCGCCGAGTAGGGTTTGAAAAATATAACTTGCCGCGGTAAGGATTAACCAAGGTGTACCAAGGAGCGCAGAAACCAATGCTCGAGTACATTTTTAACGGAATTTTTCGGGACTGAAACGGTTGTGTCTCATTTTTTGGTTAGAGAAAACCGTAGTGTTGTAACAAAGTCGCTACTAGTGCTCTTTGGCATACTACCAATAAACTTGAAAATCAATGAAACCATATTCCGATATTATGTGCGATGGTACCGGTCGGTGACTGTCGGAGGGACATTATTGACGTTATCTGAAAAGGGATGGTGGAGAGAGTTGCATATGAAACTTTTGCAGTGTTGGCACATACGATGGAATATTGCTGAGGAAGGACGAGATTTGATTGACGCTATGACAGCACATTGCGATCATAATGATTATTGGACCAAGAGGGGAGTACGAACCAACTCGAATTGTTCTTGCTGCTACGGTGTGCAAACAGTAAACCACGTCCGAATTGAATGCTCACACTATGATCCCGAGCGCAGCGAGTGGTATATGGATCTAAAAAGGAATGGTTTGCGTGAGTGAAGGACCAATTGTAGCTCATCAGTACTCGTCGATTGTATGACGCTAAATTGCTTTTTGTGGAGAAGATATTCACACTTCGTCCATTGTATGCTCCATGGTTGACAAATTCCGACCTCCTCGTGGTTAGGAACAGATGATTTAGCTTCATCCCTATACCCCCCTTTTCTAACTGAACAAACACATCAAACTACTATGAATTGTACTGGGAAAATGTTATAAAAAGTGAAAAAAGGAGATATTGATAACATTGACAAGAGACAAAGCGCCAAAAATATTGTGGAATGTAACCCGGTNGTAATGACTGATATAAAAAAGAAAGAAACAAAAAAGAAAGAAAATACAACATATAGGGTGATAATCGTTCGAGTCTTTTCAAACACTTCATCACATTATACATGATTAATTTTACATTTGTTTCAGACTTCCACAATTACCATGTACAATTCATATTGCAAAGCAACAGTCATAGCTACACAACCTCTATTAATGGAAGTTCCAGATATTTTCTCGAACAAATATCAAATGACAAATACAGTCGATCCGCGTTCGCCAAAAATCTACTCATTCAATTATTCGTTTAATTCTTCATACGAAAAGTAAAAGAGGGAAAATATCATATTCATTTCAAACAAAAGGATATTATTACATTTATTCAACTTAATAAACATATTATTATTATTCGAATTCATAAATAAATAAATTAATAAAAAAAAACACTTCTATTCTAATATCACTAGCAACCGCAATTACGTCTCGAATGGACAAAAACGACGTCCTCCGACGACGAAGAACTGGAACAGGAACTGGAAGATGACTCCTCAATGATTATAATCTCCTCAGATGAAGAGCTACAACTGGAACTCGAGTCATCCTCAACAACTACGACCACCTCTTCCGAAGATGAAGACGAGCAACTCTCCTCCTCACCGCACTCTACCACTACGATAACATTATCATCCGCGCTGGAACTAGAACTAGAACTGCACGATTCCTCGATAATCACAATTTCAGAGCTCGAGCTACTTGATGAGCTTTCTTCGATGACAATCACGATTTCCCTGGTAGATGACGACGATGACGACTCGTCTCCACAATCCACGAGGACAATGACGTTATCCTCGTCACTGGAGCAGGAAGAGCTGGAAGATTCCAGGATGATGATTTCCTCCGAAGAACTGCATGAGCTGGATGAGCTAGCTTCGATGACAATCACGATTTCTTCGGAAGAGCTGCTTGAGCAAGAGCTCGAACTCTCTTCAATGATGATGATTTCTTCTGATGAGCTGCTTGAACAAGAGCTCGAACTATCTTCAATGATGATCTCGTCAAATGACTCGGAACTGGAATAGCATCCACAATTGCCGCCGTGATAATATAACCTATTGTTATGATACGGTCCGCCGTGAACTCCTGGTATGTACCATCTTGGTACACATTCTGTGAGAGCGATGGCTCCCACGAAGAGTGCGAAAAAATATGTGTTCTTCATTGCTTAAAGTAAAGGTCACGTAATACTCAAGGAGAAATATGAGACTAAACGAAGATGCGTTTGAGAAAATCCGCGCATGCGACTTTATATATGGATCTTTTGTTGTGTCCTGGTATTTGTTTAGAATGAATCAGACGTGCGTGTCTTTGATAAATAAATATTTTTTTACTCTTAAAGCACGTGTTTATTCTAAACAGCGGATAGACTAAACTGTTGATTATTGTTAGTTTTATGTTTGTTTACTACATTTTGATAATAGATTCGCACTATATTCTTAAAACTCAAATCTTCGATTGATAATAGCAGGTTTATACGTGTTTTACATCAAGAAAATTCTTTACAACAGGGTTTCATAATTTTTATTAAAAAGGAATTCGGTTTTTTCATTTAATTGTGTTAGTAAAAAGCTGTTTTATCAGTACATATCTATCTTATTTAATACCCATGAAAAAAATAATATTTTAATAATGTTTTAATGATATATACATAAATATTTATTATACAATTTTCTTTAACTTTAATGCAGCTGATGATAATTTATTGTAATGACCAATAAAAATTACTGTAAAACATTTTAAAATATTTTGTTATTTTTATAAATATTATTAAAATTAAATTTTGTAAAAAAGACTGTGTCACTTTTCATGATGTGAAATCATTTCACTGAATATTTCTTTTATTTAAATTTAGTACTAATTTATCACTTTATTAACGTTCCATAGTTCAAATGTACTTTGATATTTATACTTAAGACATTACTAAATTAAAGAACCATTGGCTAAACAAATGAGGAACTTATTTAAACAAATCATATTCAAGAACAAATTTATACCATAATAAAATTGCGTTTTATCTGCACTTTTCCCATTGAATTGAAAGCACTAACACTTCAAGATCATAAACAGATTTCTTAGACAGGTAATTTTCACGGTACATTTGTTTTGACGATAATTGCAGGTTATTTAAAAAATGAAAGTTATAAAACTATTTATTGACGTAAGATGAAACCAACATAATTTAAAGTACCATAAGTACTTTGTTGAATTGAAAGGAAATAAAATATGTTCAGGTTGTTTTCCGCTGAGGCAAAAGAAAATATAGAAAAATATGCTAAAGATTGCTGTAATTCAGCTTGTTTCCATGTAACAATGGAAGTTGCTGAATAGGTAAGTATTGAATTACTTTAAAGGCACTTTTGCCAATGACAATCATTGAAATACATGTTGAAAGACTTTGAAATAATTTGGGTTTTTTCGTTGGAAATGAGATGGAAGCACACTTAATTATTTTTTCAACAACGAAAAGACAATAGCTACAATTCAATTTCTTTACAAATAGAATTCAGTGGCCTCCAAATCACAGAATAAATCATCTTCAAGCATTCCAGTAAAAATAAGTGAGACTTCAACAAACACAAATTTTAAATTATAACTTCTCAATAATGACGTGCTACAATAGTAATCTCCTTTTGATGGAGCTCTAATAGATAGTAAATATGCTCGTAACATTATTAATTTTTTAAATTCATTCTGCTACTTTGCGAATTGATTTAAAAAAAAGGGTTAAATTTTTTACAGTAATTGAAAATTTAGCCTAGAGGAAGGAATCAACATAGGTAAGTACAAGAACATCAGAGACAATTATGTCAAACATTAAAGTTTTAAAAATATCAATGTGTTTTCTTACTCATTGCATTTCTTGTCACACAATTGTACTTCATATAATATCCACAAAAAAAATCAATATAGATCTATCAAATTTGAGATACATTTTATTTTGATATAAGGGATTGGAGTAATCTAAATTAAAAATCTATGCTGCTACTCTTTTATAATGCATTTATATTGTATTGCCCTGGGATTTTAAATGATGTTCAAAAATATTTTTATTTTCTTTTCCCAGCACTTTTGTTAAAATTCAAAATTTTTAAATGATTCATTACAAGATTACAAAAATATATAGAGGTCCCATAGAATATGCTTATTCGAGTACATTGCGGATGACAGGAAAATCTAGGCATATGAAAAATGCAATTGAAACACAGAAAACTTCTTAAACNAGACAGGTAATTTTCACGGTACTTTTGTTTTGACGATTATTGCAGGTTATTTAAAAAAATAAAAGTCATAAAACTCGTAGAGTATTCTTTCAGAGGATTGTCGAAGCACACAGAATTAGAAGTTTTTGCGTAGGGAACCTGGAGCGTTCTTTTAGTCCATCCATATGCAACTTACGTCCGCGCATACTCAGACCATAGTGGTACTCCAACTTTCGTAGCTTAGTACATTACAAAGCCTCCGCTTGCGTATGATGGTAGTAGTACGCTAATGAGATAGGTCATATTGTATTCTAATCTCTATGTGAGGTGTGTGATGGAATCTAAAATGGTATGCGAGATATTTGTATGTAATATGTCCCGTAGTAATACGTACTTGGTGTACACATAGCACAGTTTAATTCTGTACTCTTGCGTAGAAGTGGTTTGTTTGAAATTACAATTGTAATTATGATTTGATTTGAGGGTACGCTAGATATGCATAATGCATCGATAGCATCATGTACGTTACATAGTTACCGTCACCAACCTATTTTATACGTTAAAAAGAGTGTACGGTATGCAACATAATTATTTCAGATCATTGCTTGCGCTTTCTACGAGCGATCAGTTTAATATTTGTTGTAAAATAGTGTTTCATCTCGATTTTTAACTCACAACATCCGTATGCATACTAGCGGAGGGAAGATCGCATCTTCTATTGCTATGCGAAAATTGCGACTTACCGATACCTGAACCCGAGATCTCTGGTATTAAACGTGTCACCTCCTGGACACATTCGGTCAACACAAGAAATCCAAGGTTCGAGACACCGTATGTCGAAATTTTCACCTGACCAGAGACGATGCAAACTTCCCGCTGCGAGTAAGCACTCGGAAGTTGTAAATTAAAACACTATTAGTTATTTTTTTATTTTTCCAAACTATATTCTCGTCGAAATATATACCAAAATATTTTTTTTCTTTTGCAAACAGGTGATATTACGTTGCATACGCAATATCCGACAAGACCCATGTTTGGCCCGCGTCAAGAGTCTAACATTTGCGAAGAGCTTACTACTTATTCGGTGGACAGAGTGCGGTAGTGTTGACGGTCTGTTTCTCACGGAATAGTGCGTACTCCACACACTAGTTTCGCTAACTTCTAACCATCTCAAATATGAAGACTAGCACAACTAAAAGGAAAAAGGTATCTTTATTCTTTAGGTACGTCTGATTTTCATGAACCTATTTCAAAAAATTGTTATTTTATCATTTTTGGAAATTTATCATCAGTCAAATTGCAGGTTTATCTATATTAAACCTTAGCTTGACATCCGCACATCCATCCAATCAATTTTTTTAGTTACAGCGATTCTATTAAAGACACGAGCACTTCACGTCTAGGAAGAAGGTGCTATTTACTTTCAATTTCTCCTTTCGATATTTCATCTTAAACTCCTTCCTTATATTTTTTATCTTTGCTCTCACATTCTATGTGTTTTCTTTAATGCATCTTTCTCTACATAAAAATATGACCGTGTAATTCCTGTCTTAGCCTTCTTTCAAATCTGAAAATTCATAAATAATATAATGGCGAAAGTGAGTCTGTCTGTTTCCTACCTGATCACGTCTCCACCACAAAATCCAACGTCATGAAATTTGGCAAGGAGATAGTTTATGTTTTGAGAAACTTTTGAAATATGTTTTGATATATTGTAATTTAGGAGGGTTTTAGTAGGTATGGTAGAGTCATTCGGCGATTCCCACACGCGGGGAGAGACATGTTGACTCTCCTTAGTGCGCAACTGCATTTTCCCTACCTCTACAAGATTTTAAGGCTCTAATAACCTCGTCGAGGAGCCGTAATGTCTCCCCTCAAACAAAAAAACAACAACAACAAAGAGTTCTACAAAATGTTCGCGACCACTTACGTGCTTACGTGCTCACGTACTTTGTCCTACTTTGTCACGTAGGATACAATAACAAAGTATATGATAAATCAAAAACGATGGGTCTCTTTAGATTCGCGGGAGAAGAGTGAATGATATTCGTTCGATTCAAAAGGGAAAAAAACCAATTCATCGTATAATGGCAAGGTCAATCGGGACGTAGTTTTTAAAACATAAAAATTATCTGCAAGTAGTGACAATTTCACAGAATTTAGAACCCAAAAATGACGAATTTCAAGAATAATACATAAAAGTAAAAATTTCAGCAGACTTCTGCTTTGTTATTAACATAGAGAGTGGATCATTGGATTAAAAAAGTTACTGCCTACTTCTATTTCCGAACACCACTGACCCCGAATGTTATGAATTATAAATGTGAAACTTTTTATAATTCATAACATAATTATAAATGTGATATTTATTAATTTTTATATTCTCAACATATTATTTTTAAACGAGAATGAAATATTAATATTTGTTCACAATATTAGTGTGTCTGCAGTTGTATAAAGTCTTATAATAAGTATGACATACTTGTAAATCAAGCATTTCTATGTCAATTCATGATGGACACATTGTTTATTGATATAAATAGTATTTATTAATTAATTGTCAATTAATTCGATCTTCAATGAAACATTTTTATTTCCTTTGCAAGGGGTTGTTTACGCGCCCAATATGTCAGTCAGTTTGTTTTTCTACCTTCACTTACCCATTAAAATTCTGGTCATCGTGATTACAAATATTTGTAATTATACACATTATGAGTAAACTTTATCGATATGTGATGACGCAAAGGGGAAAAAGGGCAACACAGGAGATGTGAACACTTGGGATTATTTTTCATTTGTTGCGATTGACTTCAGCCATCTGGTCTCTGTTGCATTAGCAAAACAAGCAACTATCAATATTTCAAACTGTCTTTTATTTGCAGTTATGGACGCTGCACATCTTGCCCCCTCAGGGTGTTGCCCGTGTCCGCCAGCGAGGACAAATTGATTTCTTTTACCATTTTAAATGTCTAGGGATAGAGTGGAGAGAATCTTTAGTCAAGGGTTGAAGGTAAGTTGCCAAATATTAGATGTTTAGTCAAGGGTTGAGAAAGCATATAAACAAGATTGGTTGTAACAAAATCTTGCGTCGACAATTGATAATATGTACACCGGCTCTCGTATTAATACATTAAAATTAAAATTCCCTTAGTGTAAATTCTATATATTTTCAAACACGCGGTGGTGATTTGTTTAAACAAACAAACATAAAGTAATTCTATCTTGTGTCCTATAAAAATTATAAGGATTAACAGTTTTCTGTATGAGGAAACAGTTAGTGGGATTGACAACTTGAAATCTGATTTCTATTTATACTCCTTTGATACTATTGATGTTCAGTGAATTCTAAAATATCTTACATATGCCTAATATTATTATGTGAAGGGTAATCTATTTTGTGTTCAATAATCGTAGAAATTAATAGAGTATCAGTTTTTACTTTTCTATTATATCCGTGTAATCTTATCGTATTGGTGTTTACATTCATTATTATAGTTTTAATAAAAACCTTTAATTTTTGGAGTAAAAGAATTACTTTGCGCTAATTAATAAGAAATAACAAGTGTGTATTATAGAACAAAAGCTAGAAGAACGAACTAACACTTGTTCAGTCTAGGAAATAAAATTATTATAAATGGAAGATTCCCATATATTTATATAATTTTATTATCGGATCAAAAAATTAACCTTCTTTACATTAAGAAAAAGGAAAAATATTTGCAAGAATAAAACTCTCATAAAATATATTTTCTACATCGTTATACTAAAACTGTTATTTTCTATAGTCAGAATGGAGACATGAAGGAGAAGGTAATANAGAAAAAGGAAAAATATTTGCAAGAATAAAACTCTCATAAAATATATTTTCTACATCGTTATACTAAAACTGTTATTTTCTATAGTCAAAATGGAGACATGAAGGAGAAGGTAATACNGAGAAGGTAATATTTTTTTTAAACTTAAAAAAAATACCGTTTCAACACGCCAACGCTGTAGTAATTCATCCATGTACCTTGATTTGACACTGCAATTGCAATGATGTATAAAAGAATTTTGGGGTATAATTCTCCAACGTACTGAATCTTTCAGCAGTATTATCTGTTTTATTTCCTGATACTTGAAACGTATGATAAANTATATGTCAATCATTATTGACCCTTTACATTAAATTCATAAATCTGATAACAATAAACTAAGCGTTACTAACAACTAGCTACATTAACTCAAGCGCACAACATACGTGACACAAGCATTATTACAATATACGTGCGATATTGGTAATCAAGGTATTATATAAAGAAATTGTCGTGTTCCGTCTTAACACAAACTCGTGTCTTCAACTAATCGTACCAATCACACGAAGGAAAATCGTTTTTAAAGACTCGGAAAGTCAAATAGGAATCACTTGAGTTTGGTGAAATCACTACACAATTCCACTCTAACCTACGTACAGTAGAAAGAGACAATTGTTCTTTGCGAGTATGAAGATTCCTTGCATAGTTATTCTCCTTTTTGGAGCGTTTATTACCAGTTATGCCAATCCCCTCCATCATTGCTCCTGCTCATCTTCTTCGTCTTCCGACGACTTCATCTTCTTAGACCATCACCGCCACCACTTCTTCAGTGACTCGTGTTCAAGCAGCAGTTCCTCCGAGGAAATCGTCATCATTGAGGAATCTGACTCCAGTAGCAGTGACGATGAGAACGTCATCGTTGTAGTGGATTGTGGTGATCGAGATCATTCTTCCTCATCAGATGAGGAAATAGTCATCATACTGGAAGACGATTCCTCCTGTTCAAGTTCTTCTGAAGAAATTGTGATCGTGGAACATTCGGATTCCGACTCTTGCTCATCTTCCTCTTCTGAGGAAATTCGCATAATAGGTCGCCATGGCTGGGGAAATAATCATGGCTGGAGAAATCATCATGGCTGGGGTAATCATTACGGCAGGAGGTTTTATGATGACTCATCGTCTTCTGAAGAAATTCACATCGGTGGTCATCATGGCTGGAGACATGGTCATGATTCTGACAGAATTGTTGTAATAGATCATTCCGACTCTGATTCATGTTCTTGTTGGGAATGAAGATAATTATTAATTAATTAATAATGCAATGACAGAATGACATATGTTCAATGATAGAATAGAATGATAGGCTGTCAACATTATTGCAAAAATAAGGCAACGAATATTAATTCAGAAAACGAAAAAATTGGTTCCATTTTTTATGATTTTATTATATATTTTGAGTGTTTTGTAATTAATTCAATAAAATTATTTATCTAGATTAAATATTCNTGTTGCTGGTTTCTTTTATTATGTTCCTACACTTTTTTCTTTCTTCTTAAAACATATTTAGCAGTATAATTTAATTTTCAATCCATAATTGTAATAATTTTCATGGATAATTTAACTTATAAGATTGTTACTCAATATGTGAGATAAAATGTAATAGTCACTTAATACTGGGTTTTATTGTTTATGCTAATCACCCTAGTATCTTAAAAATAATTTCGTTCCCGTCTTTTCCGTTCAAAATAAAATTTTGTCTATTTACATGATTGTTTAAAAAATTATGTACATTTTTATTGTTATTTAGAACGAAATGAACATTAGTACGTCCGTAATTTTGCAGATTAAAAATACTAAAAATAATACGAATTAAACATACATTCATGCATATTTTTCGGTATGATTTTTTGTGTATCATTAATTAGAAACAGAAGATTTTTCGCTTTGTATAGTTCATACACGATGATTAGCATAAAAGAACCTCATTCAAGAAGGTGAAAAGAAAGAACCCGTGGTTATAATAATCTGTGATTGTACAGTGCATAGAAGGAAAGCACGTCTGGTGATAGAAAATATATCAAATTTCATAAACATTGCTGATGTGCTCGTTAAATTATAGTATATATCGAAATTTAAAGATGTATCAATTGCACACGATTTCCAATTTATCTTCATCCAATATTTAGTTTCTTTTGTTTCGAAATCCCCTTCATTTTTAATTAAAATATTGTTTATGAAAGACACCATTTGTCTATGTCTCAATAAAATGTTTTTAAAATTCTGTATTCGGACAAATTGTACCAAAATGTTTTAAAGTACTCTGATGAATATAAGAATAAATATTCCATTTAGATTATGAGAAAGTTGGTTATGAGTTAGTCATGAAAGATTTTAATGAAATTTTGTCCAAGTACTCATACTAGAGTCCCACGTAATCATAACTCCTTTTATATTTTTCTACATTTTGTTGATTGGTAGAGAGTAATTATTTTCATTTTTGAACAAATCGACTTTACAGCTTTCAGGTAAGTAACTCCATAATACAATGAATAATACATGTTGGTTTTAGGTCGTATATAATCTGGTCTATTAAATTAAGTTTAAAAAATTTTATTTCAGCAAAATGTCTGGAAATAAGAATTGTTAAATTCTTAAAATTAATGATGTTATTAATAATATTTGTGATTTACAGAAATGATGAGAAAAGTATAAGGTATTTCTGTCGGATTTAAAAGAGTGCTTGTTTAAAGAATGCTTTCAATCTACGGAAACCATATATCATGATTTATAAAATTTGGATGATGTAACGAGTTATTTAGCCTTCTAGATAGTAAAATATCCCAATTTGAAATGNGAAGGTAAAATAAATCAATTTGAAATGCAGGCAAGTTAAATTTGTTTAATTCATATCTTTCATATAGCTGAAAAATCGTGTCTCAAATACAGAAATTGTATTATTGTGTGGGCGACACTTGAGAAATTTATAACTCATAGATTACAAAATTAGTTGTTAAAAATTAATTGCAAAGCTTTTGTTCTAGTGAACGACTTGGGTTTTTAAAGCAATTTTTTAAAAAATCTGTATTGTCATAACTTTAGTTTAATGTACCTCTATATTTTCTTTTTTATATATATTTTATACATGATCCAAATTGTTTTACACAAATTCCATNTGCACTCATCAAATGCGTCTACAATTCCATGTCACTTACGTCGTGAAAATTCCTTCATCGTGTATCTCTGTAAAGAATTCCTTGCAGTGTACATTCGATACACAGCGAAATATTTCTTCAGTATGATAATTCATTAACCTCATGATTTCCTGTACGTATAATACAGTCGATATGCCTCAAAGCATCTCGGTTTATTTTCGAGTCTTTGCATCATTAACTATGAGAACTTATTACAATAAAGAACGAAACAAGTCTCGTGTCTCTTTGAACTACTCGATATATTTATTCCTCTCTTTTAACTTTTGAATAGTAGATGAATGATGCAATGATACGTTTATATAGTAATAGTTTAGATTGAAACTTTTGCTACGATAAAAATTATCAGAAATATTTTACTTTCGGATAATCTCAGTCGTTGTGTAAACCTCAAGAGTCATGTGACACACGTGAAGAACTTGTAAATATAAGGTTCTCAATTCGTCACAAACTACGAGTATCGTCACGTAGCGTCTTGTCTGGATAAGTTGCCTTCTTTATATTGAATTAACTCGCTTCCAATACAACTGATTAAATTTTCCTATACGTTTGTGATGTCAATACATAATAGTAGGTTTTCGGAGAGTCATTAAATTTTGAAATAATCCACAATAGTTTTAATTTTAAATATCATTCATGCCTGAAACCGATTGGTTTCCTTTGTCATTCATTGCCGCACTAAACAAAAAGTACAATACAAATGCTCAGATTAATATTCGAAATTGTAAAACCTTGCAATTTTGATTTAATTTAATTAAATATTCTTTACTATAACCCACTAACTGATAGTATTAATTATAGAGGAAATGTTCTAAATCATGTTTAAAAACATATTGTTTTAAATGATAGTATTCAAAGTTCCAAAGTGAAAATAATATTTTTATTCTACTGAAGTTAAGTACCTATACCCCTATAAATAGTTGATAGTATTACAATTATTCTATTTAGCATAGTATATTGTAAAAAAGTTTTTAGATCATTTACTTACTTTAAAACTAAAAAATTAATATATAAACTTTAAACCTTTCTTAGTCAAGAATCCATTAATAATTCATTATTATCCATTATTCATTCAGATGAGAGAGCATAAGGGCAAATTAAAAAAAGAAGTTTTATAATAAATCATATTTCACCGAAAAAATCTAATACCTATTTGCTACATTTATAATTATTAAATCAAGAATAATATGAATATAGATAAAAGAATCCAACCAATCATGCATTGTTTTACACTGAATTATTTACCTGAATTTTTTATAATAACTACAAAATTGAATGTAACTAACTTTCTGTATGATGTGATATGAAAATTAAAATTTATTAAACAAGACTATTATTTTGACATGAATAAAATTCAGATACATTTTTCCCCCATCTGCTACTTGGAGTGTGTCACGTATTTTATATTAACACTGTAAAAGACATCAGAACATTCTTACAAAGGAATATTTCTAGTTGTAGTAAAGTTCTCTACAAAAATAGTTTTCTTATTAGCAGACGCGTCAAAGCTATTATTTTTGAATTAAGTAGCTATTATACATCCTCTTTAAATAAATAAGTCAGGTAGTTTCTTTTCTTGATGTAATATATAATGATGTCCAATTGTCCAATGCAGTGTTACGTAATTCGTGATATTTGACCCGTCCAGTCAAGCAGAAAGGAACGCAAATTTTCTGTGATATTTGCGTACTAATGTATGATTCTGTGAAGAAACACCAGCTGAGCTAGCAAATATACTTTCATTAGAATAAAAACTGTACGAATAGACGACGCCCTATCACTCATTTATTCTCGAAATGAATACTAGAATTGCCTCACCGTTATCCTACTACGTATATGATGAAGATTATTATCATGATTATGGTTTTGAGCTTCGAATCGTATATTATATTATATTTACGACTCGTGATGCACAGCCTAATTTGTTTCACTTCAAGTTATCTGAATGAAAAAATTGCTATAGATCTGTTTTTCGTCCATGAAGGTTTCGAAAAAAGTATAGACCATTTAATCATTTTATTTACAAGATAATTCTATTCTATCTGTTACTTGGTCCTTAGCATTCTCAGTGAGATCTATACGAATAAATCCCGAGAAGTTAGTTCTTTGCTGGGTAAAGTTAAGAAAAGATATTTACAACAATGTAATGTTAAGATTACAAGAATCCTCTGACATTTTTCAATATTTAGCTTTAATAGAAAAACGTAGTACTACTTTAATAATGTCCTTTGAATGTTACGTAAATACATAATTACAATTCCAAACGACACAAATATATTTTTATATTATCGATATTTTATACTTGGTAGTTATGGGGTATTGGCGACATTATTAAAGTATGATATATTAAATGGCGTTGGTTTGTTACTTATGGTAAGCAAGCGTTATGGCCAACAAACCAACGACATTTAATAAATCATTCTACAATTTTTAAATTCTAGAATTGACTAACCGTAAACTATAAACGTGGTGAAGACCTACTTTATATTTAGAATTACTCGCGCACACGTTTCTGGTAATCGTCATGTTTTTTGTCAAATACTAAAAAAAATACGCACTGAAACATTAAATTGACGGCTGTTCTTGCTTCTATAGGCAAGTACATATGTGATATACATAAAATAATGTGAATAAAGTTCGAGAACAGTTTTATTTACTATTTATTAACCAAGAAATTTTTATAAATTATAATCCTACAGAGGCAATTTTTTTACCTGTACGCAGATCTGGTATAAAAAAACTTACATAAAAGAACTTCCTTAATAAATGTAAAAACAACCTAACTAACAATAATACTATATTGTTACTCATGCAATCAATAATTATTGTATCGCTGAAGTCTTGTAGGTAGTTTTA
>NNCF01131150.1:0-20085 GCA_002313205.1 Laupala kohalensis | reverse complement strand
ATTCTAGAACAGATACATGCGTTTCTCTTTGTTGACGAATTCGCCATCTAGTGTTCGTTCAGCAGCATCTGTTATCGAGAGGCAATTGCAATTTGTTCTAAAAAGTTTAAACGAGCGAAGCATGACCACTGGAATTAGATTTTCGGTATCCAAGTCATGCTTTGTTTATTTCTGTAGGTTATAACATCTCCACAATTATTCAGATCTTTTTCTTGGATGCAAACGCCTACCTTTAGTTGACTCCACCAAATTCCTTTGTCTCACATTCGACCGCACACTAACTTAAAGCAATCACATGCGCACACTACAATCCCGTTGTAATTCATCCCTAAACCTTCATCGATGTCTAAGCGCATCATCCTGAGGTGTAGACCGTACTTGCCTTCTTCGTCTATACACAAGTATACTTCTGTTTGTATTAGATTATGACAGAATTGTGTGCGCCTCCGCTTCACATCGACAGTCAGAACACTTGACAGTATCCATCATGCAGGAGTTCACATTTCTACTAGTGACTTCCGCTCCAGCGCTACTTATTGTTGAAGAGAATTAATCTGATTGGAACTTCTAAAAAATAAGATTTCCTTGTCGTGACGTTTTTTAGAGCTATGCCAATAATGAGTTGAAATTAATAAGCAAATTCACACCATTCAATGATGTAAATTTTAATAAAATATTTCCTTATGAAAAAATAACCAAAGAACGAATTTTTAAGATACAATACGTATTTTCAGCGTCCTCCTCCGTTTGTCGTAAAAAAGCAGCCTCGAACAAATGAATTTCATCGTCCTTCGACTGTCGACGAAGTCCGGTGGTTGCGCGCTCTCTTAATGTAATTCTGAAATATTTCTGTTCGCTTTTCGAGAGCTAGGTCTGGTCACTGGTGTCCTCTGGTGGTTTAATTTTGAATTAGCTCATTGCGACGGAGAATGTGGTGTTGGGTGTGTCAATGCAGCGCGGTTCCTTACCGCTCACTGAATTATATTATATATATCTAACTTTTAAGCGCCATTCTCAATTTTGCAGAACTGCCCGCGCGCAGGACACACCTGGAGGCAAGAGTTGACTGCTCGGCTCAGGTGTTTCCAATCCGCTACCTGCACGGTCGTTTCAAGCGTTTGTTTTTTTCGAAACACATCCAATCATTAATTGAATTTCGAATGCCTCAACTTTTAACGCTGAAGACTTTTGCTGTTGTACACCAAAAGTACTTCGGAGAACTGAGTACCTAATTGGATTTCATGTTCATGTACACTGATGGCTTAGCCGTGAACGATTCGGTTGGTGATCCTTTCCACTCTTATAGTTCCACCCGTTTGTTTCGCCTCCATTCCCTTTGCAGCATGTACACTGCGGAGAAATATGCAATCCTTAAAGCGCTGAAATTCAATCATCTGTCTTTAATACGGCGTGTGTTTCTAAGCAGTAATTCTATTAGTGATCTATGGTCAGTGTCTTCACTGTACACTCTGGCATCCTTATACTGACTATTCATAATGTAAGCCGTCAAGTAGTTCAAATATATGAAATAGTCGTTTGTTTCCTGGACAAGTGGGTATTATGGGTAACGAAGAAACAGTTGAGGCAGCGAAGCGGGGAACATGGAAGGAAGCCCTTGACATTTCAACAGCTTTTGCGTCTGATTCAAAGCTTGCCATAAGATCGTCTCTTCTTAAGACTTGGAAGCCGAATGGCAAAATTGCGTCTTCAAGATGTTGAAGGTAAAAACTTTTCGTTAAGACCTGGCAGTCTTCATCCCGTGCGATAAGACGTGAATAAGTGATCCTTACACGACTTCGAATTGGCCATTGCTATTTTACCCATGGTAATCTCTTACGCGGTAAACCTCCCCCAATCCAGGAGACTTGCTGCACAACACCTACCGTGGTACTTACTTTTGGAGAGTCTCAAATATGGTACAAATTGACGGAGATACAATCTATCCAACAGTTTAGACATTATTCTTGGACAAAAAAGACCGATTTTGATAGACATTTCAGATTCCTCAAGGAATGTGACTTTGCACACAGTATCTGATCTTAATTTAAATGTCATCACTGAAATCCATAAGCGAATCGGGGCTCCTCCCACAAGTTATTAGTAGCGTTTGTATTTAAAACATTTTTTCTGTTTCCTATTCGGTAAATTTACATTTTTTCTCTAAATTTATATCATTCCTTGTATTCGGTTTTTAGAATGTTTTAGGAAATTGTTTTCTTTTTTTCCGTCTTTTCTATCTTTGGACATGTGGTATTTTAGAAAGGCAATTTGTGGGTATTGTGGAGTGTTGACTTCCCTTAGTACGTAACAGGATTTTCCTACCTGTCCAAATGTTTTAGGGCTCTAATGATCTCGATGTCGACGAGCCGTAAAGCTTTAATAAAAATGTCAGTTCTACATTAATATCAGCAACAGCGTTTGTCTATTTACAAGCATTAATCAAATCTATTGAAACAAATGTTAAAAAATAGTATATTAAAATTTGCGCAAATACTTTAGATTTTACAAGCGTTTTAGTGTCATTAGTATTTGCGGCCGCCCTTGCTGCCCCCGTCGTGCGTTGCCTCGGGAGGACCGGACAGGCATTTCTCTGGCACGCTCCCTTATGGTGCATCACGCAGAACAAACTTATACTTACATTAGTGTATTTGAATCTCTCAATCTCGGTGGTATGGATGGATCGGCCACAATCTTTCTACACTCTGTGTTCAACCATTTCTCTACACTTTTTTATCTTTTCACTGTATTTAGATTATTATTAATATTGTAAACAGCAATATCAATAAGGGAAAGACGTTTACAATTTTATTTAATACTATCAGGTCAGGTATATTTTGGGTTTGATCTATAAGAATGATCCTGTCCGAATAAAGACACCACTTCGAATTTTCCAACACACTTTGTGGCTCTTAGTGCGGTATCCTATTTTGACAAGACAAGGAATTTTTTTGTCAGTTGTTGATGTAAAATCTTGTCCATCGTATCATGTCATTGTTTGTATGCAGTTTCCACAAGCTGTTTGCATCCTATTGTAATATGTTGGATTGATTCAGCTGTTGAACAATCATACAGACACTTGTCTCTTGACACATTTCCATCGCAAAGAACCATTTTCAGGTACCTTCGGGTAGGAACAACCAGGTCTTGTATGACCAACATGAATCTCTGTTTTTGGGGAAATCTACCCAGAGATGAGCCAGTAGTGAGATGCTTTGTTGTTGACATGCTCTTTACTCATCTCATTTTAATATCTTCCGTGAAGAGACTTCGCTATCCAAGCATATACATGAGTCTTCCTCAATTTACTCTTACAGGAGCAAAAGTGTACGAGTGCATGTCACGTACTACTGTTTGGAGTTCTGAGGAGTTTTCTTTTATCATTAAATAATTTCAGAGTTTTTTTAATATTTGCCAACAAAATTGACAATCAACATCTACCAAACCTCTGCCTCTCATGTTCTTTGCAGAGTCATGCGCACAATTTCTGGTTTCAGATAGTGCATTTTCGATTATTATTATTTGTGATTATTATTGTTAATATTATATACATAATTATTTATTCTCTGTTATTTCCTTATTAAAAAGGTTGTGTAATAAATATTTGTAATTGCCGAAACGGCACGGACAATGTGTTATTAACACAATAATTAATAATTATTCGCAAGCGTGAACCATGATTGTGCTATGTGAGGTAACTTCGGTCTTTTTGAGATAATTATTTTATTTTTTAACAATACCTGAGTTTCTGAAATCGAAATGCTTATTTAAATTTAAAAGGGTAGTAGTGAAGGTGAGTTGAAAGATAGCTACGCATAGAACGAATACAAATTCGCACTCTTAATTGGCCAGTTATACGCATGACATTCCACAATCTATCTTTTGAATTGTTAACAAATGTATGCGTCCCGACTGTTTATTTAAGTTGACACTTTTAGCTTCAGAAGCTAGAAGAAACACGAGAGAACATGCTTCGTGAAATTTAACGGGGAATTCAAAGCCGTATTATGATAACAAAAATCGATGAGATAATGTTCCTTGCTATTTTTCTATTGGAATATTTTTCTGTGCCTTTCATATGGGATTCGATGTGGAATTTTTGGTGTAAATGAGGAGTAAGCAGATATTACAAATAATGTAATTATTTGCAAGTAATGAATTTCTTTTTCTTATAATTTATTAACAAATTACTGTATGAATTGTAACTAGAAAATATAGTTATAATTACAGTAAATATTATAGTTGTTTAATATTACGGCAAATTGTAGTTTTTCAATATTATATTGAATTAGTATAGTAGTCAATAGTAGCCATCTGTAAAGTAGTTTAGTATACTTGAGCAATGCTGAAGAGTTTTGTTTTGAACTTTTTGTTTAGGTGACACTCCCCCATCAAAATTGCTGCAGCTAAGGACCATTAGGAGGGGGTAATGGTTCTGTTAATGGTAATGGCCTTTGACTACGCGGAACGCTGCATAGTGCTGCCGCCACAAGACACACCCCATTGTCACCCGTCTTGTGTGGAACGCCGGTAGACACCTGAACGCTTGTGACGCAGACGGCGCCACGGTGTAGGTGTTGGTAGCTGCGAAGACGTCGTAGACTTGCTGTCACAACGAGGTGCTCTGGTGGACACCAACCCACATACTCCCATCGTAGCAGACACCATGAAAGGTCACTCCACCATAGTAAGACTCTTTGCAGCATCATGTGTCATCTGACACTCGTAGTGATGTTGGAGAATATGTAGCAGTTCTCGCTGCCAAACCTGGATAATGGGGCACTGTTCAATTGCTCCTCGATGTGGGCGCTTTCAAAGCACTTAACAAGTACTCTTCACATACTTTGTTGATTCTAGCTGCTCAGGCAGTTCGTCTAGAAGTTGTTCAAGATCTTATGAAACGACAGGCTGAGTATTACACCCATCAGGTGCAATTAGCGTTTCAAACATCTGCCAAAGCTTTAGTCTTGTCGGCTTTTGTCGATGCCAATCCTGATGGTTTCTCAGACGAAGCACGGAAGCAATCGCTCTTTTATGCTGCAACTCACGGTCACACGGATTTTCTTGTAGTTCTCCTCGAAGCGTGAGTTGAAGCTAATTCTGAAAGCGAAAAAAGGTTCGACAGCTCTTAAACTTGCCGCCGCGAATGGACACGCTCCGTGCGTTCGCGAGTTGTTGAGACGAGGAGCTTCTTCGTATGAACAATCGAAGGATGGATTACTGCTCTTCATGATGCATACTCTGCTGGTAACTTAACTTGCGTCAAGGTTCTTTTAGGCGCTAGACCTAGTATTGATTTTGATAAATATACACGACAAAACTCGTTTTGAATTTACAACCTTCAAATATATTCAGGACCTTTTAAGAAAAGTAAAGAAGTAAGATTTGGAACTTGTTTTAAATTTGTTTCTATGTAATCTTTGTTTGATTGAGGCCGTTTGGTATGATCACATGTAAGACAAGATCTTTTGAAATGACAATGACATAATACATACAAAACTTTTTAGGTAATAAAAAGTAAATTGTCCATTTCAAACAAGTATCTAATGTTAGGAAAATATAAAAATATTTGCTCTTTTGAAGTCACATGACTGGAAATAAGATTATTTTATTTTATTTTTGTTTGAACTGTCTTGTTGTTTTAGTTGGGTAATCTCATTGATACTTTTACAACGCGTGTGTTATGTGTGATCACATCATTACAATGTTATTCTATAAAGTTATATTCAAACAAATATATAAATGTTGGACGTGTTGCTGAGTATTTGCTCAAAGGACTGTCATAAGTTCNTTATGTGTGATCACATCATTACAATGTTATTCTATAAAGTTATATTCAAACAAAGATATAAATGTTGGACGTGTTGCTGAGTATTTGCTCAAAGGACTGTCATAAGTTCATGACCCAAAATACTTGTGTAACACACCAAAATTTATATGCAAATATAGCCTATTCAGTTTTAAAAATTGAAAATTGGGTATCAAGTTTGTATTTGAAATTATTTTTTAAAATTTTAGGTATTACGCATAACAAAGTGCATTTAGATGTACCAATTATTTATTGTGTGAAGAGAGATTTCGGCTGATTTTGTGGTAGACGTTCTTAAAAAATAACATATAAAAATTAAATCACTAAAATACGTGAAATTATTCCATAATTAAGGAACAATATTTAAGTATTTTAACGACGATGTAATAATGAAATATACATAAACTAAAAAAATACAAAGACAGAGGGGAAGAGTTCAAATCAAAAAGTAAACTAAAGTTGTACTTCTTCATACGAAATTATAAAATACAAGCGTCTGTTTGTTTAAGTGCTTGTAGTCGGTCTAAGAGGGTTTCTTTTGACTTCACCTACACCGTACGTAATTAATCTTTAACGTGCACACTTTGAGTGTTTGTTCCTTGAATTCCTTTTTAAAGGGGTGTGAGAGACTTGATTATCTTGATTTCTGGTTACGAGCTAATTTAAGAACTGTAACTGACCATGGGATTCAATCTTCATATTATACTTGATGTTAGTATTTGCTTGGTTGATGTATTACCAGAACTTGTCGAGGTTATCTCGGCCATGTTGCCAGATGACGAAAGCGTCATCCACGTATCGCAACCAAACACTAGGTTTTAATAAAGCATTATCGCTAACCTCATTTTCGAACGCTTCCATAAATATATTAGTAATTACAAGAGAAAGGGGTGAACCCATAGCTACTCCTTTTATTTGGGAGTAAAATTTACTATCAAATTGGAAGAAAGTTGAGTTAAGGAAAAATTCAGTTAGTTTGACCCATTCCGACGGTAAGCTTCGGTTTCTGAGATGTTGTTCTATGACGTTCAGTGTTTCACGGATCGGAACATTCGTGAAGGGTGAACTAACGTCGAAACTCACAATGAGTTCCACGTAACATGTAATGTTTTCATTGATATAACTAAGTGCTCAGAATTTTTAATAGTTGACGAGATGGTACAAGTCAGTGGTAAAAGTTGTTTCGCTAGAAAACTGGCGCGAGTTTGAGTTGGTGCGTTGATGGCACTCGCTAGACGTCTCTAGGTGACGTCAGATTTCTAGGCATGGTATTATTACCCCGTTTTAATGATTGTCTAATCTCATCAGGTAAAGAAGAAGCATTGGTGATGAGTGTGTTGACTCAAGTACTCACTTTCCTTAAAGGGTTTGTTCTTACCGGAGGGTATGTCGTGTCACTCAGGGGTTGCTCCATCTTACTGATGTACTTACATCGTCGCATAACTTACATCGAACAGTAGCGTTTCCTTCATCAGCTGGCAAGATAACTAAATCATTTCCTTTCCCTAAGAGATCGTAACGCACTTCTTTCATCTCTACTGAGTTTACTTTTCAGTTGTGTAGCTCGATACACCACCTTGGAAGTTTTCCTTGTTTCCTCCGCAATGTTAGGAGAAATATCCACCAATGCACTTTCAATACCTGATATAATATCGCCAGTGTATGAGTGCTTTGGCATAATGTCGAAGTTTAATCTTTTCTCGAGCAAGGACAATGTTCCTTCCTCAGAAGGTTTACCTGAAAGATTAACTATATTGTTCACGGGTGTTGAATGTAAAGCATTAGAATTTTTGTTTCTTAGATAATTTTCCAAATTTGTTAATTTGCGAGATCTAATTTTCTCAGCGGACCATATCGCGTACCTGGCGGAGACAGAATCCACATTAGGCCAATCATCATGACTGATCGATGCCGCTAGTAATAAATGTAAATGGTATAAATCAGTTTCAAGGAAGGTAAGACATCTCTTAGTATAACGGATTAGTTCTCTCAAGAGGGCTTGTGCCAAGCGTTCAAGTATACGGCGAGTTGCAGGAATTTCTAAACTGTGTTTAATATTCGCACAATTCGGAATATATTCGTACCGATTTAGCCGTTCATCGACAGTGATTTTAAGGTCTCAAAGAGCAAGAACTGCCAGTAGCATGTTCTTGGTAGACATGAGCTGGAAACCTAGGTCGACTTTGTAGTCGTAACTTGTGACACATCTATGCACTTACCCTTGAGTGGCTCATAGATGTAATCGTTTCCGCTTTCTGTGGGACTCTTGCCCGGGGTAAGTAGTTCAGTCGTCCAATCTATCTTGGAGTATAGGGCATTCCGCATCAGGAATGACAGCGATAAGATGAAGCAGCTTTTGCGAGCATCATTGGTGCAAGAGCAGACGGTTAAGATAAATTGTCATCATGTACAAATAGGCAAGCTGTTGATTGTCTCTGGCTATGTTAAAACCGACTGGCTTCCCAAGGAAAGCGATCTCCTTGAGCTCGGGTTCAGAGAACTTGTAAGTTTCGTTCACACACCGGTTATTGGATCCCCCTCGTGGGGAGCAGCACCCTGCCTCAAAGCATTACGAGGGGCCGGATTTCGATGCAGCTTGTGCCTCGAGAGTCCAGGCTTGGTGCTGAACGTCTTTTCATTTCTCGGCAATTATAATGGGGATACTGTTGTTCTCCCGGGCATTTAGGGACACAACACTCAGCCGCATGTTTACTCCTAATGAATGTAATTCATTTCCGCAGGTCATACATATATAAATTAAATACCTTTTGTTGAGTTTTTTGGTAAGGCTCGTAAATAGGTTCTTTTTTGGGATTACGAGATTTTTAAGGTCTGCACCACGCAGGGGATGCCAATTCCATATTAAGTAGTGTTTAGCGCTACGTCGTCATGGACTTTCTTAATATTCACTCGGCGCAAGGAGCCAGACGCTCCCCAGCGTTTGTGGAAAATGAAACAAGATTTTGGGGCATCCTTGACTTGTTAGACTTCGGTGTCCGTATTCCTCCTATCGAAATATTACTCCTCAGTTTAGTTCAAGCAAGGAGATTTGGGATTTTATCCGCGCTCGGGTGGCAGTGATTACCTACCGGACTCTCGGATGGGAATTTGATGTCGGCTTCCTGAGACGTTATGACGGGCAGATAACAAGGCCATTTTTGTCTCTACTGTCACCGACCACTTGACCATGTTCATGTGTATTTTCGTGTTTAACACGTCCCGTACCTTAGCTCAATAATGGGCTACTACCAGGACTTGACGGTCGCACAGCGTCTTTTGAAGCCATATCTTATTCTATTTTGTATTACTCAGAAGTAATACAGTCTCTTATCTTATTGATCCGGCTTAAAGATCATGTTCGTGAGTTTGAGTGCAGGTGTTGTGTGTGCCGCCACTTAGCCGTTCCTCGTGAAGAGGAGACGTTCCCGTCCCTAGCCACGGGGAGGCGGGCGGTTTCTACCATTCTTATAGTTATATATAACTGCATGGACTTATTAATAATAGTAAATGCAGCATATTAATATATAATATAATGTTACAAACGAATGAGTAAACACAAGGAATAGTATAGGAGTTTGGAGTTCTAGCGTATTGCAGCTAGTTTCAATTGGAATAGATGAAAGAGAAAATGTTCTTTTGCGGAAACACCTTGATATCAACAACAATTCACATTTATTAACAATAATACATTTATTGACTTATAATACAATAACAGATTTATGCCAAAATTGGCCAATAACAAATTTGAGACCATCCATTGTGGGTGGATGGTTTACTCTGTGAGTTACTATCAACAGAGGATCATAAATACAAAAATGCATAGCTCATCGAATAGAGTTACAATCTTGATTTAAATTTAAACAGAATTACTATATTGTATGATTCAAAGATGCAGTATGACTTAGTGTCGATACAATGTAATGCATACCATTCCGTGAGTTTTCACGGAATTTTCCCCCCCGACGTTTAACATATTACATGAGTATGTACCTGCTCATTACAGGAAATAAGCATGAAATGCAGGCTTATAATATTGAATCCTCAACAGAGGAAAAATGTACATAGAATAATTGATGCCCTCGGCTTAGGAGGAGAAAAATGAATAAATAGTTAATTTCTGAATTGAGACTCCATGGTCTCTAAAATAAAACAGTTCTCGATAGCACGAGGTGAATACTCATAGCGAGTCCTTCCGGGTTGTTATCTTCCGTGTGGAAGACGGCTGCTCACGGCCGCAAGGTTAGCTGGTGATAAGACAGGTTAGCAGCAGGCTCATAGTGGTCGCTCTCTCGGATCGGCTGGCTGAAACTCAAAATAAGTATGAGCGCTTCGGCTCGGAAATGTTGACGCATTACGTATCACTGTGGACACATTAACACGACACTGCAGTGGAATGATCACTTAAGTAAGTGAATCATGTCCCAAAAAATTCATAAAGTATTACTACGTAACACAACACGATTTCGATGTTCACACATCCCTGCTATAGGGAGTCTCGACGATAAAACGACGATTCGACGAAGTACCTCGCTCTGAGGTCGACTGGTGAAAGCATGAAAGCATATAGAGTTCTAAGGAGTGCTCATGGAGTCGCTCCGTGGAGTTGTAAAGAGTGCTCATGGAGCGGCACTGAGTGCCCTGTGGAGTTACATGAAGTGAAAGCATGAAGAGTGCCTGTGGATAACAGCTTATATAGCTAATGCACAGATTTTAGATATGAAAGTATATTCGGAAAGTCTTGGCAGAACTATGTATGTTCCTTGCACTTAGAGTTCGTTTATAGTTTCTTGGTCACATCGTGTTAATTGTTTCTTGGTTACATTGTGTTTATGGTTTGTTGGTTACGTTGTGGTCATAGGTATCGATAGTATCGCTTCGCCTTGTGAAGATCGATTAGAAATCGACTATAGTCGATGTATTTGGACATCGATTTGGCGCATAATTTGAATTAGCGCTATATAGACACATGTATAAATATAAACAATTTATAACAAATATAAACAATTAATAACAAATTAGAATATTATTAATTTTTAACCCTTATGAACCTTGGTTCATAACATATTCCGGGGGCCAACTATGATGTTGTTACAACATCGGATATAGTTATTTTTTCATTTTCAAGTAATGGAGTCAATTTGACAATGGATCTTTTCATTTCCCCCTTGCTTGTTTTAAGATTAACTACTCTGGTTTTGCCATCAGGACCGGGATAAAGTTCTATAACTCGCCCGAGTGGCCATTGAAACGTAGGGCAGAATTCCTTATGAATCATTACCAAGTCGCCGATCTTTATATCAGACGACTGGTAGTACCACTTGTTACGTAAATGTAACGTACTAAGATATTCATGAGCCCAACGCTTCCAAAATTCAAATCTCATGTGTTCGATTTGCTCATAATGATTTTTTAAAGTGGAGCCAATAGGAGTTTTATTTAAATATGGAAGAGCATTAATAGCTGATCCAATTAAAAAGTGGCCAGGGGTAAGTGGAAGGATGTCAGTGGGATCGTTAGATAACGGACATAAAGGCCTACTGTTAATAATGCCTTCTATGTCTGTTATAAATGTTATAAGATTTTCTAATGTCAATCTTTTTGATTTTAATGTCCTGTGAAATTGTATCTTTACTGTTCTAACGAAACGTTCCCAGTTGCCCCCGAAGTGGGGAGCATAGGGCGGAATAAACTTCCATTGAATATTTTGGGACAGAAAGAACTCATTTAGTTGATCCCTGACGTACGCTTTGTTGAGGCGTTGCTTGGCCATAAGATACGTAGGGGCATTGTCCGAGTATAGTAGTCGGGACACCACGTCTCGCAACAAACCTCTTTAGCGCTCCGAGAAACGTGGGCAAGCTTTGATTGGACACAACTTCGAGATGTAACGCTCTGGTGACTAGGCAGATAAAAACTATTACGTAAGCATTATCCAAATCATGTTTATCCAGAGAATGTTTAGTGCGTCGTATCTTAACCGGACCGAAATAGTCCGTGCCGGTGTGAGCAAAAGGTTTACTAGGCTGAAGGCGCTCGGGCGGCAACACTGCCATCTGTTGTTTCATTGGATTCTTAAGATTGCGAATACAATTGATACACGTACGAGTGACAGATCTTATTGTTGGCAAACCCTTTACTGGCCAAAATCTTAATCTTACATGGTATAGTAATGATTGATTTGGGAGATGCAGAAATTTTAGATGAAGATACATAATTAACATTCTTGTAATAGGGTGGGTCGGATGCAAGATTATTGGGTGTGTTTGCTCCCATGACAGCGGCGCTAGCGCGAGGCGACTGCCTATTCTTATTAATTCATCCTCATGGAGAAATGGATTTAATTTAAATATTTGACTGGAAGGTTTTACTGTTCGGCTATGTTTTAATTCGTTTAGTTCTTCTCGATATGAAACATACTGCATGTGTTTTAATAGGAGTAGTTCAGATTGTCTTAAGTCAGAAACAGTTAGATTGGGTTCAGTAGGAATCCTGCTACACTTGGTAGTAAATCTTATCACATAAGCAAGGATTCGTATTAGTTTTGAATAACTATTAGTTTTTGAAATTACTCCTTCAAAAAAGGTATTGGTAGGTCCCGCATCCTTGGTCAATGTATCTGAAGTTACCGTAACGGTCGACGTAAAAGGTTGCGGCGAGCATGGCCATTGAGTTGACGGTAAACTAATGAAATCGGGGCCTGTCCACCATAATTTAGATTTGATCAGGTCATGTGGAGATATTTCACGTGTCATAACATCTGCCGGATTTAATTGAGTTGGCACATAGTGCCATTGTGAGACGTTAGTATCATGTAAAATTAACTTTACTCTGTTGGCCACAAACACATCTTTCAGTGGTTTAGAGGAATGTAGCCAGTGCATTACTATAGTGGAGTCGGTCCAGAAGTGAACATTGTCACGATTTATTTCAACTATAGCATTGCTAATTTTGTTTGCTAGATTATTTGCTAATAACGCAGCTGCTAGTTCTAATTTGGGAATTGTGAGTTTACCCGGATGGGCAACGCGAGTTTTTGAAGTGAGTAAATTTGATTCTACATCATTGGCAATGTACGCAGCAGCTCCGTATCCTCTAGGAGCGGCGTCAGCGAATATGTGTAATGTATACGATTTCGTAATATTTAAAATGAAACGAGGGATTTTTAATTCTATTAGTTGATTTAAACTGTTGTAAAATTCATTCCACTCGATATTAAAGTTTTCATTCAGTTCCACGTCCCAATCTATCTTTTCAATCCAGAGCCTTTGAAGGTATGTTTTAGCGGTTAATACCACTGGAGATAACAATCCCAGAGGGTCAAATAACGCACAAATCTTGCTAGCTACCAACCGCTTTGTCCACGAATGTAGTTTTGAGTTGTCTATTTTAAATCTGAATACATCTTTATCAGTACTCCAGAAAATTCCTAACACTTTAAAGTCTCTATCAGCATTGAGGTGAAAGCTAATTTCCTGCGCTTTTTCCTCCTCCGTTAAGGAAGAGATAATTGCTTTAGAATTACTCGACCATTTCCTGATTGGAAATCCCCCCTTCCCTAGAAGCTCTGTTATCTGCTTCTGCAGTACGTACGCTTCCGCAAGTGAGTGAGCTCCCGTGCATAAATCGTCAACATATATTCCAGATGCTATACGGGATGAAGCGAGTGGAAGGGTCGTTCCTTCGTCTTCTAGCAATTTAATTATGGTTCTACAGGACAGGTATGCACTAGGCGCTAGGCCATATGTGACTGTGTTAAGATGATATGTACGTATGATGTCTGTGGGAGTTCGGCGCCAAAGTATTCTAAGATAATCTCTTTGGTCATCGGCTATGAGGATTTGTCGGTAGAACTTCTCAATGTCAGCTGTTAAGGCAATAGGGAACGTGCGAAATCTTAACATCACGTCGTACAAATCGTTTTGGACTGAAGGTCCGGTATGTAGCTGGTCATTTATTGAAATTCCGTTAATATCAGTTGAACTCCCGTCAAAAACAACACGTAATTTGGTGGTTGTACTTTGTTGTTTTAAGACATAATGATGTGGAATATAATTTATTGCCCTGGTATCTGAATTAACATCATTAATGATTTCGGTCATATGGTTATGTCGTTCGTATTCGTGGAGAAATTCTGTGTATTCAAGTTTATGTTCTGGATGCTTCATCAGTTTATGTTCTATGGAATAAAGTCGTTTAAGAGCTGTATTTCTATTATTCTGAAATCTAGGTTGCACTTTAAATGGCATCCTAACCACGTACTTTCCTTGTGAAGTGCGAGTTGTGGTATTCACATACAGGCTCTCGCAAAAGTCTTCCGCCTCGGTGAGTGAATGTTGGTGCTCATTGTCAATATGTTCAAGTTCCCAGAATTTGGAAATGTTGTCATTGAGTACTTGTGTATCACAAGATGAGTGATTCACACTGGGCGGAGTGTTAAACGGAAGAGACGTTATAATAATATATCCTAATTTAGTTTCATGCAATTTTAATTTTAATTTTGTCTTTGTATTGATTTCAAAATTTTTGTGGAGTAAAATCTCCCAAAATGGTTGCGAGCCTAGGAGTATATCAATGCTTCCTGGCTTATTGAAAGTTTTATCTGCCAAAGGACAATCTTTTGGTAGTTCATCTATATTAATTTTGATCCCCGTGGAAGGAATTTGAGACGCGATTTGTGGCACTACCAAACACGCGACATTAAATTCAAACCCCATATTGAGAGTATCTTGTATGTTGATATTCGTTGTTGAGACTACGTTCGAAGTAGTGCCACAAATTCCCTTTACGGAAACCGAAGTTTTCTTTGTTTTAAGTTTAAGCTTATCCACTGTGTTCTGTGTGATAAGGGAGTGAGTTGAACCACAGTCTAAGAGTGCGCGACACAGTGAATTATTATTTTCATTTGAAACATGTATGAGCGCGGTGGCTAAGGAGGCGTGCGGCAACTCACGGGCGACCGCAGCCTTAACTACCGCTTCCTGAACGACCTCCACGTTATCTGTAGACGATGGTGGGTCAGTGACGGGAGTCTTAATAAATTCTTTGTTCCTATGCAACAAGGTATTGTGTCTTCTACCGCATATTTTGCAGGAAAAGGCGGAGTTACAATCACGTACAACATGATTTTTAGAAATACAGTTTATGCATAAATTATTATCTTTAACAAATTTATTTCGTTCAATAATTGATAATTTATTGAATGCTGGNCCGGGCATTTAGGGACACAACACTCAGCCGCATGTTTACTCCTAATGAATGTGAACTTCTTTCCGCAGGTCATACATATATAAATTAAATACCTTTTGTTGAGTTTTTTGGTAAGGCTCGTAACAAGGTTCTTTTTTGGGATTACGAGATTTTTAAGGTCTGCACCACGCAGGGGATGCCAATTCCATATTAAGTAGCGTTTAGCGCTACGTCGTCATGGACTTTCTTAATATTCACTCGGCGCAAGGAGCCAGACGCTCCCCAGCGTTTGTGGAAAATGAAACAAGATTTTGGGGCATCCTTGACTTGTTAGACTTCGGTGTCCGTATTCCTCCTATCGAAATATTACTCCTCAGTTTAGTTCAAGCAAGGAGATTTGGGATTTTATCCGCGCTCGGGTGGCAGTGATTACCTACCGGACTCTCGGATGGGAATTTGATGTCGGCTTCCTGAGACGTTATGACGGGCAGATAACAAGGCCATTTTTGTCTCTACTGTCACCGACCACTTGACCATGTTCATGTGTATTTTCGTGTTTAACACGTCCCGTACCTTAGCTCAATAATGGGCTACTACCAGGACTTGACGGTCGCACAGCGTCTTTTGAAGCCATATCTTATTCTATTTTGTATTACTCAGAAGTAATACAGTCTCTTATCTTATTGATCCGGCTTAAAGATCATGTTCGTGAGTTTGAGTGCAGGTGTTGTGTGTGCCGCCACTTAGCCGTTCCTCGTGAAGAGGAGACGTTCCCGTCCCTAGCCACGGGGAGGCGGGCGGTTTCTACCATTCTTATAGTTATATATAACTGCATGGACTTATTAATAATAGTAAATGCAGCATATTAATATATAATATAATGTTACAAACGAATGAGTAAACACAAGGAATAGTATAGGAGTTTGGAGTTCTAGCGTATTGCAGCTAGTTTCAATTGGAATAGATGAAAGAGAAAATGTTCTTTTGCGGAAACACCTTGATATCAACAACAATTCACATTTATTAACAATAATACATTTATTGACTTATAATACAATAACAGATTTATGCCAAAATTGGCCAATAACAAATTTGAGACCATCCATTGTGGGTGGATGGTTTACTCTGTGAGTTACTATCAACAGAGGATCATAAATACAAAAATGCATAGCTCATCGAATAGAGTTACAATCTTGATTTAAATTTAAACAGAATTACTATATTGTATGATTCAAAGATGCAGTATGACTTAGTGTCGATACAATGTAATGCATACCATTCCGTGAGTTTTCACGGAATTTTCCCCCCCGACGTTTAACATATTACATGAGTATGTACCTGCTCATTACAGGAAATAAGCATGAAATGCAGGCTTATAATATTGAATCCTCAACAGAGGAAAAATGTACATAGAATAATTGATGCCCTCGGCTTAGGAGGAGAAAAATGAATAAATAGTTAATTTCTGAATTGAGACTCGTTGGGGCATTCTGTCGGCAGAACCGAGAAGAATGGCTGTATCGCTGACAGTTGTAGCAGCGCGATGGGCGCAAAAATTCTGCTACCTTGTATGAGAGCCACCCTGCATACAGACGGCCTTTTCTCATACACAGTCGAAATACTTCATGGGGTACCTCTACCACCCTGTTGGCGACGCTTTCTCCATGGTCTTTCCTACAACTCATTCGGAAAGCCACCCGAACATGTCGCTTGAAGTGGTCGTTGTCAACCTCTTCCGCGAAGTTCTGCTGGAAGATGTCTTCCAGCAGCTCCTCGTCTCCCACACCTACCGGCACGTCGAACAGCGTCACCTTCGGTTTCCGCTTTCGCTGCTCGCGAACGCCAACGGAACCATTGCCACTTCACGCCTCTTTTATGCTCATGGCGTCTACAGGGGTGGCGGCCGTAACCACTATCCCCTTACTCGGCAACAGTTTTACCCTGATGACGTTCACTCGCCGATTCTTGGATTTTAGAGCAGCCTCCACCGCTGCCCTCGTTTCCACGGCTGACCCGATATTCGACCCCTTAGGTTGAATTACTATCGAAGTACCACCGCTGATCGGCCTCGCAGCTTCCACGGTAGCCTTAAGAGCTTTTGCTCTGTCTGCGTAGGTTCGTGGTTGTGGTCGGGGAATCTCCTCCAGCGTCCTTTTCACGGCCGTCTGTACCTTGGTGCAGACGTCCGCTACTAGTGATGCGGTGATCTTCTCCACGTCTCCCGTCGACGCGATATTAGCCGCGTACCTCCTAGACATCGCGGAGAACACGTCATCCAAGTCGCAGACCGTGCCTTCAAGCCACTGTATCTGCTTCTTAGAGACGGCCTCCTTGAAGCTTTGGAGGACACCCGTCAAGGCTGACATCGTCCCATTATAAAATTCCACCATCTCCAAATGGTCCTCCTCCTCCTGGGTGCGCCCGCACCTCGGAGGAAGAGGCGGAAGACATTTCTCGCTTTTTTCGCTTTCCGGCTTTCTTGGCGCTGAGAATTTCGGTCTGCTTGGAGTAGTCGGTTGACCTACGCTGCTCAACACGGAGTCCCTACTTGGAAGGGTAGAGGGCTCCTGCCGATCATGGCTCGAGGCCAGAGAATCGGTGTCTCTGACTGATTGTTTTGCCTCTGCGGTCTTGGGGGTCGTCTGCCGCGGCTCCGTGCTTGGATTCGACCCCTTCGGGGTCGTGCCGGGGGGGACTTGCCCTTCGTCCGGGTCGGCGCTGCTCTCAGTAGCAGTTTCGACGCAACGTTCCGCTCTTCGCTTCGCTCTGTCCTCCCTTGCCTGCCGTTGGGGTTGCGGTGCATCCCTCTTTGCCGGGGTGCTTCCCTCGACGGTTACCCGCTTACCGAGGTCGGCTTTTGCCCCTGAATCAACATTCCCCCTTTTGTGAGCGGTCGTCACGGGTGCTTCCTTAGGTTCCTCTACCGTCAGCGGCGTTGAGTCACTTACGAGAAGTGCCTCGCCGTCACTGGCTTCGGAGGAGAGCCCAGAGTCGGATGGCCAAAGCACGGTCCGACACCCAGTGTCTGCCTTACCCTCATCCAAGGTGCCGTTGAGAGAGGATTTGCCTTTGCCCGCTTGGGGTTTGGAGAAGGCTTGGGGGTCCCCTCTATTTCAATCAATTTCTCTGCTGCGGCCCACGCCTCCACTATGGCTCGAGCGTCTCGAGGGCTCATCTCACCAAACCCATATGGCGGTGACCTCGTGGTTGGCGTGGGGCAAACCTGCCGAGGGACTGACTGCGTAGTCGCATGCCCTGGGGAGGTTTTGCCCTTTGCCTTCTTTGAGGCCTTTACTTGAGTCCTTTTAACTCTCTTCGCCTTCGTAGAGGCAGCGTAGGCCCCGGGTATCCCCGTTAAGCTGTCACCATCCCTATCAGTTTTTTCTTTACCCGCTCTTGGCAGCCCCTTGCTCAAGGGGGCTCCACTGTCTAGCCCTCGCTGAGGGGGCGGGCGATCTTTTAAGCCTTGGGCTGACTGCTTTCGTTTAGCCGAGGCCACGAGTACCCAGCCGCCGGCACCGTCATCAGCTGGAGTCGGAGGGGTCACCCAGCTCCGGGTCTCCTGCTGTGCCTGCTCCATACTTGTTATTTGGGTCACTTACGACTTGAATAACTTGTCACGCTCTCGCCGAGAGAAGCGCGCTGCCTAGGATTCCAACCTGGTGGTTTCGCTCGACATACCACTTGACCAATGAGTAAACACTCTGGAGTCTCCAGGAAGGAGCATCCACGTCTCTTTCAAAACACACACGCCATAAGAGTCATAGTCACTCCCGCCTTTTACCTACGGTACCGCAAGAATATCTCGGCTATTTCTGACCCGTGTCCCCGAAGTTTGGGTTTCGGTGGAATATCGAGTTTGCCCATAGAGAGCTGGATCCCGTACCAGAATAAAGGATGCATGAGTCGATCAAGTTTACCCTCATTTCCACCGACCGACGAGATCACACTGAGTCCCAGCTTCTCGGGCTTTTCGTACTAGGAGCGGGATACAGAAAAAAAATATGCAAAGACTTCGATGAGTGTCCTCGTCAATTTTGCGAATTTGCGACCATCTTTGCCGTAGAACAACAAAGAAGGAACACCAGGAAGACCATGCGGATGTTCCCATCGGATTCTCTTTCGGGTATCCACGCGCTACATTTCGTGATGGCCGTTGGTCGTCTTTGCCCAAGAGCCACATTCTCCCTAATAAACAAGTTTGTGTACCTGGTAACCAACGTCTAGCCTTCGTAACGGAGGTACCGCCAGTGCGCTAAACATGCTGCCTCTCCCAAAATAAGTGAAATAGTTATGAGTTGTCTTAAAAGGAGTCATAGAACTCCGGTGAAAAATAAATAAAACAACAAAACACGAAACACTAAAATGAGTATAAAAAGAAATAAAATACCCCCTACCGATCTTGCGTATAGGATAAAGGAGGTAAGGAAATAACTAGAAATTCTTTACAAAGAGTCATGAAATCTTTGTTCAAGAATCAGCAACAAAGCAGAGCAGAGACTAAGTGTCTCATTCATGATCATTCATGATCAATATGTGGAGGGGGGAGAGAGACACATGATTATAATCTATAAAATGGTGATATATTTGAATGGATGATCCGAGGGAAATTAAAGATATCGTTTTAAGCGTGCCCAGTCGCTTGACCTTTAGCTGAGCGTGGGCTTTGGTGGTGTCTCGGTGGAACCGCTTCGCGTGTTTGAATCGCGACGGGGACCACCTTGCCCTCCACTGCCCCAAACTTGCAACACTGTGTGGGTAGCAGCGCCGAATATTTCGCTATTTACTAATCTCTGTTTTGGGTTAGGTATTCCCCATTTTCGTGGCGGACTGTTACATCGAATAATAGGACCCTTAACTAGTATTTTACTACCTGGCCCGGTTGGAGTCGGCTTCCCCCGGGCAGATCGAGTCGGGGCTTCTTCCACAATGCAACTTCCTTTCGGAACAAGAGCTCCTTTTCTAATAAGTTTACTATATTATTATGGAGTTTGATGCGGGAGCTATTCCTGTGTATACACTGTCCCAGAATATGCACGAGCGTTTAAAATGCCCTATTGTACCTACTGCTATTCAGCGTTGGCTTCTACATC
>NNCF01131149.1:119229-130210 GCA_002313205.1 Laupala kohalensis | reverse complement strand
GTTAAGCAATGATGTTCAATTGTTTTTGTTTATAATTCTAAATTACCAAGTGTCGGTTAAGTAAGAAAATTCTTTTGTTGTGTATCTATGACAGCAAAAAAGTAAACAAATTAAATACATACATACATACATGNTTGTTTATAATTCTAAATTACCAAGTGTCGGTTAAGTAAGAAAATTCTTTTGTTGTGTATCTATGACAGCAAAAAAGTAAACAAATTACATACATACATACATGCAAACACTCTCCTTTATATATAAGATATATATGCACTTTGTGAATTCAATTCACATATTCAAGTATAGTGTGTACACTATACACTTTGGTAATATGAAATTTGGCTATTCCGAAATATCTATGAGCATGTATTCACAATTATTTTTCAACCTACATCAGAAGCAGAAAACATTCGATTTTACCTCAAGATTTCGTATAAAAAACTTCCTTGTTCTAAAAATAAAATCCGATCTGCGATTATCGATACTTTTTCATGGAACTCGCAACATGCATGTGTCGAGTTCGGAATCGAAATAGCGGTACGATATATCCTATTCTTATAATGCTCTCAAGACCTACTTGATTATAGTATTATCGTATGTACCAGACCTTCCGAAATTGCTTTTGAACAAGCACCGTGCCTTGGGAATATATATGGCGCTGTGGTTAGAAGTTGAACTATTATAAAGTATTGAATCTCAAATTAACCGCAAGATAGGACTAGTGTCATTCCTATCCTTTGTGTGACACAAGAACCAAACTCTCCCGCGACGTGATTCTGTTTCCGACCACCCTCCACGAGAAAGCGCTACAGGTATCCCCAAACTGTGGACGCGCTTTCCTTCATATTTATTTGTGATATGGGAAGGCATTATAAGAACGATAAGCAGTAGTATGCTCAAGTAGGTCTTGAGTGCCCTGTTTCAATTGATTGAAATTGTTCAACATTGGTTGAAATGTTTGATGTTATATATTACTGTCACATTCGCCTAGATCGAGATTTTTCTTTATTATTCTCTTCTCACTCTGTAAAACATGTACATTTTACATAATTTGATTCTCTATATTATTTAAGACAGTTTCGATGATATCCGGATTCCTGCTTATACATTTCGAAATACCGAACTCTCGGAAGTTTTCCCGTATTACATGTGACTTTGAAGTGTTATTTTTCAAATTTAGCTCGGTTTAGATCAAAATTTCATAAACCAAGGGTATTATTCGAAGGCAAGAGTTGTTTCTTTCATTAAAAAATAAGTAGGTTTCTTACCAGGTGCCACCAAAACCATTCTCATTAATTCGTTTGAATGAATTATAAATACAGTACAACCCAGCTGGTCCCAAAACCCGGATAAAATGTACCAATATAAATTTTAAAATATTGAAATATTGCAAATGAAATAAATGTTTGTAAAAGCATAATAATAATAGTTATTATTATTATAAACTAAAATTCTTTCAGCGTTCATATTATTATACGATTAAAAAAACTCATTAAGTAGTTGACAGATCACATGCAAACTACGTCTGGAAACATTTAATTCGCTGATTAATACGTATGTTAATTTCAACGATTATCTGAGGTGAAGAAATATGTTAGATATGTGTGAAGAAGTGATGTTGATGAAGCAATATTACGCCAACGTCTCGTGAACATAGGTCATTTGGTGTTGCGTCTGTATGCTGCTCTACACTGCTGAGTGATATTTCAAGTACATTTGCAACTTGAGATTGAGATATTATACGAACACAATCAGTCTCGTCATGTTCTTCAGGCTCTGAGTCATTATCAAACTCCTTTTTTTGACAGATACATTTATTTTTCTATTTGTATAGGAATTTTGGATATTCCGAATAATTCAAAGTAGCCACTGTGTAAATACTTCTCCCGATATAACGTATAATTTTTAGATACACATCATATTGCGACTTTTATATAAACCTAAAATGTTTGGAAGCCAGTTCGTTGTAAATTGTATTAAGAGAGTAAATATTTAACTTCTTTACGAAAGAAAATTACTTCTATTGTTGTACATACAATTGCTTCTAGTAATTATTCTGATATGTACCTGGCGAAAATGATGTTTACACAATGTGGTGAAAGAGCTGAGACGACTTGAGTATGCAAAAATTCCTCACATCAGTCTCTCTTTAGATTCTGTTCAGATGGTCCTGGAGGGTGGGAAAAAGCACGTTGCCAGCGTCTCTGGGGGCAGGTTTCGCGGTGATGGGATTGGGGTTGAAAGTAAATTCGAATCGTTGCGCGCTTTTCCAGTAAATTCGAATCTTTGTATATCTTTTTTTCTTCCATATATATACTGGGGGCGCAGCACGTTAGCAGTCTAGTTTTAGCACATTTGTGAAGCAGAACAGATTCGTCAAATGTATTACACAACGTATTTTCTGTGAAAGGTTTCTGTTTCTCAGTTAGTGGAAGCGAATTGGACAGAATTTGCCACTTAAAACGTTTGCTGAATATTGTCTCGAGGATAGCTACATTGACATGTNCTCGAGGATAGCTACATTTACATGGAAAGAATGGAAAATGAACGTCTGAAAACCTATTCATTTCTCGTAGATCATCGCACTGTTGAAGCATGAACACAACACAAAAGAGCCAACACCACGCTGAAACGACCATGATTTTTGTCCCCCTGGCGGCAGGGAAGGTACTAGACACTAACTCTAGGATTCACCACAAGATGGCAGTACCAGCACTATTTGACAGCGAACGTGTTACCCTTCTACAGGACAACTAACTTAAAGGCGGGATTTTCGTAGGATAAAGAATGAATGAAACTGCGTCGGCGCAGGTAGACAGTGGAAGCACGACGAATCTTCTAAGATCAGATCCTACTAGAGACCATCCCGAAATGCAGATTTTCCGTAACAGTTCGTTTGCAGTTAATTTGTGATTACTCAATAAATATGGTGTTTGGCTCGCATCTTCATCAGTCACGTAGCTCATCTACACATTATCGGGCAATAAATATTTTATTTGTATCGATGTACTGCAATATATATTTTTTCATGTTTCAGGCATCGGCTTTGAGACGGCGAAGGATCTCGCTCGCCGTGGAGCTCGAGTGTTGTTGGCCTGCAGAGACCCCGAGCGTGGTAAAGAAGCTCTAGGTGAGACACAATCCTTTTCTTAAAGAGTTACAGAACATTGTACTTAAATTTCTCGTTAAAGTTTGGAAGTCACAACTTTGCGTTATAAATCTATTCTTCCAGAAGTATATTTGACTCGACATGTCTGGTGCGACAAAACAGAAAATTGTGTTCGGAATTACCNCTGCGAGGCTTCTGGTGAGTGGGTTCGTTTAACGAGTAAAAAACATTCCGGGCAACGCCGGGTAATCAGCTAGTATTAAAATATTTATAAATATAAACCAGATATTTTTTCAGTGTCTGCGCGTAAATTCAAACTCCCGTGTGTATTTTTATAAATATCATTTCTAATACAACGTTTGTAATTATTAACATATTTCTCAAAAATTAATGTATTTTCCCAATTCATCAAGTGATTCATCATCTCTAATTTTTGCCCGTTTTTTAAATTTTCGATGTAGATGTTATATATTCTATAAATTTGTTATATTTTCTTTTGCCATCTATCATTTTACAATTCATATAACTTTTTATTGTAACTTCCTCCTTCATTTATTTGATGTAAGTTGCTCATTCTACCCATTTCATTCTTAATTCCATATAATGTGGTTTACTATCTAGTCTCCTTTACCACATAAGCACTCTTAGGTCCAGTCCTTTGTTTCATGTTATCGAGTACATCAAAATCTTAATCCGGTATTATTGGGTTAGAGACTTAGGGCAGTGGTTTTACGCCGTTCCGGGCCCCTGGAATATGTGATTTATTTATATATCTACATAAGGGTTTATTTTATGTTTAAAAGAAAACGAATTTGAGAAACAAATTTCAAGTTGAATACGGCAAAAGACACGGCCCACGTTTGAGAGGAGTGTTTCATAGTCATCTGGTTTTGACACGGGGTCTGCAAAATAGTGAAAATTGTTCGCTACGTTTTCTCATAACTACCAGCACAAAAACGAGGAGTCAGTTTTAAGAACTCCAATATTATTTAAACACAGAAAATGATTTTATAGTTTTATTTGGAGAGTCCGGAGAGGCGTATCAAATATAACTTGTGATGAAAATTCACAAGTAAAAAAAAAAAAAAAATACTGGCCCAAGTATAAATATATCTTTTTACAGATTACAGAAATGGTGAATCGTTGTGTGTGTGTGTGGGGGGGGGGGCGCAGGACCTCCTTTTGCTGGGAAATGTGGGAATTCAGCGTTCAGACGCTGCTAAATTCGCCATGACACTACTGCTTAAGGATACTTATATGATGTATATAGGGCCAGCGATCTCTGCTGTGGATGGCCGTGATAACGAGACAGAAGATACTGTTCGCTATCTCCCTTTATCTCTCGCACATCCGCTAGGAGGAGGGAAAAAATAAGGGAGTTTTGACTACTGTCACAACCAGGAAAGTTGAGTGTAGTCAACTCTTGGCTGACTGTAGACAACTTCGCTCGGAAACGCGAATGGAATACAAAAGTGGTGCAGATGTCGACTTCTGGGTTCAAAAAAGCGCGTTGGGTTACTGAAAGATTACGTTTAGTGAGATAAACGGTCACAAAATGTTTAATAGAGAATGGATTAATTGGAGATTCTGCTAATTCGAATCTTCTGACCGGTCTCAGNTTCTTCTAATTCGAATCTTCTGACCGGTCTCAGCTCTCCTCCTCAGCGAAGTCAAGCGAAGTTGTCTGTATGGAATGCTCGCAAAGTTGACTGTAGTCGACTGTAGTCAGCAGTTGACGTAACTGGAAAGTCCCATCAGCAGTCAGGGAGGGGAACAGAGGTCCCCCACCTAAGGCGATATGCGAGAGAGACAGAGATACCAAACTTCGTTTTCCCCTTCGGACAACCGTAAGACCTCTGGGTATCTTACATAATTCTACTTTTTCGCGCTGTTTCATTTTGATGAGATGTTCAATGCCTTCTAAATCAGAAAAGATGCAAGCTATACTCGAAGTCATCTTTCTTTGCTTTGAAAAATTTGACTTAAGAAAAAAATGCTCTGTTTATTGTATATTAGTCATAGTAAATTACTTTGGTGTCCTCAACGTGGTCTTAGCCACTTTGTAGAAACTTCCTTTGACAATAAATTATCTCTTTATTTCTTTACTTATTGTCAGTGTTATTGACTTGATGTTGGTATGGCGCTTGTGCACAGTGTAGCCAACACATTTCCTTCGCCATCGTTCATAACAGGAATGATATTTGAACCTCGCGTTATGTTGGCAGGACACTCGAATATCTGAAAACTCAAATCTATCGGCAATATCGGCCACCAATTCAATTTAATTCAATTCACTTGCTCTTGTGGCGCTATTCTGTTCTTACTCCATCGAGCGAGTGTAACGAATATTACCTTGTGTTTTAATTTCTTTACAGCAAATAGTCCCTTTTGTGACTACTATTAATATTTATTTAGATATACCTTGAATTCGTAGAAGTTGGCAATTCGCGATAGGCAGCCATATTGCATAATTTTCGGCAAAGTTATATGACTTGAAGTATACGTAGTTTGTGGCTGGAATAGAGCTATAAGAGACGTCATTGAAGAAGTTTGGTCATTCGTCCAAGTGACAGTAATACAAGTTGCCACTAGGAGAGGTAAGGTAACCTTAGATTTTTCATCTGTATATTATTATCAAACATGAATTTCCTATTTTATCCTCATAATGACGGGGTGATTTTCTCACGCATTTCGACGTTTATTGCGGGATTCCTGAAGTTGTTGAGGTATGAGAGGACTAACAAAGCTCTATTTTTCACAGGGTGACACATGTATATAATTTTAACGAATAATAATTAAAATTAATTACATACAAATTTATATAATAAATATTTAAACCGTGAATACTCGTAAGCAATTCTATGAACACTAGACTTTCTCCAAATACAGACACTGTAGAAAGATAAATAAAGACGAAAGATCCTTGTTTATTTTTGTTTTATTATGGTAAAACATTTTGCTTTGAAAAGCGTAAGATATAGATAATAAATGTTTAAAAATAATTAATACATTTAATAGGTATTTATTAATAGGTAATGATGTCTGAGATGTTGTACTGCAGCGCCTAATGATAAGGCATAATTAGTAACGATCTGAAAGCTGTTCCTATTATACTGTGAAAAGCTCAGGTATAGTACATAACTTGGCAGGGAACTGAAAACCAAAGAATACAAAGGTATTTACTATACGCTGTAGTTATTAAGCTTTCTGTATAAAGTGTATTTTCCTTCTGACTGGAATTTAAAATAATTCGTAAGTACTTACATAGTAGCATACAATACTGAAAACTGTTTGCATTCTTGTAGGTTTTCTTTGTGATATTTTATGTTATAACTCGAAACTAAGGAAATGTGGAAACTAAGAAATGAATTTAGGATATTATATAAGAACACCAAGTAACAAAATGAGATTAAAAATCCAGACGTTACAAGTGTTTTAATACCCTCTTCATGATAAAAGTTATTAATTCTCAATACCGATTTTTCTTTGAATGTTGATGTAAGTTATTGTATGTTTGCTTAAAAATGGAAATAAATATTTCTTTAAATTTTGCTGGTTTTTTTTTGTGTGTGAATTCTTTCAAAATTTTGGATGTATTATTAGTATTGAAATAAAGTATAATTAGTATTTGTCTGTTACTAATTCAATTTTCAATTCTGTTGGATTCTATTTCAAAAATGAATTGGGAAATTGTATGAAAATGTCATTAATATTTATTTAATATTCATTGTAAAAATACAAGAAATTTATTTTTCTTAACATGACGTGAGCCATCCCACACGACCTTTCATTTCATTCGATTGTTTTCGTCCTCAGAAAAAGTCCGCGCGGTGGCGAGTGCCAAGGCCAGCGTGGAGTTGCTGTCTTTGGACCTAGGATCGCTAGCGTCGGTGCGAGCATGCGCGCGCCAAGTGAACGAAACGGAACCACAGCTCGACATCCTCATCAACAACGCGGGGGCAGGTGGTTTGGGACCGGGTCAAACACGTGATGGCCTCCATCGGGGATTGCAGGTTGAATATTTGGGTTTTTTAAATCGATTTTTTCCGTTAGTACAGTATTCTAGAGCTCAGTGAATTATTGTCACTTTTTATACAGGTGCAGAAGTTGAGAAAGACATTCTTGAAGAAAGGTTCCTATTTTACAGGTTTTTTCTTAATATAAATGTATAATAAGTTAAATAAATTGAAGGAAAAATATGAAATTCGTACTTCGCTTAACAAAACGTAAATGAGTTAAGTAGAGGACTGTAGCAACGAAAAAGTCCTCAAATAATATTCACTCTCCAGTAAATTTCAACCTCACTAATGGACTAAAGGGCTCTAATGACCTTGATGTTGGCGAGCCCTAAAACCCCATTTAAAAAATGTAATGTAATGGTCGTCTTAGAAATTACTCCGACATATANTCACTCTCCAGTAAATTTCAACCTCACTAATGGACTAAAGGGCTCTAATGACCTTGATGTTGGCGAGCCCTAAAACCCTATTTAAAAAATGTAATGGACTAATGTAGACTGAATGTTGACCGTTTTAATGCAAGTCCGGTTTGGAACAAATATTTCACGCTTAGAGGAGTGTAATGCAACGAGGAGAACGACAATGATAGAATAATGGTTAACTATAAAGACTGTCCATGGATAATTTCTGGTTATTCCTTCGGTTCCCCATAAAGTAGAATGTGTGCCGTGAATGTTCTTAATTTTCGAACATATTTACTGGTAAAAATTGCATTAATTATAATATTTCTTAACTGTCTGTCATAAGCGATAAATGTTACAGTGAGGTTTTATTGTATGCTGTGAGGTATAGTGAAGTGATAACTATTTGCAATTTTTATTTAAGTGTACCTTTAATTAATCGGTTGAGACGGCTATAGTTCATTGAAAGTACCGGTAGAACCAATTCTTTTGGTTGGTCAATTATACCTCCGCTGTCCAACAAGCGGCCCACGAGTTCTACTATACCGTACATCACATTTGCCATCAAAGGTTGGGGGCACAACNGTTGGCGAGCCCTAAAACCCCATTTAAAAAATGTAATGTAATGGTCGTCTTAGAAATTACTCCGACATATATTACAACATGAAAACATTTTTTTATAATTCTAAATATGAAAAAATGCTTTTAAATAAAGAAACATACTTCTTTTAAATTTTCCAGCTAGAAACATACGTTTGTTGATGGAAATCAAAATATTGCGTTGCAAAATAAATAAATAAATAAATACACAGATAAATAAATATGACCCATTAATATTATTATCGGGCAACATTTTGCCTAAGCCAATAAAATAATGATAAATTAAACGTCGTTTGTTTGCTGCTCATAGTTTTAACGTTGTAAAGCTTTTTCGGCTACATAGCAGCCGTCGTCAGTAACATACATTGAAATATATATACACATACATACTTACATACATGAAAATGATAATAATTGTAACATAAAAGTGTAACATGAAAGTATACAATAATTGAGATGTAAAAACGTTATCGAAAGAAGTGTAAAAATTATTGAAATTATGAAAAGAAATAAAGAAAAGAACAATGAAGAATGAATAGAGAAAAAAAAACAAATACAGAGTGAGCATACCTACAAAATTACATACCGGATTATTGAGGAAAAGTGCGCAGTGGGCGCCGAACGGAGGTCATTATATAATAAGTGAAAGAGGGTTGGTTAGGTGTTGTGGTGTTGGGGGGGGGGGAAGAAGGGGGGTGTCGTGGTTTTCCAGGAACTGGCGGCAGAAGACAAAGAATTTCTCAGGGTTTTAACTGTTCGGAGTAGGGTGCAGAGCACTGGAGGGTTGGGGGTGAGAAGGAAGGAATTTGAAGGTTAGTTTCGTAAGTGGGGAATGAAGTTCAGGGATTTGTTCATTTAAAAGGGAGATGTTGTTTTGTAGGATACTATGGATATGTAAAATTTTAAATTTTTGATCCGGGGCCAAGATCTATTTTCTACTTCTAATATATGAAGATCCTTCTCAATGTTGAATGTGTGTTTGTTTTATCTTAGGTGGTTGACTGTACTGTTATTTTTCCATGCATTTATGTGTTCTAGTACTCTTTAAAAGTTCTTGTACTCGAAAGAAAGAGAAAACAAAATCCAGGTAATGGATAAAGAGCAACAAAAATTGTTTAAGTTCGTCCCGTACCGGTCCGATCCGTGGAAAGGGTATAGAAAATGAACTGCTGACCAAGATACGTTGGACAGCGCTGAAAAATTAATTTGTATATTTTTTCATTTTTAGTGTAGAAATGTATTAAGTAATTGTCAAATATTATAGGTTACTTAGTGAATTATTCTTATTATGTTTGTACTTCCTCACTTTTTGTGTTTATTCGCATATTTTTAATATTTTCGTAACAATCCTTCAATTCGCCGTGTAAATATCGTGNAAGTAATTGTCAAATATTATAGGTTACTTAGTGAATTATTCTTATTATGTTTGTACTTCCTCACTTTTTGTGTTTATTCGCATATTTTAATATTTTCGTAACAATCGTTCAATTCGCCGTGTAAATATCGTGTCTGTTACGGGTTAAGAGTGGGTGTTTTTGTCTAATGTCATGCGCTGTCATTATAATGCTCGCTTGCCTACATTTGTGGATAAATTATTGTTCGTCGTTTTTCATACAATGTAAATTGTGTTGTCCGTGTCTTCGTATTTTACGAGAAATCACTACCATTGATCGTTGTTCAAACGCTGGTTCAAAAAAAAATTTATTATATTAAATATCCTCCATGTATGAAAAACGAATTATTGAAACTACGTATTGTAAAGTCATGTTAGCAGCCATATCATTTCATAATATTTCCGAAGAATATAATCATGGTTTGTCAGGGTCCAACTATCCTGGGATCCAAGGTCGTGGACTTCGCCGGCCTCAGCCACGGGGCAATATGTCGTACGATGAGTGCCAACGTTTGACGACTTCTAAATCAGCAGACTCAGTACAGAATGAGTCATATCGCGTTCCATCACACGTTTTATACTTTCATTAATTATTTTTCATTCCAATTCCAACTTATTAAAAACCCCTTTTACTTGAGTGCAGTATGTAAACGCTAATTACTTTAATTACTCATGTTACTTTTCTCAGAGAAAGTGTAATCTAGGAAAAAGACATGAAAGGGAACGCATTGGTTTATTATTAATTTATCGAGCAGTAGAAGCAGTAGTAGTATTGTAAATTAGTTTACTGTTCTCGACGTGATCGTAGGCAGGTAGTTACTGCTGTATTGACAATACATTATTTATTTATTGACAGTCAAACTAGCTTTATGTTGGTACAGGGCTTGGACACAAATTAGCTCATTAACGCTTCTAATTCGCCGTCGTCCATAAGATTAAAGATAAGTGTACCTCGAGTTATGTTGGTAGTACTTTCGGATTCCTTTAAACGTACGTCTATACAAATTGCATTGTTTTCGTTAAAGCATGCCTTTGACTATACTAAATTAAAAGTGTAGAGGAATTTTGGAACTTAATATTTCTCGACTTGTGGTGTGCGTCTGTAATCCATTTTTGACCATTTAAAATATAATTAAAATCAATCAAGCTGATTTTTCCAGCCTAACAGTATAAATAAATGTAATATAATCTGTTACAATCTTGAATAATTTTATTGTGTAGCAAACGTAGACCATTTCATTCAAAGTATCCTTTATTCCCCAAAAATAATTTTATTTAACATTTTCATCATGGGAAGTATTGCTTTTAAACTTACGTATACCGCCCAGGGGACCTACATCTAGTAAGTACGTGTTTGGGGGGCACCGAGCTGAGTCTGGCATTACTTCCACTTACGTGCGAGGCTCCTACCTTTCTCTTCCCTGACCTTCCTAGGTCACCTCTTGTTCTTTTCGATCCC
>NNCF01131149.1:90724-103331 GCA_002313205.1 Laupala kohalensis | reverse complement strand
AGGAGGACAGCAAACGCACTGCAAATACGAAAATACATCAATTTCTGTCTACCACGAAATTACATTTACATAACACTTTTACGATATTTATAAGATTTGTATGTTGCTATATGTTTTGAAATAATATTCTGAATATTTATTTTACTTTCAAATTTCAAATAAAAGACAGTAATAAGTTCATCTAGCGACATTGAGCATGAATAGAGCACTGAAGACGACCATGAGATAGAGTACCACGCCAGAAATGACCCTTTCACTGTAGAATTTTTTCTCATTATTCTGCAGACGGAGAAACGTATGAGAAAGTTTGTGCTGTGGTTTTGGACCCCTGAGATTTTCATTTGGTGGATGTCGGGGGACAACGCAGTTTTCGCTTGTGGTTGCACCAGCAGCTTCTACTCACTCCCCATTCATTGTGCGAAGAACCGAAGCATTAGCGTGTATGTGAGAAATAGTATTGTCCACACAGCATTGGATGGACTGAGTGTCCCCTCGGCACTTGTACCTCCACACGACGTCTCGATGGAAAAACGGCGCTGGTCACCTGCGCAAATGCATGAATTTGCGATTCTTTTATTATAAGTTTTGCGTTTTGGGAAAATATTATGTCTCCGCATAAAAGAGTTCCATTTGGAAGAAAAGGTGCTATAACTCGACAAATAAACTGACCATCTCCATTTGCATAGTAATAATAGATAGTCGGAAGTTTTCGTAGGTTTTTATCCAATGCATTACTAACAACGATGCGATGGGAAGGACGACTTGTACTAGATGGGAAGACGTCTTGTGGTGTGAAAAGGGATGGAAACGTACACTCGCGAATTTGCTTTTGACAGGTGCGATAGGAGAAATCGTTAAAACTTCCTCCTGATGATTATTTTGTAGAGAAGAATAGGAAATATTGTCAGGACACGGTATATGAACGATCAGTTTTATGGATTTGAAATCAGAGATGAGGAAGACAAATGCATTTGTGGCAGAGACCGAGAAGCCATGGAGCATTGTGTGGGATTATGAATTTTATAGTGAAGAACGAGCCAGATTTATAGCGAAATTAAAGAGACAAGACGCGATTGGAACAAGGGAATGTTTCAAATTAATAGCGACGGAGAAGTTCAAAATTTTCGAAAATTATATGGCTGAAATTAGGTTAGAATAGAAAATTAATAGGAATTCATAATGTATTATTTTAATTATGTCGTTTAATGTATTACGATGGGGTTGTGACTAAAACAAAAACATAAATAAATAAGTAGTTTGTAAATATTCTGCGTGACGTAAATCTTATTTGCTTCCTTTGTTTGTATTGGTATGTTTCCTCTGTTAATGACGTCATATTTCATCCCGCTACGAAAGTGGATTTACAAACTTAAGAAGGTTGCGGAACCTGTTAAGGTAGTACTAGCGTAGGTAGAAATAAATTACTAAAATATGTACTTATTTTGATTTCAACTGGAAAAACATTCCTCACCTGCTCTATAAACGAAATAATCGCAACAAATATTGATGGTGAAATACAGTGAATCTTATGGAGAAAAAAACTTATTTACAAAATAAGACCAACTTTTAAATCACGAAAGTGATGGAAGTTTAATTTGTTTGGTAGTAAATTTTCCTTAGTATTTTCACATCACTTGTATCTATAGGTCACGGGACATTTGAGTAAGATATTTTTCCTTTGAGGTGAGATGCATAAATCACGAAACCAGTGTGATCGGCCTCCATGCTTTTCCATGCTCTTATGCATTTCAACCGAGTTAAGATTCTGAATATTGTTTGTACTATACTGTTAACTAATACATATAAATTAAATCATGTTTTTTTCGTTTACAATTCATTTTGGTGTGTTTTAAAACAATTAGAATATTATGAAAACAATTATGCATTTCAGAGATTAGACTAACGAGGAGGGCTACTCCCACCTTAACAGCTTCTTCTGCGATTCTTCTTCACGTGGTGGAATTACAGATTGGCAGCTGCATACGGGTACCTTTGTCTGTTAGTTCTTAGCTAAGGTTCGCATTGATTGCAGATGAGAGCTAAGGTTGCCAATAAATAATTGCCTAAACACCATTTGCAAACATCGTACAGCCACGTTGAGGACGATGAACAGATTTTATTCCCCGCAAGCAGAAGCTACCCCTTATAAACATGCGTGTCCGAGGACAAACCGCGTAGACAGAACTACCAACTTTTCGGCCATAGCGACTTAGGTCTGTGTAACTGTGACATTGCTCTAAAGGAGGTCACTAGTTTTGTCCCGGACAAAAAAGTTTATAAATAAATAAATTTATTGTCAAAAAAGCAGTTACAAACTGCGTATAACCACGTCGAGGATAATAAACTAATTTTGCCCGATATATAATAAACTAATATTAACTCCGGTTGCGAAAGCCTACCACTTCTTAGCTACTTGTTATAATGTATAAAAAATGTTTAGGAAATATTATCAATATTATGTAATATTCCATTCTCTGAATTGTTATGAAAATATTGCTGATAAAATGTAAATAAAACACTAAAAATTCGAGATTAATAATAACAATAGTATTCAAAACGCCCGTGCGAAGTGGGTTTCCATTATTAGGTCTGTATCTGAAGAAAAACCAGAGAAAATTTCAGGCTATTAAGAGACTACAGAGATACTGTACGTAATCTAGCCAAGGTTGAGTACATAATAAAATAATCTATTATAAACAATAAGGAACAATAATATACACGAAAATACTTTTGTAATTTCATAGTAATGACACCACGCTGGGTCACTTTTGTCGTGAAGACAAAATGTTTCATTTGAACGCCTAGCCTGGTTTCAGTTTCTCTGAGGAGTTTTGGAGAATATTAACACGACAGGTTCTAAACTAACTTAGAGGCCTAGCGATAAAGAGAAGAGGGGGACTCGAGTAGTCGAACAACCCAATCACGGCAATTATTTCAATGCTGTTGTTAAACTTAGGTATTTGCAGTGACAGTGGCAGGCACGCAGCGAGAGCTGTAGCTCTCGGTGGACGGACATCAAGCGCAGCGTAGGAAGGATTCTTTAAGGGGGAGTCGGAATCAAAAGCGAGCCTCCACAAGGCCCGTGGCAACAAACGGTGGAAGGAGTCATCAAGGCCGAGTATCCTCTAGGCCCTGGATAGGAAGAAGGAAGGATCAGGGTGCGCTGCATGCCCGTCAGCCGTCGTCCAGCGATTCCCCTCCCGCGCTTTTGCTGTTGCTCGTTATATAGCGTATTTCCGCTGAGATTACCCTCTGCCAACGCCATTGTCGTCTGCACTCAGTTATGGTTTTATAACACATTTTGTTAATATTTTCTTTAAATAAAATGCATCAAATAAATAATTAACAATTAACAAATCTGGTATTGTTAATAACAATGACAATTATTTGTTAAAGTTATAAATATGGTACTATTAATTCTATTAATCTGGTATTATTTATAACATTAACAACTATATTATTAATAACAATAACAATTATAACTAATAATAATTATTAAACTGGTAACACTTTCACAAAGTATGCCATTTACCAACTTCAGTTTTGTCTCTTAAGAGTTCTGGCCCAATAATGGGGGGGGGGGGCTAGTCCTTTTAGATCCACCACTGTGTGTTATGTATGTACCCTCCCAGATGACACCACCTTATCGAAGCACTGTCCATGCGAGTGGCGAGGGTTTGCGTGCTCTGTCGAAGCTGAGGGCTATGCCGGCGGTAGCGTAGCTACTGGCAGGGCCTCCCAAGCCGGACAAGTCTCAGCTGAGGAGCCAGACGAAGTGTGTCGCACAATGACCTTTCAATGCCAACCAGGCACTCACCCTTCCTATATACCCGTCCTAGATATCCCTCCTTCCCATCAGAACCAACTGCTGCCTTGTAGTTCGGGATTGGATTCTCAAAGGCTCTGAGAAGGTACTCCAAAGAAACCGGTCGCTATACTTTAGATCCTGTCAAGTTCTCTTGCCGAATCTGTCAAAAAGTAATAGTTGATGTCAGTGTGATAGAACAGCAATCCCATACCACTCAAATCAAATCATTGCAAATAAACTCTCTAATAAGTCTGCTGGCGATGGCTCTGATGGCGAAGTGGGAAGGCTTAGGTTGGCTCAAACCATAGCTGTTGGCTGCACAGTAGCGGCCTAGGTGTGATGGTAGTATTCTATCATATCTGGATGAATGAAGAATTCGGTCCTGCCTTGGTGTCTGAGAAGCCTTATTCAGGGACAGCACTGCTCACCCCTGACGGGGAAGGGTCTAGAAAATGTGACCTAAACATTGCTCATCCAACCCTAGTCTGTCTGGCAGTCCGCGGCCAGAAAGAACCTCTCTTGCGGACGAAAAACTAAGAAAACTAAACCATAAACGATTGCTACCTGGAATATAAGAACTCTTTTGGACACGGACGATTTACGACGCACGGTTACTATCAGCAGGCGCACTGCTATAATGGTCAAGGAACTACAGAAATATATCATTGACATAGCAGCCTTGCAAGAGACTCATTTGAAGAACTTTGGCCAACTTACAGAGATAAAAACCGGATATACTTACTTCTGTTCTGGAAACCAAGATGACGAGCCCAATCAATATGGTGTTGCTATTGCAATAAAAACAAACCTAATCACAAATGGCATTGTTTCCCAACCGACATGCATTAAAAATAAACTGATGAGTATTGATATATCCGGTAAAGATTCACAAACAACTTTTATAAGCTGCTACGCCCCTACCCTTGTTGCAGAAAATCAAACCAAGCAAATAGTCTATGAGCAACAGAAGAATATGGTTGATCGCGTACGAAACAAAAATGGTGTTATTATTGCCGGAGACATGAATGCCAGGATAGGGAAAGGTGGTGATTGTAATTGGAAGCACATCATTTCAAATCATGGCATAGGACAGATAAACGGAAATGGACATCTACTGCTGGAATTCTGCTCTGTGTATTGCCAACACACGATTCCAACAAAAAACATCACATAAAGTGACCTGGAAACATCCGCGTTCTCAAGAATGGCATTTAATTGACTATGTAATAGTAAGATCAGACAATATTAAAGATGGAGTGAGATGCAGAAGCATGCGCGGTGCGCAGTGTGATACAGATCATNAGCCTCCATAAAAATGTCAACGAAACAATTCTACCCCACAAAACCAAGACGGAAAAACTACAACATCCAAGAATTAAAAGACAATGTAGTCAAGAAGAATTTTGAGGAAAATTTAATATGTAACTATGATGAAAATGACTCAGTTGAAACTTTATGGAGCAAATTTAAGGATGGTTATAGGAAAGCAGCGGAAAAGACCCTCAACACAAAGAAAAGTAACAACCGAGATTGGTTTGATGAGTCAAATGAAGACATAGATGAAGCCCTAAAAAAACAAGCTGCTCACACCAAATACTTGGCCAATCCAACTGAAAATAACAAGAAAGAGTACCAACAAGCTAAACATCAGTGCCAACGTGAAGTGAGAAAGATCAGAGATTATTGGTAGACTAGCAGAATGAAGGAACTACAAAGTTTTAGAGATTTTAATGATGCACATAACCTTTATAAAGGCATCCGATCCGTCATTGGTCCAATGAAAAAATCATTAAATGTGGTTAAAAGCAAAGAAGGAGAGCCTCTGATTAACAAATCTGAACAGCTAGAAAGATGGAAAGAGCATTTTCAAGAAGTATTGAACCAAGACAATCCCGTTCAATCTAATATCCCCGCTTTTCCTGCCAAACTAACCGAAAATATTACTGACGAGGCACCGAGCGAAGAAGAAATCACCAAAGCAGTCCAGTTTCTCAGGAATCATAAAAGTGCTGGTGATGATGAGATTGTTGCTGAGATGATTAAAGCAGGAGGACCCACATCTACAAAACTTTTACACAGATTGCTGAAAGAGGTATGGGAGAGAAAGGAAGTACCACATGATTGGAGAAACGCCACAGTCATACCTATTCACAAAAAGGGTGATAAGGCAAGCTGTACAATTTATAGAGGCATATCACTTCTTTCAGTGCCAGGAAAGATTTTGTCAAGGATTCTGTACAACCGTCTAGTGTCATTGGCAGATAAAGTACTCCGCGACGGACAATCATGTTTTACAAAAGAACACTCTACAATAGATATGATTTTCTCAACAAGACAACTCGTTGAAAAGACCATAAAGCAGAATACCACCCTATGCATTGCCTTTATCGACATTTCAAAGGCATTTGACTCTGTAAATCGAGACCTCCTTTTCAAAGTGCTAGAACGAATGAAATGTCCCCTAACTACTCTATCAATCCTTAAAAGTCTACATGATCAGACCAGTGCAAAAGCCAGGGTAGGTGGAAACTTCTCAGATCCATTCCTAGTCACAACTGGCGTTAAACAAGGCTGTGTTCTGGCACTATTTCTCTTTCTTTTTTGACGGTTTTTTTCTTAAAATTTTAATCTTATGTTAGGAGTTTAATGCTATGAGTTTTAGTTTTCATTGGAAAGTTGTGTGGGTCACGCTCCAAATTTTATAAGTATTGTTTCAATTTAAAGAGTAATCATTCGCAGTTTTTAGCTCATCACTATTCATGAATTACCCTTAAATTGATTATTTTCAATATAAATAAGTTTCATAATTTGTTGTTGTTGTTTCAAATTCCATGAATTTCTAAAAATGTGATAGAGTAGCGCCTGGTAAGCTACTACTACACTTGCGGGTGACCGGTAGCTAACATCAATAAACGAAAATAAATATTTCTGACCCTCAACTTCGACGTCAGCACGAGCACACGTCCTCCATAAACACTTGACTTATACGTTAACTCATCTGACGTCATCCTTCATACGTGATCTCGCCGAACCCAAGACAAGTGGGTTAATGGAGGACAGTGAAGATTGCACAAGAAAAAAAGTATTGAAGAGGACGTATAAAGAATGAATAGTAGTTGCACAGGAGGGAAATTGCGGTACATTCGGATGTTGAGGTTTCGAAGGACCAGAAATGTGACGAAGGTGGTTGAGATCGGAGTTGAGCAATAGAAATGCCAACAAAATAATTCAATAACGTAAATTGCAACTAACAAGATAAAGCATAAAAATGAGGAAATCAATGAAGGAATACAAAACTAAAAATGTAGATGAGTTGCTGAGTTGAGATGACGACGGGATGATCCGATTCTCGTAGTTCGACCTAGATGACGTTGGGTTGATGTTGATTTGATGATTTGAGTTGACGTGCAGTTGATGTGGAAAGGCCGGCAGTTCGCGGCCAAACTATGCTAACAGGTGAGCGGGTGGCGCTTTGACCTGCAGATTATCTCGTGAGCGATTTGCTTGCTGAGTTTTTTTAAATTGTTCTGGCGGAATACAGTTCGTGTGGATTGCGTGATGATTTAAAAGGCTCGTTTATTAATACCATTTCCTTAACTCAAAGGTGCAAATTCGAGAGATGTCACTCAATTGGCACAAAGAGCTTTGAGTCCATAGATTGTTAACTTGTCCTCTGTTGCTATTTTGTAACCAAATCACAGTAGTCTTAAGACAAATATTTGAGAAAAGGAAGAAAGTGAATAAAAGTAATATTCTGCGAATACTAATGTACTCTACATTTTCCAGGTATCGGTTTGGAGACAGCAAAAGACGTTGCTCGGCGTCAGAAACCCTCAACGAGGCAACGAAGCACTAGGTAAAGCAACTTTTTTCTTGTATAATGAAACAATGAAGACAATACTATTATTGTAAATAAATAATTTATTGTCTAAAAGAAGTTATAAACTCAGTGTGACGATGTGGAGAATGATAAATTTACTCCCGGGAACCAATGCAATGAAATGGTACAAAGGCAGGATTTTGTTTCTGCGCCCCAAAGCAAAACGAACAAATATAATTAGCTTCTCTTTATAATATTTAAGAAGTATAGAACCTCTAGAATATTTAAAATAATTATTACTCTATAAATTGTATGTAATCGTCCATTTATTAATAAAAGAATAAATTTCAATAAAATTACCCACAGAAAAATTATTTTGTTTCGTTTGTTGCACAATACATCGTTAAAACAATATTTAATGCCGGCGCTTAATATCGGCTTCTTTTCAGATACGTGTTGCATCTTCCCTGGAAATTATGCTTGACACGTGTTCTCTAATAAGATAACTGTAAATTTTTAAATTTATTGTCAAAAACAGGATTTAGGAACTGCGTATGACTACGTGGAGGACAATAAACTAATTTACTCTCCGGAAGCAAGCAAGGGACCATCCCATCAATTCCGACCAAGGGCTCTAAGGCAGAGCTGGGTTGAAAATTTCAGCACGCCCCAAAGATAGGAATGAAAATAGTTCGGTAAGTGTTATAATATTAACATAATACCAACAAATTTGTATTTACTAAAACACAAAAAAATTATTTCAGAAGTACATATTATTATGAACTAAGAATTATTTTGGAAAATGGTGACTATTAAAGCCGTAAGTATTAAAATAACTCTAAATTCGAAATGTATAAGTATTTATGTGTACGTTTTATGTATATGAATCAACTCTAGTTGTCACTTTGTCCTCAGAGGAAGTTCGTTCTGAGGCGAGTGGACAGGCGCTGCCTTGGGACTTGGCATCTCTGGCGTCAGTGAGAGAAATGTGCCAGGCAGAGGCACGGCTCCTCATTCTGATCGGGCTCTTTGTACCTGGGACCGGGGCGGACACCGGACGGTCTCCTCTGCGAACTGGAGGTTGGTTTCCAGAAAACAATGCGACGAAAGGCATGAAAATAAGATCCAACGAAGAGTCTAGCNGTGTACTAACCCCTCCGTGGCTACGGTGTTAGCGCGCTCGCTCCTCACCAAGTCAAGGGCCAGAAAAAAATTGTAGCTTTTCACATGAATGTCCCAGTTCATATAGCTGTGACTACTGAAAAGCGAACCTTCCTTCCTCTATCCAGCTCCTCCTGGTATCAATAACTGTAACTATTACTAACTACTCCTAGTAACCCCTCCACGTGGGCCAAGTTGTTGGTGAACCCAGCTAAGCGAACCACCTATACTCATACCATTCTACCCTCCTACCTCCTATCGCTCCATGTAGATAAGCTTCAATAGCACTAAGCTACATTTTCCATTTACAAATACTACTCTTTTTTTTAAAAAAAAGTACATAGTGGAATAATACAAGGTGTGCCCATCCCGAGCATGCACAGTGTAAAGCCAATCGAATGCAAGACATTTTTCGGAACGGGCGTATTAGGACGTCGCGTCACGCCTACAACTCAGAGAAACATATTACGTAAACCTGTACAGCACCTTACCTTCCCTATCATAAAATGTCTCGCGTTTCATGGACCTCCACCTGTGTCTTACCGTGTATTATTCCACTACGATTCAAGTCGGACTAACGTTCAAATCACTGAGATGTATAATTGTTTTCCTTGTTATTGTTTTATAACACAACATTATGAATTCAAGTGATAAAAGAACACGACTTAATTTCAACAGTTAATAGTATTGTGTAAACAATGCTTAGGAACTCGCTTGACGCGTTTACAATGCACAAGACCAAGTAAAGACATGGCGACGGAGCGCAAAGGTATCATGATTAATGCATCTCGCCTTGGAAAGAGCGAAATATCTTTTTGTTAAGTCAGGATAACATGTACACAAAAGACGTAAAATATACTCAAATAAAAGTAAATTTCTATCAATTTCGTGATTAAAAAATAAAAAGCAATCTTTTTTAATAAATATTTCCTCCGTAAGACGCAATGTATTACGCCATCAGTTACAATAACAACTACATGTTACACTGTTTATTTACGCTACTTCGACCCTAATTCACGGATATCTGGTAACGATGTTAATGATTCAAGTTCACCTCTGTTATGCAATTTTCTGAGGACAATTCAGAAATATCGGAGGATTTTTTACATCACAAAATCAGGTTTTTGTGATAAAATAAATAAAACGTTGATTTACATATTGCATTGACGTAGAGTTTAATGTTAATCGTGAGGTTCGGTACGCGTCATTTGGACCACAAATTATAGGAAAATTAAAAATGATGCAACTCAAGTCCAATATTAAGATTTTATAGAATCAGTGAACGAACTTTTTAGTGTCAGTGTTTTGAAATCATTTGACATGTTCGCGTAATAATTAGTGTTGTTTCACATGAAATTAGTTCAGATGATTTCTCACTAATGATCAAAACAGAAATTACACACACTATTCGTCGTTGCAATTTGTAATTTGTAATTCATGTTAAGGAAACAATGATATTATCTTTTACAGTTTTAATTGATATGTTTTATTTCAAAACAAACGTGTTAAGAAAAAATCATTGTTCAAGTAACATGGGATCAACATAAATAATTTGTTCAAACAGTTTTCATTTAGAAAAGCAATAGCGGAGTGAATGGAACACTGACGTAAGACATTTTACTAAAAATTGTGGAAGATATTATGTTTCCTTAATAAGTTAATAATATTCCGTATAAGTAAAATATCTTTCGGGTTTGAGAGCCGTGTCGTCATTTCTTCTTTCTTGACAGACGTTTCACCCGCATCTGAGGCGAGCGACCTCAGTGCTTACGTGGTCCTATCACACGGGTCGAGTTGCTACCAACCACTACCAACTGACATTTCAGCTGGTGACACCCTACTACATGTAGGGGAGCGAGCGGTGACGTCAGCGAGCAATGCGACAGTGGCGCTAGGGCAGGTTTCCTCCGTCGCCGAAACAGCCCCGGCTAACTTGGTTATGTCGTCGCCCGTTGCGTCATGTGTTACGTTACGTTACGTAAGGTTTGGCATCCCGCCCTTCGGCGTGTTCTTCCTAAGCCCTCCAGTGGCGGCCATGGTGAGGTCATCGTGCTGGAGGCGGACCATGCCCTGGTGCTCTCAATACTGAAGAAATATTTTCAATGAATTTGAGTACACGTAGGGTTTTACTCGCAGATTCCGTTCAAGATATTACATATTTAATATTTCACGACAGTAACTAAGTAACATGGCTACTATTGATAGACTAAACAAGTAAATACAAGAAGAATGTGAATAAGAAAAAAATACTGAGATATACACGCAAAACATTTCACTACACATATATATATTTCACTTCACTACACTGATCTGCTCTTCCTTGTACAGTACTTCTCATTACTCTAATTGTTGATACTCTATTGGTGTTCCTGAAAAATGCGAACTTTTGGTGAAAAAGTAATTTGCTACATGTTTTATTATCCTTGGTGTGAATTAACCGGAGATGTACATGCAACAGTGTGTTTCTCGTGGATTTTTCCTCGGATTCCTTATCTGCAATTTTAAGGAAGGGGGCCTTCATGTATTCAGAGGTAGAGTAAAAATTGTGTATTACACTTAAGTATACATTGACTTACTCTACCATAAATACAATAAAACCACTAAAATATCTGAAATTGACATGAATAAACATGTTTCCTCACCCCTTTGAATGAAATAAGAATAATTATTCATGATGATGAAGTAATGGAGAATCTAATGGAGAAAATGTGTACATTCAAGAATGGAGATATGACATTCCGGAATGCACAACTTATTCAAGAATATAATTCAAAATCACTAATGTGGCGAACATTTAATTAACATTGTTATTTAAAACGTTGTCTACTTAAAAGTTCATTGAAAATATTACAATATCTAATAACTCTGATTGGACAATTTACATAGTAATTTTTACATCCCTTTTAACTATACGACTCTAGAAAATTTGAAAGATGATTAACTTTTTCGAACTGTGACTCATGAATCACGAAGCAATTGGACTTGGTCGCCGTATTTTAACTACTGAACTGTATTTCAAACGAACTAAACGAATACCTAAATATTGTAGTTATTATTAATAGTATTATGTTCCTTTTAACTAGTTACTATGTATTTAGCTACGACGTCAGTTTTAAAGCAGTGAAAACACGATATGAATAAAAAACATTTAAAAAATTCCCGATCGAAAAATAAGTTATAAGTTTAATAAGATTGTAATGGTATAAAATACTCAAAAAAGAATTGTCAGTCTGTGTTAATATTATACTATTGATAGATAGACACTAATTAAATCATGTTTTTATTGTTATAAGTTATTATAGTGTACTGTAAAGCAAATAAAATAAAAATAAAGAAAACAATTAAGCTTTTCCGTGATTTGAGAAACTTGGATCATCAGTAGGTTATAATTTTAGGTTATGGTTTCAGCTAAGACGTGCAATGTGAATGGCGGTTTTATTCGTGATCAAACAACGAACAAGAGACGCTCTTTTCCGGGAGACTCGAAACCCCTTGGTGACGGCGGAAAGCACAGAAACGTGAACACGAACACTCGTGTCACATGTGTGTACTTTCGTAACTAGGAGCATCGCACTTTAACCCACTTCTTCACAACATACGGTTGTCGTGTCATGAAACACATCTGGTGACTCATGTATAATAATCATAGTGCTTTGAATCAATCACTTCTTATCTTTGCTCTCTGCAAGAATTATTGCGTCAGCCATGATAGATGACGAAATGTTTAGGCCTAATTTTCTTTAGGTGTAATAAGAAAATGAAGTAAATATCACCAAGGAAATAAAAAAAATAGGTCAAGTTCATGGCCAGAGGAGAGG
>NNCF01131149.1:20263-81249 GCA_002313205.1 Laupala kohalensis | reverse complement strand
TAATCACGTTTATTATTAATATTGCCATCTCTTTTGGGAGGAGACACGCTCCCCCTGTGCCCACCCCCTTCTTGAATTAGCCACTGCTTATAGTTTAGAATTCGCATGTCTGTCTGTGTCCTCAGAGGAAGTCCGCGCGGTGGCGAGTGCCAAGGCCAGCGTGGAGTTGCTGTCTTTGGACCTAGGATCGCTAGCGTCGGTGCGAGCATGCGCGCGCCAAGTGAACGAAACGGAACCACAGCTCGACATCCTCATCAACAACGCGGGGGCAGGAGGTTTGGGACCGGGTCAAACACGTGATGGCCTCCATCGGGGATTGCAGGTTGGTTGCCCGAATTGCCTTTTCAATGTACCTCTTGAAGAATACAAATTCGAATAATTATTCGTCAGAGGAAAATGAAATGAAGAGCCGTAAGTTAGTGAAAATTTTTATCTAAACAATGCGAATATTTTTCGAATCTTAATCCGACATCTTGTATTAATTTATTATTTATTAATATAACTATTTGTTTATAAATACATAAATAAAATAAATTTATTTTATTTTTATATGACTTATAAATTAAAAATAAAAGGGGGAGAACGAGAAACATGGAGGGCCTAGACTCCTTCCATATGTTTAAAATTTTTGTAAAGATAGTCTGTGTATATGAAGTATAAAAAGTTTGTTGATTAACATTGTCAATCAAACAAGAATACAAATTTTAAGTATATTGAGGAAAAACAACTTCAAAGTTAACATCAATAATTTTTTGAGAAAAATATGGGCATCTCCCAAAAGAAATATCTCCCTACAGGCAATAAATAATATCTGCAGATGCATTTCAATGTATAAGAATTTTTCACAATTCTCTGCATCTTTAACATGAATTCTTTAAAATAAATGAGGTTATGTATAGATATGCCTCTCTTCGTACATTTTGTTTAATAAAAACCAAAATGGATTAATTAATTTCAACTTCACATATCCCTACGGAGGTATACTTATTACGACCGTACATTAAACCTTCACTTCAATCAGGAACTTCATAATGTTCCGAATTCAACTAGAAGAGTACAGAACAATTTCACTTGTACAGTGTTCTGTGATGCCCTTTCACAGTGAAGGATAAATGGGGTGGGGGGCTAAGGAGGCTGCAGGACCTGAACTCTTAACAGATAAAATTGATGTTGATAAATGGCACACTTTGTTATCAGATTAATAATTGTTATTAATTATAATTATTATTAGTTATAATTGTTATTGTTATTAATAATTCCAAATTAATGAAATTAATGAAGTTGGTAATACCGTAATAATAATTTTAATAAATAATTGTCATTGTTATTGATAATACCAAATTGTTAAAAGTTAATTATTTATTTGATGCATTTTATTTATAGGTAATGTTTATAAAAGTTGTATCGTAAAACCATAATTTTTGAACGAAAATGCTCCTCGGTTAACCGCCGCCTCGATTACGGCCCAGATCCGCCACTGCTCCTCATGACTTTTCATGTTTAGGTCAATCATTTGGGTGCCTTCCTCTTCACTTTGTTGCTGGTGGATTTAATGAAGAAATCGGTGCCCTCCAGAATAATTTTCGTGTCCTCCTTGATGCACAGAATGGTATCCATGAAAGCTGAGACTCTGAACTACGTGGTAGCGAGAGAAATCAATGACATAAATATTTATTCAATCAGCAAATTAGCAAATGTGATTGTCTCCAATGAGATGGCAAGAAGGCTTCGCCATAGTGGTGAGTGTGAACACAATTTCGTATCTCACAAAGTATCGATCATTTAAGTTTAAGTAAAGGGTAAACTAAGATTATTTAACTTATAAGTGCTTAAGATTTTAATCAAGTAGTTTTAAGGTAGTTCTAGCGTAGGTAGAATTAAATCACTAAAAGATCTGAAATCGGTTTAAATTAACAGAGTAAAATGTACTTATTGTGATTTCAACTTGAAAAACATACCTCACAGGACATTTAAATGAAATAATTGCAATAAGAATTAATGATGTAATACATTGCGTCTTATGGAGAAAACATTTATTTTCAAAAAATGAGACCAACTTTTAAATCACGAAACTGTTGGAAGTTCACTGATTTGTAGTAAATCTTCCGTAGTATTTTTGACATCACTTTTATCTGTAGGTCACCGAACTTTTGAGAAAGATATTTAACTCCTTCTGAGGTGAGATTCCTAAATCACATAACCATTGTGCTCGGCCGCCATGTTTGTACATGCTCTTATGCATTTGAAGCAAGTCAAGCGTGTTCCTAAATATTGTTAACTGATAGATACAAATTAAATCGTGTTTTTTCTTCATTATTATTCTTATTGTTGTGTTTTAAAACAATTAGAACCATTATACTTCTCAGAGATTTGACTAACTTGGAGTGCTGCTCCCACCTTAAAGTGTCTGTCGTATAATGGATGAGATATATTGTGTTGCAAGATTTCACAAAGATTTCTACGATCAGAATTTTTCCAAGCGTAATTCTTTATTTGACGAGAAAATGTTTTTCAAGTCATCATAGAACACCCCATGTGTAATACAGAACAAATAAAAATCTACTTTGCAAAACATCAGTGATATCATTCCATAGCTGTTTGACATCTTTGTGGAGAGTAAGAATGAAAGTGACTTATATGCGACCGTCGACTCCCATCATTCCAATTATATCTCGTTTTGGACCGGGTTTTTCTCCGGTTTTCCTTCGGGAAGTGTTGGATTTTTAATGAGCAAGGATGTCATTAATACTTTTGTGTCATTAATCTCAAATTTTTACTGCACAAAAATCTACTCTTCATTTTGGAATAATAAATGGATAACAGAACGTATTTATTAAATTATTTCATTCGTAAATATTAAATCCGCCACTGATCGGAATTGATGGGATGGTCCCTTGCTTGATTCCGGAGAGTAACTTTGTATATTATCCCCAACGTGGTCATACGCATTTTACAACTGCTTTTTTGACAAATAAATTTCATTTAAACTGCTTCAAAACGAATGATGCGGTGAAATTCATTATAAGAAGTGTGATGTGTGCACAAACAAGGAAAGTTCTTTCAAGGGAGTTAATTAGAATATACTTATTGAAATAAAGTATTTTTGTGAATTGCTCAGAAGTGTATACAGGTAATGACAAATGTGCGAAAGGTAAGCGGATGTTCAATCTAACGACTTTGGGGAATGCAACCCCACCTGTCTGCTGTTGAAATATTCCGATACGTAATATCAGGGCATTGTACGGTATTTGTACGGTATTTGTGCCATATTGACGAGTACTACTTTCCTTCATTCCCGAAATTTTTTTAACATTTATGAATTTTTATTAGATAAGTACATGTATACTGTTTTGCCTGTACCTGGTATTCGGATTCTTGGTATAGTCCTATTTGTACTTTTTGATTGATATAAAAAGTTTCAGAAACTCTGGTGACCTTTACGAATTAGACCCAGAACCCTACTCTCAATGTTTCGCGTTCATGTCACATGGTTCACAGTCCTGTCGTATGTGCGTGGGTACGTGAAAGATTTCTTTTCCTCATCCCACAGGAACAAAACAGTTTGAAGCTGAACTTGAGAATTATCATTTATGTTTTAAACTCTACTTCCTGTAAATTCGTTACGTCATACTTTCACTTCGTCACTTTCGGTCTCTGAAATAAAACATAAAAATAAATAAGTTTAATATACTACATTAAAATCTGCATTCCCAAATACCATACTGTAATAATGAAATCATAGTAGAAATGTGCGCTTCCAATGGATACGAAATGATGTACAATTTCCTTTCCCAGGGGTGACAGTAAATAGCTTGCATCCTGGAGTCGTTTTAACTGATATTAACCGCCGCATGCCCAAGTTGGCGAAAGACCTCGTCAACACAGGATTACGCCTCTTCTGTAAGGTGAGTTACAAGATTGTTCCAGATCATCACTCCTAAATTCAATTCGGACCCATGGGAATAACTTAACCAATTCCTAACAAATTTTGGGCTCTTCATAAAAATTGATGGGGTGGTCCTTTGCAGTTTCCGGAGAGTAGCTTAGTTCAACGTTCTCCAAGTGGTCGCAACTTTTGACAGCATTTCATTATAAAATGTATTTATCTAATGGTATATTTAATATTTTCGTTCGTTTTAAGAATGCGATCGAAGGAGCACAGACAACCATCCATCTTGCAGTTTCTGAGGAAGTGGAAGGTGTCACAGGCCGTTACTTCTCCGACTGTAAGGTAAGAAAGAAACTCCCTCGCAAAATTCTTTTAACTTTTCTGAAAATCGAAATCTACTTCAACTCCCATTCCCTTGTAGGAAAATATAGTAACATGAAGACATAATTTGAATTTTTGTATCACGACTCAAAAAGACGTTTTACTCATGTGTCCTTGTTTTTAAACTGTTTATTGATTTATCTAGATATTTCAACCGGTGAAAACCTGCACCTTACAAATTTCAATTTTTGTTGTTGTTCAATTGCGATATGTCCTGTGTTCTTTAACTTTCAAGTGTGCAAATATATTTCTTAGATAATAACGTTCTATGAAAATATAAAACCTTTCATTTACGCAAAAGACGAATCTTTCATCTGGAGTATTTTTGAATTTTTAAAACAGGAATAGCAGTATACCACATAACTTAAACTTGTTGCATCTTCTCCTTTATGTAACCTCTGAATTAAAAGTTTCTTAAGTTCCTTCTTTTACTTCTCAATCTAATAAACGTTTCCTGATTCGCGAGATTCATAATATTTAACCTATAACCATTTTTTTTCGTCACAGTATCACCTCAAGTTTATTAATATAATATTAAAATAATATCTTCTAGACAGTTCACAAACAATACTTTAACTCAAAACATATCGTAAAACTTAAAGATAGACAATTTAAAATATTTCACTTTGCAGTTATAAAATAAGTTACGGGACTCAGCATTTATAAAATCAGGTTTGTTCTCGTTATTTAATTGAATTCGAACTTCTTTTTTATGATGGAAATTAAAAATTTATCTATGAACATATATCAATGCAAATGCTTCATTACTACTAATTAGTATATTAAATTAGTAAACTAATTTTAATAGGTTCCTTACAAACCGCTTCTTAGTATACAACTATACAAACATTTCGGTCATATTGCTGTGACGTCACTCAGGGCAACATCGCATCGACGCGACATCGCGAGGAACAAATTCGAAAATCCATGCGTCGTTGGTACGAGACCTGTATCGCTGTTTATGGACAGAACTTTGAACATGTTGTAAAACATACATAACATTAATTATCCCCTATCAAAGCGCTTTATACGCCTACTTACTGATTACGCGGCGTTGCCTGGAATTTTATTTTTACTCGTTTGACCAACGAATCCACTCACCGGAAGCGTCGCAGGTCGAATTTTTGCTTCCGATGCAAGATACAACTGCGGCTGCGCAGTTGCACCATTTCATTGAAACGCTTATAAAATCTAAACCATTCATCCAAATTTTACGATTTAAAGATATTTTTATCTTTGTTAAATACACAAAACAGAAAACTCATTAAATTTGATGAAGATTGATTTTTTCTTCTTAAATTCCTCACTTAAATTGAAGTATTACAACACTTCTATTTTTCATAACGTTTTTTCGATATTTCAAATGAACCTTAGTAGATAGACATATGCTGTCGAGGACGTTTTTTGTAGAACTCTTCGAGGCGAACAATATTGTCACTCATAGTTGTCATCTATCTCTAACCGTTTAGGCAGCGTAAGTGAATTTGGCCGATTTTCCCCCCTAATTTCATCGACATTTATTTTCATTTTTTCCTGGACATCTTAACTATCTCCTTGCTAACTTTCATAACGATCGGTTGGGTGGTTTATTCGTGATTAAGTAACAAACTGACAGACACGCTTTCGCGTAACGCATTCATATATTAGTATGGATGTCTTGTGTCCATTTCTCGCCCAATGCCGTATAAAACGCTTATTTCGGAACGTCCATTTTCTGTATACGCACATGGCGTAAAACTTGACGTCATCCATTTCTTATACAGCAATTGGACGTAAAATATCTGTAAAATAGACCGTGTAAACTTACTCTGTCCTAATGCCATTTCGTCTCCTCCTAGTGACTTTTCCGAACATGTATTCCTTCATAATGTTGCTTCCTTTTTACGTGCTCTTTTATCTCTCCATTCTTTTACATGGAGCTCTGGGAGAATGTGTCAATAACATCTTCATTCCTTACGACTTGCATGTGTGCACAGGAGGCCAAGATGAACGGGCTGGCGTACGATGAGGGCCTCGCGCGCGCCATCTGGACCAAGAGCGAGCAACTAGTGGGCCTCACTGATGATGAAAAGCCCACATTCTGACACACTTCACATTTCCCATATGGGAGATGAATGGACTGACAGCCACAAGAATGCAGAGAGATGTGTACCAGAGTAACAATATTTTACATTTAAGAATTATTTATTTGTTGTAGTGTTCTGCATTATTTCTTTCAACAAACGTGATGTGGCATTTTTTTTTTACTTTGTAAGTTATGGGGAATCAGTATTAACATGCCAAGAAGTGATGGATTTAATGATTTTAATTACTTAATAAAAACAGTACTTATTTAAAACAACTACTCAATTATGAAACATGATTTTAATTACTGCAGAAATAAAAATATTTTTTTAAATGTGGGAACTGTAACAAACAGTATATGGGCATACTAATAAACCAAGGTGTATTATGTTCTATTCTCTGAATTATTTTTAAAAGTTCGAGTTTTGATTTAGAGCATTTTTCACGGATATCAGTACGTAAGAAAGAATACGTAAGTCAAAACTTCGTTTTATATTTTATTAAAAAGAAGCCTGCTACATTAAATAAGAATCATAAAACTAAACTTATAAAACATTTGGACCAACTGTGCATCATAATACTACATCGCATGTTCAAAGGAACGTCACAACGACAAGTTCATATAAGTGATGCACAAATGCATTTAAAGAGTAATTATTTATATACTTTGGCTTATTCTAATTTGTTTTATTCTATGTTTGTAATATCTCCACTCAGATGTTCCTTGGTTTGAGGGCTTGTTTGTCTGGAATGGCTCGTAGCTACAGGACTTTCGGATCTGCGAAGTCTTATTCCCAGAAAACTTCTGTAAATCTTTTGTGCGTCTGTAAATGATATGAACTTCTATTAGTAAATAATTACGAGCTAACACTTATTTCATCCGAACAGTTAAAAAAATAAAAATTATCCAAGATATCTGTAGAATACTTTATTGATATTGTTAACTCACAAATTCCGAGTACCTACTCGTGGAGGAGTTTTTGAGTCGTCAACGGCCGGGTGAAAGTTGCGACGGATTGGCACTCGAATTCGGGACCTCCTGCACTGGCCGCAGGTGAGCTGTCCTCTGCACCACTCGCCTTAAATTTTAAGCCCGTACACGACTTCCATACGACCTGTTCCGGTGAACCTGTGTCACATCCCCAATGAGGAGTCGAGGTTGGTGGTGTAGTGGACAGCACACCTACCGCCAGTGTAGAGAGTCCTGGGTTCGAGTCTTAGTCCATAGCAAACTTTCACCTGGCGGTTGACGACGCAAAAAAATCCTCCACGAGTAGGTACTCGTAAGTTGCGAGTTAAATATGATTGTACATCAATGACACTACCACTGTCAACTATGGAGAGTTTTTGCTATGTATTCGGTTGAAGAAAGTCTTAGGTTGGATTGAAATAACTGTGTAAGTATACAATGCATTAATTCTCAGATCAAAGAAGTCCCTCATTTACATTTATTACTTTGAACGCATTATTTTCTTCTGGGATTGTTTCTTGAGTATTCATTGAGTTAATATTTGACAATTATATAGCTAGCATTCATTATATGCAAACACATTTTCATATATAAACATTTTTTGTGTCGTATTATCGTTGCCCAGTTTATCGTGGATTTACCCATTAGACATTCGTGGTACATCATGGGGGAGAAGGAGCGTGTATATATAATCCAGACTGCCGTATACGCTGACTGGTTGTAAGCCGCAACTTTTTAGCTGTCCATTGAATAAAACTTCTTTTTATTAGAGTACGTTGTGATGAATTTACAGTGTAGAAACAGAAAATTTTATGCCGGCACTTCACTTGGAGTTGCGTATTCGTGTATTTGCCAATGTGGCCAAGTGTAGATGAGCTATTTGTATGTATTTGTCTGTATTTGCTCTATAGTGGCAAATACTCCAACACCCGTATCCATCCTCTTGTCGGTTTTTAGTCGCACTCGAGTAAGGCAAATATTCGCGTGAACCTTCGCCCACACTTGGTTTGCGATGTTTTCTTCAGTTGAGCGCGCGTGATCGAGATTTTTTGATATTCTGGTTCTTTAACCTTTACTTATGACTTTTTTATTCTATAATGTTTTATAACAATGGAAAACATTTCTATGGACTGGAATTCCGAAACAGATTTATTACACAGCTCCACAAAAAAATTATCAGTACCAGAGACCCGGGTATATGGATTCGACGTATTTTTTGATGCTGAGAACGATGCTCTTGTCTCCAGAAAGATCCATGTGTCAATTTTTAGTTATCGCCAAATTACCTCAGCAGGTTTTAATGAAAAAAAATGGCAATCGAGGAAGGGGGGGGTGAGGGGGTTTAGACCTCTGGGTAATCTGGTGTTATGTAAAGTTTTGTGTAAAATAATGCAATTTTGCTTTACCCTATGTAAATAAAAGGAATTCGTTACATACGTTATTTGTATTTTGATAATACGGAAAATTTTGTGTGTTTGGCTCATGAGTGCCTTGTTTCCTCTTATTACAAGTTGAATAATTTAAAAAAACAGTTTTCCGGGAGAATATATTAAGAAGAAAATTAGTCCAAGTGCTGAACAGTGGGGGACACCGCTATGACAGTTGGGAACCCCGGAAAATTTTATTAAAAATTTTAATGCATCCTAGTACAAATAATGTTCTATTAGATTTCCTTCGAGTTTTTGTAACCAAGGCACCTCCACGATACATGTAAAATTACCTTTTTTTAATTATTAAAACCTGATGAAGTAATTCGGCGATGACTAAAAATTGACACATGGATCTTTCTGGTGATAACGGCACAGTTCTCAGCATCAAAAAATACGTCGAATCCATATACCTGGTTCTCTGGTACAGATAATTTTTTGTTGGACTGTTTTATCTACATCCACCAGCGCCTTGTTTGCCATGGAATTTTTGTAACCTTTTTTTTAATTCAACATGTATTAATGTGGGGGAAAATGTGCTGCTCCCACTATCAATACGTCAATCATTGGCAGAAGCAAACATATTTGGCATGTTTGAGATATTTGCGGGTTCAATCCATGTGTGGATGGTATGTTTGTGAGTTCGTCAAATATTTCGCCAAGTACAGGGCATACGCTACACAAATACCGCAACGCTAAGCGTAGTTCCAGCATTAGAGAGTTTTTGCATAACGTACACGCTTCCTAGCGCATACGTTACGTTGATGACGCTAACCGCGTAACGTATATGGTGCAATCGATGCATTTTGCACAGCATACCTTCGAATCAAATAATAATAAATATTGTAAACCCAAACAAACTACTTCTATGCGAGCGTACACAATTAAACTGTACAGTGAGTACTCCAGAACGTGCTCATACTACACACACAACAAGTCTCTCTCATTCCCTCTCAGGTATCAACATAACCTCAAATCCAGACCAGAATCATCCACGACCTCTCTCACTAATATCATACGCAAACAGAGGCGTTGTAACGTATTTCGCTAGGAGCGTTAGTGTACCACTAATTACTGAGCATGCGCAGAAGTAACTTGCATGTGGTTAGCGTATACGATAGCTAACTGGTACGCTATGCAAAAACTCCCTATTATGAAATGCATTCCCGCTATTTCACCTTGAAAATTGGCGTTTCTTCGACGGTACTCGAAGAGACGCTGAAAGACTACAAGGGCTTTCTTTGAAACGTTGGTAGAACGAGGACCGAGGCGGATGCGGTGAAGGTGTCTGGGCCCAAGCGATGACGCAAGCGTTGTACTTCCACTTGCAGATCGTCGATGCGCTGCTCACGAAGGTCCAACACGCGTTGCAGGTGTTGCACCTGCACAACAAACACCAGAAGGTTACACACGTTCAGATTTGTTGCGATTCATGTATCGACACAGAGAAAACACTAAATTAGGTTATTTATTTCTTTATACTGGGATTTGGTTGTTTTTGCGTATAGGTCATTTAAAATAAAACTCATATTTACACTTGGTAATTGTGGAGCGTTAGCAACATTATCGAAGAATGATAAAAAAAAAATGATGTTTCTATGTTGCTCATTGTTTTATTGTTAGGAAGCTTTTTCGGCTGCATAGCAGCCATCGTCAGTAACGTACACTGAAAAATATATATGTACATGAAATGACAATAATAAAAACATAACACGAATGTATACAATCATTGAGTAAAACAGTATCGAAAGAAGTGTAATTTTTGTTGTTGTTGAAATAAAAAAAAAGAAAAGAACAATGAAAAATGAATAAAAGAAAAATACAGAGTGAGCAAACCGAGAAAATGACATACCTGATTATTGAGGAAAATTTTTGGCGAGTGCGCCGAACGGAGGTCATTATATGGAAAGTGATGGAGGGTTGCNGGGGGGAAAGGGGCTGTCGGAGTTTTCCAGGAACTGGCGGCAGAAGACGGAAAGAATTTCTCAGGGTTTTAACTGTTGGGAGCAGGGAGCAGTGTCCTGGAGAGTTGGGGGGTGAGAGGGCAGGAATTTGAAGGCTAGTTTCATGAGAGGGGAATGAAGTTCAGTGATTTGTCATTTAATAGGGAAATTTTGTTTTTTATAATACTATGGATATGTGAAATTTCTAATTTGATCCGGGGCCAAGATCTATTTTCTACTTCTAAAATATAAAAATCCTTCTCAATGTTAAATGTGTGTGTGTTTTCTGCTAGGTGGTTGGCGGAGTGTGAGACTTTAGTGTTATTTTTCCATGCATTTGTGTGTTTGCATGCAGCTTTCTAACAATAAAACAATGAGCAACATAGAAACGTCTTTTAATTTATCACTCATATTTACTCGCCAACGTCTCGATTTAATTTATATCATCATCAGGGCTACCACAATACAAACAAAGGATATTTTAACACTACATATACTATCTACAACTATACCTATGTATCCTTATTATAAATAACAATACAATTCCATTGATAACTGTTATAATTTTATACCAATTCTCATGTATACGTACTTTTTAATACCTCGATCCACAGACATTCATTCTGCAAACTTAAACCTAACTGGCACGTCAGAACAACCTTTCCATACCGTCTTCATACCCCATGCTCTCACGTAATACTGACACTGAATATTCCTGCATCCCACGTGACTCATATGATGCCACAGTTTGTGCCAACCCTCTCAAAATACATTCTATTGTACAAATGTAATCTAAGAAGAAGTACAATTTTTATAGAACACTACATGTATAAAATTTATCATTACATTTTAAAACCATTTGTAAATTTATAAACAATTCCATCTTAAACTTTTAGCCCTGATCATGATATAATAATAATAATAATAATAATTTATTAGTCTGCCAGTGAGCAATGCTCGGTGGCAGAAAGAAAAGAATACATATATAATACAATAATACGAGGTCAAAAAACAAATCATCAATATCTATAAAAATATCTATAAAGTACACACATAAACGGAATAAAATGCTTAGAAAATTACTACACATGAGAAAGTAATTAGATTTAAGAAATTAATTATCTACATGAGGCTCATATGTGTGTATATTCACATACATACACAAACACATCTTCGCTTACAAACAGTTGCAGAAACACACTCATACGTACAAACACGCTCAATATACACACGTATGTCATGACTCCTCCTATACCCTAAGCGTAAATGTAATTGCTATAACATAAATAAAAGAAATTATTAACTATAAAAAAATAAAACCAAAATATGGTTCCTGAGAGCAATCATGTACACTTCACTACTTGCACTCTGAACATTTTCTATACCCTTAGACTCCAATCACCTCATTACACTTCACTGCACTGCACTGCACTGCACATGTGCTCCTATTTCAACGCAGCAAGAAGACGGTTGCGGAATCATTTTACACTTTTTGGTAAGTTCGAAAGTGTTGCTGCAGGTAAGATACTCTATAAACTTGAAGATAATGAAGACAATGGTTCTATTCACAAAAGAGTGTTTACCAATATCCGTTTACTCTTTGCTACATTTTATTTTACGCTTGTGATCGCCGCGACTAATGTAATTCGGTTTGTGTAGCCTAGCGTTCACTGATTTCCACGCAGGTTCTCCCATGTAGACTTGAAAGAGAGCACAAAGACGCGCTAACTTTCTTCGATTGGAAAGTGTGCCCCACTCTAAATTAATGTTAGGTGTGCTGTCCCTAACAATATTCGCGGCCTTTCTTTGTATCCGATCTTATTCATTGATCTGACCCTACCTATCCCTGCAAGCAGCTCCGTACTCCAGTATAGGTCGAACTAATGAAGTGTATGCCAAACGTTTAGATTTCGAGTTCCCTTTTCTAAGTACGCGTCTTACGAAGTTCAGCGCTCTCCAAGCTTTCTGCGTTGTGTATTTAACATGTGTCCAATGTAAGTCACGAGAAATTACAAGTATTCACAGCATGAAATTTCAGGAATAATCTGATGATTAATGAATAGTTGAGAGCAGATTTTTAGAGCATATAAATTTTATCGAAACTGTGGCGAATAAATATTGAGTTTCATTTTATATTAGCTGATTACCCGGCGTTGTCTGGGATATTTCTTTTACTCAGGAAAAACTCAAAACAGTCTATAGTGTAAGATCAAAATACTTTTTCTTGTTGGTTTTTATAAACATACACAGCAACCTAATTTTTCAAATTCATAATTATACAAATTTAATATAAAACTTGACTGTATATACCACTCCAACTCGCGGGAGCAGCGTCGGTCGAATATTCGCTTCCGAGGCGTAACGCGGCTGCACTATTTCATTAAAAGTCTAATAAAATCTGAACTATTTATTGAAATTTTACGATTGAAAGATGATTTTTAACTTTGTTAAATGTAGAAAACAAATAACCCATTAAATTTTATGATGATTAATTTTTTCCTTCTAAAATTACTCTTAAATAGAAATATTTTAACATTTGTATTTTTAATAATGTTTTATCGAAACTTTAGGTTAATTTGTGTAGATAGGCATACGCTGTCGCGAACTTTTTTGTAGAACTATTTGAGGCAAACAATATTGTCATTCATAGTTGTCACTCATATCTAACCGCTTAGGTAGCGTAAGCAGATATAACTCTTTTTTTCCCCCAAATTCATTGACATTTATTTTCAAAAACAACTTCTATTTTTTTTCACACATTTTAAAAATAAAAGTTAACCTATGTTCGTCCTGGACATTTAAGTTATCTCCTTGTTACATTTCATCACGATCGGTTGAGTGGTTTAGTCGTGATCAAGTAACAGACAGACAAGCTACCGCGTAACACTTTTATATATTAGTACGGGTGACCTATATGCAAGAACAAACAAATCCCAGTATGAATTCGGAGGTCAAGAACAAGATGGACGATATTTATTTATTATATTTTAATTTATGTCTCTTTTTTGCGAGTTTCAGGTCATGAGGTCAGCTCTTCCACCTGTCTGTTGGACTTGGGCATGTGTGTTGGGGAAGAGAGATGTTGGGTTGACGTGTAACATATGGTACCGAAGTGACATTGGTCTGGAGTAGGTGAGGGAAACCCCAGCTGAAAACCACACCTAGTTCGGTCGAGCAGGGTTTGGATCATCGCTTATATCCCTCCACGTGGTCATATGCAGTCTGTATCTTCTTTTATGACAAATTTATTTATGCTTTGTATATGCGAACCCTAAGTTTGGGTGTGAAATTCATATCCAAAGGAAGGAAACGTTTTCCACAAACCTTTGGTTATGACATCACAATCTTATAGTTCGGATACAATAACGTTGGGATGGCACCATTAAAAGTTGAGATGTCTCATCCAAAAGTTGGGGTGTCACAACAAAAGTTTTGGAGGAATCCCTTTCTTTTTCTGGATTTGGATCTCACATCCAAACGCGTTTTCTCAGTGCATGAAACATGTATCAGAGCACGATTCCATGATACATCGCTACATTCGTTGACATCGATCGACATGAAACACATACCTGACCTAACCTCAATATCCCCGATCATCATCTGCTGAGCTTCCCGTGCATCGTGTCACGCATCGCTTGAACCTGCATTTCAGTGCACGTGTATTTGATAACGAGAAAATCATTGTTCACATTCTGGCTTTTTTTTAAGAATTGATGCATTATAGTGCAGGGTTTGGGAAATGTATCGTGTTATTGAAGCTTAGGGCGATAAGAAGTAGGAATTGGGTGGTAGGTCATTGTTAGTCTGTGGGCTGGTTAGCTGTATTTACCAGCGACTTGGCCCACGTGAAGATGTAAGAAGTAGATGGTAATAGTAATCCTGGGAATAGTAAGAGGTGGAAAGAAGGTAAGTTCGCTTTTCAGTTCTGACGTATGTGAACGGGGACATTGAAGTAAAAATCTTTTTTTCTGGCCACGCCTGGAATGACTGAGTGGTAAGTAAGTATACTAGCCCTGAACTACCAGAGGGGCTGTTCTACTCCATGAAGTAAAGCTTACTTTGGCTATCAGCTGCTTAATCTCATCGTCCTTCAGCTGCATATCTCTGCGCACTCTTCTCAGCGCTGACAATGGAACTCCCACCACCGTCCGCCCTCCGGGGTCTTCACCCACTCCGCCTCCTTCACCCTTCACACCACCGCCCCCAGGTGGCGCCGCCTTGGGACGCGCCCCCGCCGCCTCCCCAGCGCCGTCGGACGGAGGCGGCGCAGCCGGATACGGATGCGGTGCCACCCCGAACAGCGCCAGGGCTTCCGCATCCGCTTGGGCTTGACGTGCCGCCTACGCAATGCAATGGGCCAATTGTCTCTTCAGTCTAGAGTAGTCGAGTTAAGCTACGCGCGCACTGGGACGTCAACGGACAGACGGACGAAATTTTAAAAGTGTGGAAAGCTGCGCGCACTGGTTCGGAAATTCCTAAACCCTTTTGAATGAAGGGACTGTTCACTCTCCAAGGCGTAGAGGATTAGGATCCGCGTGTTACCTGCTCCCCATTCTATTCTGATCACTTAACTGAATCAAAAGTGGCGAATAGCTGACCCTAATGCAAATGCTTGCAGTCACAAACTGTTAATGAGTCTCCCAGAAAGTTTTACAGTCATCCCGACACTCCAAAAGATCTTCCTCTGGGGACTTTTCGCAAACGGCGGCAAGTGCGTGCCGGCTCAGTGGGCAAAGAAATCCGGGACCGCGGTGCCGACCGTCCCAATGCGCGCGTAGCTTCAAACGAAATTTCAATCACTCTTCCACAGCATTCCGTTACAGAAATGGATCCTCTCCTCGCAAAAGTCAAAGTCACCACTCTCTGCTAAAAATGAACATAGGGGGTGTCCATTTCTTATCACTAAAGTTATTGGTGCCCTTTTTGCTGATGACACTAATTTACTATGTAAACACGCCAATGCTCAAAATNTTTTTTGCTTAAAATTACAAACATATTGACATTCTATTAGTATTATAACTCGCAGCTAACTTTTTATCTTATCTAGGAATTTTTGCTGAATTTTTTGAATCCGCCTCTGCCTTAGGGCCCTTGATCGGAATTGATGGGATGGTCCCTTGGTTGCTTCCGGAGAGTAAATTAGTTTTTTTTCCTCCACGTGGTCATACGCAGTTTGTACTGTTTTTTGACAATAAATTTATTTATTTATTTATTCATGAAGGGAATGACCGTTTGGCGTTAACATATAACCACTCAATGATCATTTTTACGAGAGCTTTTAACTAAAAGTTAAGTACAATAGAACCCCTTTTAACCTGACTAGCGTACCACCACCATCATGCGCACATAGACGCGTTTCAACCAGAGTCGTAAGACGGCGCAACTCCGTTTTGGGAATACGTTTCTTTTTTACTTATATATTTACAAAACAGTTCATTTTAAGCGACGTTAAAATTTCATAAACAAATTTCAATACAGAAGGAGTCTTGGGTTACGCGTGAGAGTAGTGAGGTTGATTTTCTTTCAAAACCATTTGATTTTGCCATGTGCTCTACAAAATTGTGAAAATTTGTCAGTTTTAAGGATTTCCATATTACTGAAACACGAACATTGATTATAATTGTTTTTCGACAGTTAAGAGAGACATATCACATGTAACTTGTGATGACTAAACCCAATTCAAAAAAGAAAATTAGGTTAGAAAAAATACAGACTTAAAAGCAAATTTATCTTGTGTCGATTACAGAAATGGTGAAGTTCTAACGCCGAGAATCGACTCCAGAAGACGTTAAAATGTACAAATTAACACGTCAATTTAAATTTTTTTTGTGAATGGAGGGACGCAGGACTCCCTTTTGTTGGGAAGCATGAAAAATGCGTCCATAAGCATGCGTTCAGACACTGCTAAATTTGCCGTGACACGTATAGTACGTTAGTGCTTCACTAACTTCTCAGCATGCGCATTAGTGACTTGCGTGTGAATAGCGTATATGACAGCTCGCAGGTACGCAATGCAAAAACTCCCTAATATAATTTGAAATTAGATTTGAGTAAACTTTTCTAATTAACTCAACAGTTATTATTTTTACAGTTTTATTATTATTTTATGGCAACAATTTAAGAGCTGAATTTTTGGAACCAGTAGGAGGTATCTTGATTTCACACACGAGTTGTTATGCATCCACTTAAAGAAAAATTTATGGAAGAAAGAAATGCAAAGCTGGGCAAATTCAGCCTAAACGTTAACTTATGTAATTGTTCAGGCGGTGGTGAGTTGAAAATATAACTTAAGTTAAAGTTAACAAGAAATTAGAAATTTTAATTTAACTGAGTGACAGTATGAAGGAAATTTCTTTCCCCGTCATTAATACGTAACTATCGAATTTAAGTTGACGGAAAATATTTCGATGATTAAAAAACAAAAACACTTTAGAGTAAGCAAACAATGTTAACACAGTTAGTGGATTATTTCATTTCTGCCCATCTACACGTTTATGCGAAGTAAAATAAACTGTTTTTACGATGAGTAATTATTAACCCCAATATTATAACAGAAGATAAATTAACTAGTTTAGGTTTTAAAATAAAATTAATCTGTATTTGCCGACGTTTCGAAAAATTTATTTTCTTCCTCAGGGTTTATATACATATATATTAAATTCTATTGAACCACCTACATCGTCCCATTCGTACTCCTTCCGTTATATTCTTCCATACCTCCAATCACACTACACACTCAACCGTCACTCTGTAGTCTATCCGTCAATTTATCTTCTGCTAAACTGTTTTTGCTGCTGTTTTCACCTAAATGGCACAAATGACCGCCACTCAATCCAACTGTAATCCAACACATTGGATGCTTCACGAGTGAAGTATATTTGATTCGTGATAACTTTCGGTCAGGTAAAAATGGCGATGAATCGGAAATCGAACCCGGGACGACTTCTTTGATCGCAAGAGTGTTAACCATCACACCACCCTCTCGTTTGAAGGTCTGAGGTTGCCTTCCACAATTGTTCACCAAGAGGTAGTGTGGTGGTTAACACCCCTGCGGTGAATGCAGAAGTCCCGGGTTCGATTCCCAGTTCGTCGCCATTCTCACTTGACCGAAAATAATCGCATATATTCTCCACTTGTAGGGTACACGGAAGAAATATATATACATTTGGTTCGTTGATATTGCAGCGAAGTGCACCATTTCCTCACCTTTTCATCATTGCTTCCTTGGTATCTTTTGACGGCGATCTGGATCTGCGTGAGGAGAAACTCCAATTCGCCGGGACACGCATCCGCCAGGTGGTTCACAGCCTCGTCGCTCAGACGGAGCCCCAATCGCCTCAGCACCTGGTGAATAAAGACCTTTATCAAAAGAGAAGCGTAATAATAATGCGGAATTTCTCATATTTCCGGAAAATACTACTTATAATTTCTAATAGTGGTTCGAATTTTCAGTAGTTAGTCACGTGACTGTGTCGTGTCTCCCTCCCTTTCTCCCTAATCCGCCAATAAGAGGTGAGCATTGAGTGACAGCTGAGAGCAAAGGGGCTATGAGAGTTTTAGCGTAGTAAATATTATGAGAAATTACGGGCTATAAAGTTATGGACACGGCTGACGGTTCCGTCTTGATTAAGATCTCAATTTGTGAATACGTTTTCCATGCAGAGCGTAACCACGCTATAGTTTAATTAAAATCCTATTCCTACTTCTAATGGAATTTTCTTTGCGTTAAATAACTGAATTCATGAGTCAGTCTCTCAGGAAAACGCCGCTCATTCAAAGTTGGTAAAAAAAACTGGTTTGGAAAAGAATTGTAATCCTGATACGGAAATTACCCTTGTTAATAAACAGAACAATGTCCATTATTAGTTTAATCCATTTGTGGATCAACTCACAGAAGATGAACAACTGGGGACCTCGTCACGAGTGCATGAGGTGTTCGGTTAGGAGAGGTCAGTGAACAGAGACAAGTAAAATCTCCTGGTCACCTCGATCGCCTGATCTCTCTCCCCGTGATTTCTACATGTGACGCAAACGAAAGGATCAGGAGAACTCAGATAGTCCTTACGCACTAGAAGAGCTCCAGCAAAACATTGAAAGCGCTATTGCTGCTAAATCCCTCAAGCAGAGCTGCTACGCGTGTCTCACAGTTCGATAAATCGAGCACAGCGCTGCATCGACGTCCTGTGGCCATTTCCAGCATTTCCTGTGATGGACACTAACAAGGGTCAAATCCGTGTTAATCTTGAAAATATTTTCCGGGCCAGTTTTATTTTCCCCCTTCAGCACATAGAGAATATATATTGTAGATATAAGTAAAAATATCTTCTCACATAATACGAACCATCTCGTGTATGTTACTTAAACAACTCCATAACTCTTCCCCTCACCGAATTCGTCATTCATTGTTCCACAAAAATAGTCCGTGGCAGAAATATTTTGCGAACTGAATAACCGGTTCTATATCTTAATATGTTTTATGAATATTTTTTCATTCTCTATTCCCCATCTCGCATATCATCGCTCGCCTATTTCAATTGAATTTATTTAATTATTTGCGCCCTTTTTGGGATTGCTTACCCAGCCAATCTTTAAAAAAATATTCGAAAGTGGTCTTAGAAATTTGGTAGTTTTAACAACATAACCTATCATTTGTCACTTAGTCGTGATAAGTATTGAATATAATAATTATTGCATTACGAACAAAAAATATTTTTTCTTTCGTTTTCAAAACATAAAATATTATAAAAAGATTATCAATTGTATCAGAGTTTTCCTGTTTATATATCTTTTGTAACAACATAAATCTGAATGCTAGGCACTATAAGTTTACTGATTATTAGTATATTTGAAAGAAGCGATGGGAGAGGATTCGCGTTTGTGTACCTTCCCAATTCATTCTACTACGGGATCCTTCATCAATGACTTCTCGTAATCTTTGAGGATTTGTAATCCTCCCGGTCTTCCGTGTCAAGCACGTTATACTAAACCCCTCCTTAACGTGACGTCACAAAATGACCTGTTTCTTTCCATCATAAAGAATGAAAAACAGTAATTAAAGGAGAATATATGATTAATTCCCTGTGTACTTAAGAGGATTATAAAGTTCAAAGGTGTTGCACGGAGAAAATGGTGCGTTTATGGGATTATAAGACTTTCGTTTTCATTGCAGGAAAATTTACCTGAATTTAGACAATGTACAACATTTATGGTATACTAATGCAACGTCAAGCTTTCTAAAATACCCCCGGCCCCCCTCATCGCGAAACGTCACGTTTCATTAAACCCACTCCCTCCCTCTCTGCAAAAAGTCGAATATCCGTTCAGAATACCCTGTGATCTGTTTCAAAAACTTATTTAAAAATATATTTAACTACATTGTTTTCAAAGAATCAACCGTTGAAAATATTTGGAAAGTAATTTATTTTTTGGAAAAAGTTCTTTTCTTCTAGGAGACAAAATGTACCATCCGTATATTAAATAGAATATCCCACTTAAATGACCGGTAAGGTAGGTTTTAAAAGTTGATGTTAGCATGTATTATTTATTTATTACCTTTTGGCAAAAGGACGTTCAGGCCATCAGACCTGCTCTTCCACCGGACTTGGGTAAGGGAATTGGGAAGGGGAGATGTTGGGTTACCAGGGAACTTATGATACTGAACCGACATTTGTCTGGAGTTTAGGTGAGGGAAACCAGTTGAAAACCTCACCTAGTTCCGTCGAGCGGGAATTGAACCCACGCTCTTCCGCTCAGCGGGATCGTGGAAGCGAAAACGTTATCACTAGACTGTGTTATTGTTTTATTGTACGCATCTGAAAATTTAAGAAGTTTTGAAACATTTAATTCTTTGTCCATAGAACGACTTTACTAGCAATTGGATGCCTGTTGAAGCACTAAATTCAATACGAATGAGATCCTGCGACAGTATTTCCAATAATTTCAGGAAAAAGATCTGATTACTTTTTGAAAGTGTTCAATAGATTTCTTATTATCGTCGAACCCTGCTTCTTAATTTTAATTTTATGGATCTATACAATAAAATTTATTTAAAAGAAGTTTAGAATAAAATAATAGTTGCCAAAACAGCCATTAAAACTGAGTACGATCACGCGAACAATAAACTAATTTGCTCTCCGTAAGCAATCAAGGAATTATCCAATCACATAATCCGATCCATGTGCTCAAAGGAAAACCCGAGAAAACCCCGGACCTGGATAGGGCTAATACTCTATTCTTTCGTTTCAAAGAAATATTCGATAGATATGTCAAAAAATCAATGAAATAATAAATTATCATAAATAACTAACGATACGTGCGAACATCTAAGTCTTAATGGAATAGGAAGCCGAAGTCCAGACGACGCCCCACCGAGTGAAAAATATATTTTAAATCAAACTTCCTCACGAACATACCAGTCAAGTTTATTAAAAAATTTCCGACGTTTTGACTCCTCAAACGAGTAGTCCTTCTTAAGAAATTAAAACCTCGAGGCATATCACAGCATTACAGATTTGCCAGAGCACACATAACCTGAATGTGAGTGTCCTAAGTCAATACAGTTCAAAACCCAACAAGGCACTGATATACCTCTTGTTTTTAATTTTTTGAGAAGAGCTACCCATTTGAGGAGCCGAATCGTTCACGAGCAAGTTTGATTTGGATAATATATCAATCAGTAATTCCTGTTCTTTATGCACACACACATAATACATATTAATGTTTTTGAAGTATCCTATTTCCATCGTCCACAGTAGTATAAAAAACTATCAGTCAAATCTAGAAATGAGCAAAATTTCTGATACGTGAGTGAGTTTCACATTGGAGCTTACTTAATAAAGGACACAATGTAGAAAGAAAAAGCTTAAGGTAGCACACACCCTCAATCGGCATGCCTACGCCTCGCTGCTATCCTTACTGAGAGCAAACCTTGTTCTCCAGCAGCATCCAGTTGGCCATCTTGCGCGCGCGGCTGCTCGCAGGGGCGTAATTGTGCAGCTCCACGAGACGAGGGGCCAACGCGTGGATCAACCGGGCCACCAAAACTGCGCACCAAAAAATTGCACTTTTTCGATCGTATTTACTTCCCCCAATAGATGGGATGAAGTGAAACCGATTTTGTGTCACCAGAATCAACTTAGTTTTTTGTGCACACCGCCACGCTGCGCTCTTGACATACGACAACCATAGATAAATAAGGTTCTGACAATGGCGGCCGTATTGATGCTATTAGACAGACAACGATAAAGAAAGGAACGAGAACGATTCGTACCGCGAGGTGAACGAAGTGAGACCTAGGATCAAAATGGATCTACGTCTTGTGACTACAGTCTAATTCTATTGATGCTCACCTTTAATGGCAAAGCATTCTTCCAGGGTTGTCAGAACCTTGTTAATCTATGGCCTCGATAACAATTAAGGAGTGTCAAGGGAAGGGTGTGACCCATCACCGAGAGCCGTTACGTTTGCGTCTTATTGCAAGGTTCTTGCATAACGTACACGCTTCATAGCTTATACTTTACATTGATCTCGCTAACCGCGAAACGCACGTGGAAAGAAGGAAGGTGTGTAATCTATGCATTTTGCATAGCGTACCTTTGAATCAAATCATACTAAAATTGTAAACCCAAAAAAACTATTTCTGTGCCAGCGTACACAAGTAAACTGTAATGTGAGTACTGTGGTACGTTCTTATACGGCACACACAACCTAAAAATCTCTCGCATTCCCTCTCAAATATCAACATAACCTCAAATACAGACCAAAATCCTCCATGACCTCTCACACTAACATCAAACAGAGGCGTTGTAACGTACTACGCAAGGAGGGTTAGTGTACCACAAACTTCTGAGCACGCGCAGAAGTAACTGCATGGGTTTTTCAAAACGACTTATCAATTTAATGTTGCATAGAAAAGGCATGCAAATATATTTTGACACAATATATTGAGAAATTCAAATATATTTAATTGCACTTGCTCAAATTCGACGAAAAAAATCCGGACACCTGTAAACATGTGAGCTACGCTCTTTTTAAGCTCACTCCGGTGACAATAAATTTATATTTAAACACTACCTGCCTCAACCTCAAGATGCGCAGCAAGAAAAGCGAAAACAGGCGACACTAATTATAAGTGTCAACTGGTCAGTAGCCTCATCGGTTCCTCTCTTCTTTTGGGAACTCTAACCTCAAAACCCCTGTGCATCAATGTGAATCCGCTATATTGCAGACTAAGGTTCTAGTCGACGACATCCATTGAGATGTGAAGTAAATACTTTTACTTACACGGTGTTTCAGTAGTAGCATCACCTCAAATATATCTAAAACGATTTTTAATGGTTTGTATTTTTTTCTTGCTGCAGAGTCATTGACTCTTGTATTTTTTCAGTGCCGTTTTGAGTCCAAATATATACAATTATTGAATTTATCCGGTCAACAGCACTGCGAGTGTATTACACTACATCATACGGAACTATCTAACACCAGGTAATAACATTATTATGCTTGATTATTGATTCAGCTTTCGGCTGCAGTTATATATGTGTATAACTTTTTTGGTTTTTAAAACATTTTCTTCATCTCTAAAACTCTCTCAATTTAGAAACATCTGTAGCAGGATGCTACATACCTTATTGATAAACAAGTGAATAGAATAACCTTCTAGAAGCTCACATATGAACGCATATACTTTCATATTCCTCCCTATTCAGAATTCTTTCTAGAAGCAAACAAAGGAAAGACTAATAATGTATCTCTATGTGACGTACAACCAATATCAACAGAAACTCAAAAACAAGTGACTAAAATCAGTGGTCCAACCAATCCCAAAATACACAGTAACCAAGGGGAACATAACTTGTTTATTCAAGACAAGCCTCACTCTGAAGCGATCTGCCCTACAGTTCACTCCGTGTCGTTCGCTCCGTGCTCTGTCGCCCCTCAGTTCTAGTGTTACTCTCGCTTCGGGCATCAGCGCCTAACCGCGATTAATTGCGAGTGACTTCTTAACATTCTACTCTCCAATTACGAGAGCTTATTAACAATTTATAACGCTTTCTTACAAGTGACAGTTTATATCCAGTTCTTCGATTACGAGAATTTATTTCATATTCCCTTGCACTTTCTTACAAGTGACATTTCGCTTTCTACAACGTGTGTCGTGCATAATCACGTGTAGAATTAACAATAAATTATGTGTTCAAGAAACTCTACCTTGGTTTCGATAACCAAACAAAGTGTTCAAGAAACAATTTGTATTTGTCATCATCTCGTTCTCTGATCTCCACGAACGGTATAACATTAACTACAATTGTGGAATATCTCCTGATTGAAATTTGGAAAGCCCAATAACTCTGAGGAAAGAACTACAAGTGAGATTACACCATAAAATTTGTGAGTTAGCAGATTACTGCTTTAATATACATTCAGGTCTTTTCTTATAAATTGTTATAGCTGATTACATGACTGAAGGACCCATATGTATAAATGTTGTGTATTTTCTACTTTGACAACAGTCAATTCTCAGTTTGTCAAATTAAACTAGTAAGTGCTCTTTTCACATTGATTTTGACTTTATTCTTAGTTTATTATTAGTTAGTTTATTCGTAGTTATTTTTCCTTCTGTAATTTTAATTTATTTATTTTGGAGGGGATTCTTTTTACTAAAGAACACGCAGATAAATTTCAGATTACCAACAATTCTTAAGCTCATGGTACTAAAAGTTGATTACACCGACATCAAACAACATTTGAGCATTTCACAATATAAATTGTGATGTTTTCTCGCTTAATTGTTGTAAACCTACCACTTCAACTGTGAAAAATATTGCATTCAATGAATGAGAGGTACTACTCCCTTCTTATGACATAAAGAAAAAATGCATAAATATGAATATGTAGTAAAGTATTAGTATTCCCATTTTTTATTTCTCATTCCCAAGTTTAATTTTAAAATTCTATTTTTGTATATTTTTAAATAACGCTTTTAAAATCCAGTCACTATTTACGACGGAAAATCACAAATAGCTACTCATGAAGAATTTAGAAAATATTTCTGAAATGTAAAATAATTCATTAAATGGAATTTCTTCCGAAGCAGTTATAAGAAACAACTGCGAAATCCGAGCCAAGTTCGGACAAAACGAAATCCTAGAAACAAAGTCTAGCATTTTAAGGGAAATATTCCTTACATAACTAGGAATTCTATTAACAGAAACCATCCTGTCATTGGGTACACAATAAAAGCTATCAGATTATTGTTGGCATTGATTGCAACAGTGCTTACTGATACCGGGTATCAGACTCTGTAGATCTGAAATCAAAAGGACAGCTCCACGACCGAGCTGAAAATGTTTTGCGTCATGGGGGACGGGGGTACACAGCACATTGGTCGAAGATACTTTGCGTTCCCGATGCTATTACGGAAAATAACGTCGACGAATAACACACCAACAAGCAACACAACGTTTCTTGATATGTTAAAGGGATCAGAAACCCGTTTCAAGTTGGAAGCCAAGTTGGTTAGCGAAAATGGTGTGTATAAGAAAAAAGGATTCGCGTGAAAGACACGAAGTCGGATTCGGTCCTCTCCATATCCCATCTCCGAATATCGCGTTGCGTGTCTTACAGATCCGAGAAGGAAAATGTGCTTCCCCGAGGTTCGAAAATCTTCGTTAATGGACAACTGTGCAAACTGTCGCCTTTTGCGTCTCCCATAGACATCGCGTCACCAAAGATATGGTTTTACGGACGAAATCAAAGACCACGGAATACGTGTTGTCGTCGATTCAGGAAGGACGTCGTGCTACTCCCCACCGAATGGTTTAGGTGATTGATCGACGCAACTCCTGTCGATTCAGTAACGACCCGCACGCTGCTCAGGGAGTCCGCTGAATGATCGGATTGCTAACCGTTTGGGTCACCTTACTGTGTCTCTCATGTCCCAAAGGGCCTAAAGTGCAGGGTAATCCAGTAGCAATCACCTGCGCCGTTTCGATGCCCTGAGTGACATCAGAAACAACGAATTTCACCCCCAGTGGAGAGGTCCGATCTTCAAAGCGAATGCACCATTGGAGAGTCTCGTAACCGGACAGCTTCTTCAACGAAGTGTTGGATTCTCGAAGGCTGAAAAAGATCTTTGTGTCGCGAAACGGGTCGTGGACGCCGTACAATGAGTAAAATGAAAAGGCGACGATCTCACGACGATGGACGAGGACCTGGAAGTAATGGAGTAGGAGACGAGGACAGCTCTGAAGACTCATCCGCCAGAACTCTTGGGCGACAACAAAATTATCATGGTGATTTATTCTCGGCGTTATATTTGTGTAAGCAGGAGGTAAAAAATTGTGTCATTGTTCTCTAAAAGCGAATTCGTTATAAGATTCTTACTAAATAAAGGAGATTTTTTGAGGAAAGGAGAAAATATCTTCAATTAAATCAAATTTTATACAACCAACGATTCCACAAATTTATTGTCTTCCTCAGGGCTAAAAGAATTACAAGATTTATGCTTATTTGATCTACAATACGTGTAAATTTGTTCGCATACTATCTAGAATACTGTTTACATATCATTTTGACTTTCCCTCAAAAACCTCCTTGACCTAGTGTATATCAAGGGTCAAGAACGAAAATGATATGAGTTTTTGGTTATTTTTTGTTGAAAAAGATGAATTTAGACTTTTATCTCAACACACTGGAAGATTCGGCCAATCATAATATTAATGAGAAATTCTACTACACAAGATATTAGCCACTATTTGCTTAATTTTTTTTTCGGTATATGGAAAATTATAATGCTACTAATATAGTCAATCATTTTATTAGTAACTGAACTATTACATTTGATTTTATCATTTCATGAATAAAACATTTATTTTCAGTTCATTGAATGCGTATCTATAATGAATAAACGACATTGAGTTGCATTTTATTCAGAATACACTACGTTTTTCTCCCAAAGAATTCTCACAAACAGTTGCAAATGTGTTTTTAATGTGGTCTGTATGTTTGATCGTATTTGAGCACTTATCAATTAATTGTGATTTTTCTCGACTACTTTCGTGCTAGATTGAGGTTTTCATCATGTGTAGCAAATAACGTCATATGACATATACTTTACCTCACTAAATAAAGTGCTTTCTATTTCATGTATTTGTTGCATTTTCAACTTAAGACAGGCATTAAACAATCATTTCGTGTTCGACATATCCTTGTATGTTCAAACATACTCCATGCAATGAGAAGTTAATTCGTAAGTTTTGGGACCGTGTAGATTCTGGTTGCATAATACAAACACCATTCGGTCTATTTATGGTAGATATGAAAGTTTGCTGATGTTCGGAGTTAAATTTATGACCACACTCGTACAGAGTGAAAAATTTCCTATGCTGTACAACTTAAACATTAAAATGCAATTTGAAACATAGATTCCGAAAAAGAAGTTTAACTAAAATGTTGTACTACACTGTAAATATAATATTGTACAGTATCATGATGTAATTTATAATTTGTATTTATCTGGTAACCAAAGATACAAATTTTCAACTCAATGAAATCCCTGAATATGATAAATCTGCTTGGATATAGATCGATCAAATGTTCCAAGAGGAGAGACAGAACGAGAAGGAATATCGATAATCGATACTAGAAAAGTTGACGTGGTTGGTGAGGTGTAAATGTTAGCGTTATGTTTAATATTGTGTCATACTTTGTTTCCTTATGTACATATTATTTCTTTAGGTTTCCTCACACCTCAGCAATTGTGTTCGTAAAACTTTTGAAATGTAATAACTTACGCAAATTAATAACATGGAAACAATTTTAAATAAATTAAAGAGGTACCTTCTTTTTTTCTTTCTGTATTTCCATAATTTTTGGAATCGCACATTTTAACTATTTAAAACAATTTCGCTTACGAAAGTGGGAAAATAAAATAAATCGTCAAAACGTGTTCAGAAAGTACATTATTTTTTACCAAAAAATATACGAATGCAATGGCAAGCAATAAAAAAGTTTAGAAAAGTCAAGGAGGACAGAAATGCTATTCGACCGAACGTCTTGAATCCAAATCTTGAGTCACGTTGCTGCTTTTAAACCTGCGAGGAAACTTATTTTACAAGAAAACGAAGGTTCTAAAAGCACAAAAGACAGTGTTTTGCTATAAGAGCTCAATCGCAATTCTCTTCCACATTTACTTCTAATGGAAATCTTATGGTGGAATTAAAATATTAGACACGCTCTAATTGTTAAAATGACGATCCGCAGTTGCTTCAGGTGTGCAAGGAAAAGAATTGTACGAGTAGCATGATGTGGAAGCTGTGTTAATATTTGACTAACATCAGATAGTGAGGAGCAATTAATTGTAATTTTAATTTTGTTATTTTCTTAAATTATTTTTGTCTTTGATTAAAATATTATCGTTCGGTTAAATAAATCTAAACTTGGTATGCGCCAGGAGCTTAACAAGTTTGTTTTATTTTAAAATATGTACATTAATATTGCTGTACTCAGAGTCGGTTTTATCATAGTTTTTATCAGTTCAATTGTCAAATACTTATAGTAAAATCATGTAACTGTATTAAAGAATTCTATTTATATTACTTTTTTAAGATATTATGGGATTAATCTCAATTAAACCACGTACTCGCAAAAGATGAACATCTTTTATAATATTACGCACATGGTTTTAAAACTCAAATACATAAATTTTGATTAATTGTTGTAACTTTAATAGTGTCTTGTGCCACTAAAACAACTCCATTGAAGTAAAACATAAAACGTTCATGTATGAGTAAGAAACTTCTATGAATATAGCGCCGCCTGCATACGGTTATATGCAGATTCAGCCCTTGGCCAAGGGCTGTGCCATTTCGCCTCCCAGAGAGTACCCTGTGACGTCATCGGCCATACAGCAAGCGCCTCGCTCCACACGGGTTTTACTACAGATTGCGGTCATTTGCCCACCTCTGCTTACATTTGAGGTTGTTATATTATCCCCCCCCCACCCACCAAACACACACACACACCTCCTTTATCTTTTGTTAACATTCTTTTCAATATTTATAATCTAATACTTCTTAAATTTCCAATTTTACCGCTTCGCATTGTATTCCTTAAACTACGAAGAGAGGCCGAGGAAAATGAGGATAAAGGGATAAACCGCGTTGAGAAAAACAAGAAACTTACATTTTCCTGATGTGAAAATGAATGAGGTAGGGGAAGGCAGAAAAGCATAAGTTTAAACAATGATGTGAAAATGTCAAGTATTGCATGTCTGGCTAATATACTACTATTTGGCACTATACTATTTCTGAATATCATTCTTACTACCAGTTTCTTAAATTCATCTACTACTAGTGCTACCACTGTAATCTACATACCTACAAGTAAATTAAAACATGATTATATGTCCCAGGGAAACCTGTTTGCTAAATTTTTACACGTAAATTTACAAACATATTTGCGTTAAATTACAAACATATTGACATTATAGATGTATTATAACTCGCAGCTAACTTTTTATCTTATCTAGGAACATTTGCTGAAATTTTTGAATCCGCCTCTACCTTAGGGCCCTTGATCGGAATTGATGGGATGGTCCCTTGCTTGCTTCGGGAGAGTAAATTAGTTTATTGTCCTCCGCGTGGTCATACGCAGTCTGTACTGTTTTTTGACAATAAATTTATAAATTGAATATGGAATGAAGAAAACACTAATCTCACACTTATTATACCTCATGATTCTGGTATTAATATAATAATTTTTAAATAAAAAACATTAAAATGAGGCCTTATTTTAACTGATTAAATTCATTAAAGTATGCAAGCACTGATGATGAATATTATCATGTGTGCTTGCGTACTTTAATAACATAAACATATTAGTTATTGGTAGTAATCAAACTCATAATGTTTATTAAACTTATCGTGAATACTCACGTTCTAATGGGACTTCAACTACGTTTTCGCTTTCTTCAGCGCACGTCTTTCCATTGAGACGTCTCAGGCGGATGAATGTTCTCACTCTCGCGTACACATGAATCGCTTCTTTACGAACTTGAGGAAAGTTTTCGCCCAATCGTTGTTTCAGCTCAGCTGTAGTATCTTTATTCTTAGAAAATGAATTTGATTCGCCATGAATGTCGTCAAACACTTTTTCAAATCCATTAACTGTTTTCTTCCATTCATCAGAAGGGACAGTCAATTTGCCAAGAATAATAATGATTATCCAAGAATTTCTTTCCTGCATTTCTTGGGGTACGTTTCTCGAAATAGTTCCAAGAGATGGGTTCTATTTTCTTACCCCATATGCCACATATCCCGCAGTGTACGACAAAGCTACTCTCTCAGTCCAATACAGATCTGAGGGTTTCCCTTCTGCATTGAACTGATCGCTGAGATAATTATTTTTATTCAATGAAACTTCATCCTCTTCCGTTGTCTCTGCTCCAGCAATCATATCTTCGCATTCTTCGTGAGAAAAAGCAAAAGCGACAAGTTCAGCGATCAAATATACTTCGAAATGGCCCTCATCTTGTATTAAACTATTGTTTTTCGAAGAAGGCTTTGGCATTTTGTTTGAAAGCATTATTTTCCGAATTCGTGAAATTACTTCAGTCGGAGTAGAGTGGTGCGCAAATAGACCTGCACCTCGAATTTGGCTGAAGAAATTTACAAGAACATCTCGGGTCAATCTACAAGTAATTAAATATTTTAATCCCACTTTCTTCAAATCTTTAAACAGACAAAACAAAGATTCTACAGACGTTATGATTCCCTTTTAAAAGGACAATAAACAAGTTTTCCCTTGAACTCTTAAACAAGAAGTCTCTTCTTTAACATCTTCTAAAACTTTCTTTTGACAATCATAAAATTTTTCCAGCCCGAAAGCAGTTCTCATGTAATGAGGACCCGACGGATTTGCTATTCATAATAACATTAAAATTTTGAATAAGCTCGATCAAATCTTCCACTCTTTTCTTCCCCGTTAAAACATCGATCTTTTTTGGCAGTTGTTCTTGAAAAAATTGCCTTTGCTGGGGCAACACGCTGTCTCTCGTTGCCTTTCAATGTAAGAAAAGAAGGATCCAGCTTGTGGCAAAGTTTTATTTATCCAGTCTTTTCTTAAAATTTTATTTAAACCTTCCACGGCAACCTCAGTTCCATCTTTTAACACTAGGCCTCCGTCTAAAAAATGGTTCCTCATAAGTTTAAGGCAGTGAGGCATATCTGCGAAAACCCAAATATTTGCCTCACTGTCTACAGGGTTAACAAAATATGAGTTTTCAAATGTTATAATAATAATAATAAATTTATTGTCAAAAAAACAGTACAAACTGCGTATGACCACGTGGAGGGAAAAAAACTAATTTACTCTCCGGAAGCAAGCAAGGGACCATCCCATCAATTCCGATCTAGGGCCCTAAGGCAGAGGCGGATTCAAAAATTTCAGCAAAAGTTCCTAGATAAGATAAAAAGTTAGCTGCGAGTAATAATACACATATTATGTCAATATGTTTGTAATTTAACGCAAATATGTTTGTAAATTTACATGTACAAGTTATTATCGAACTATAGATTATTCTGAGTATAGTGTTTAAAAATCATAAGAATTGAAATAACACTAAATTCACGATTTATTGTTACAATAAACACGCCCCTAGACAGCCTAGAGAACCTGTATGATAAATCCGCCTCTACCAGAAGGAAAAACGGAGAAAAACCCGGGTCAGATGTTATGTTTAATTCTTTCCATAAAGTGCCACGTCCTCCAAGATCAGAAACAACAGCATATACTTTAAAACCACATTAATTTGCACAAGTTATAAGATCAAAAACTATTTTCTTATTGATAGTCGTATCGAAATAAAAGTACACAGACTGCTTCCACTTGCTCGTCAGTGCTCTTAACAATGCTACCTGTACCTTAGAATATGGACCAAAAATCTGGTCCATTCCGCAATAGTAAACAATTCTACTGTCAATGTGCATTTCATCGAAGCTCATTACACAATATTTATCAATTTCAGATAGAGTTCCAGTACATTTTGACATTAGGGTAAAAACATTGTGAAGAATGCCTGGGTTACATGTAAATTTAACACACCATCTCCCAAAGTTGTTGCTGAAGGTAAAAGGAATGACATTTGTTCCCCCCAAAAATCATACGATTTACGTGAAAGGGCTCTTATCATTACTGCCGGAGATATTTCCTCACTAGATCATCTTGTGATTTTGCCTCTTTTTTTCTATCGATTTAATTTGCGTTTGTGTCAGAAATTTTGAAACAAAATAATTTAGTTTGCGATTTTTCTCATTGTTGGCTTTAAACAAAGAAACATTCTTTTTGCAATTCTAAATAATTGACAGAGTTTAACACTTTTTGAGTGGCGTTTTCTATACTTTGACAATATTTTCTGCACCACCTTTTGACTTTTGGTTAAGTTGACTACTCTTTGCTGCAAAGAGTCGACAGTTCTTTTTAACATTTGGTTTTCTTAAACTAAAGACTTTTGCAAATTTTTACAATTAGAACAAATTGATAGAGTTTTATCCAATGAGTTTTAAAGGGGGGGGTAGCAAATTGTTTTAGTTTAAGTTTCTGCGGCAAACCCAACAATCTGTTTTTCATATTCATCGGGAGACAAATGGTCAGTGCATACGTACACCGATTTACAGTTAACAGCATCTTCCCTTTTGCACTTAACGAACCAAACTCTACACGTTTCACTGTCCTTTGGATTTCGGTGATACGCAACATTGCGTCCTTCTCTTTTTTTTTTTTTTTTTTTTTTTGTATTTCTGGAGAAATTTCTACAAGTTGCCACAGCGCAACAACTCATTTCTGATGTAAAACACTAGAAAACCGGACATACTTGTCAGAAAACTCGGCCGCTTACTTACAACATTACACTATAACACAAGAAACGAATACATCGACTGCTTTCGTTAGAGAACGTCTGACAAGCACAATTATTAACTACACAAACTAACTTGAGGTGACGAACCTATTTTGAAAATTGGAGATTCATCACTGGCATGTCGAACAATTTATTTCCGTTTTTCTGGATATCTTTAGTCATTGTGATTTCACATATACGCCAACCATTGCAGAGTAGCGAATGGGCAGCATCTGTTTCAGTGCGTATTGGGGGTTCAACCCTCAAAGGACAAAACTACAGTATTGTCCGGCACTCCTTCGAAGCAGTATTTAACCGACTGTGCGATTTCAATGGCTCAGTTAGGGGTAGTGAGAGACGATGCCCTTTTAGGCATGTACGCTTTGCGCGAAGGGTTCCATTGACATGTTTAAGCGAATAGCTTCCGCTGGACGAGGTTGCACAAGTGTGTAAAACTGGAAACAATGTGAACGGATTTTGTACGAGTTATTCTAGACTCCAGAAAGGATCCTTGTTAATCATGGTATGGGTGGAGGTGCGGGTGGGTGGCAGCACAAGAATTTGGTTAGTAATTGATCTTTAAAAGGTTGGACAACGATATACCACGTCACACTTTTCTCTATATTACTTACGCATAGAAAAATCTTTGTTTGTTGATTCAAGTCCGGGAAACCACAGAAAATGTCCATGCGCTGTAATTGTATTCCTAGAAAAAATTAATGTTGTCACTAGTGATAGATGTATTTTTTTAAATCTTGAACTCGCTTCCTAATTTATGGAAACCAACTGCCATTCGCAAAAAGTTTCCATGTTAAAACTTGTGTTTTGCTTTCTACACGAATTGTAAATCTTTTTCTCAAATATGTCGCTTTAAGTCTCATCAATAATTTACTTGGTAATTGTGGAGCGTTAGCAACATTATCAAAGAATGAAAATTACACGTCGTTTGTATGTTGCTCCTTGACCTGCTGTATATCAAGGGTCAAGATCGAAAATGATATGAGTTTTTAGTTACTTTTTGTTGAAAAAGATGAACTTAGACTTTTATCTTAACAGACTGGAAGATTCGGTCAATGATAATATTAATGAGAGTTCTACTTTATGATATTTTCCAATACTTGCTCAGTTTTCTTTTTCGATGTATGGAAAATCGTAATAATATTAATACTGGGAATCATGCACTATTATATTTGATTTTTCATGAAGTAAAACATACTCGTACAGTGTGTAAACTTTCCTGTGCTGTACACCGGAAGCATTACAACGTTATTCGAAAAAGGAGTTGAACTAAAATGAGGTTCTAAACTGTAATAATAATATTGTAGTTTATAATTTGTTATCTTTTGTAAACAAAGATATACATTTTCTATTAACTCAATGAAAATCCCTAAATACGATTAACTGGCTTGGATATAGATCGATCAGGTGCCTCCAATGGTCCAAGAGGACAACAGGACGAATAGGAACATCGATGTAGTCAAAAGTAGTCAATACTGGAAAAGTTGACATGGCCTGTGTGGTGTAAGTGGTAGCGTTATGTTTAATATTATGTCATAGTTTGTTTATTTATTGGTTATATTTTCATTTAGGTTTCCAGACATCTCACCAACAGAGTGCGTAAAACTTTTAAAATTCAATAGCTTATACCAATTTATAACATGAAAACAATTTCGAATAAATTATAGCGGAAAACCTTTTTCTTTATTTTTTGTATTTTTTGCATTTCCATACTTTTTGGAATCATACATTGCAACTGTTAAATACAATTTTCCTCCTCGAATGTGAGAAAATGTAATGATTGGTCCAAATTTTTCACAAAGCACATTATGTTTTACGAAAAAAATGTATGAATGTAAGTCATGGCAAGCAATTGAAACGTTTTGAAAAGACAGCTATGAAAAGAAATGTTATTTAAAAAATGTTACTCTGTTGTAGCTGAATATATTGTCATCGTTACTTTAAAACCCATAATTTTTATTCTATTGTTGGTACCTGCAATATTCATTGTTACAGCAAGCGGGAGTTGGAACAAATAATGAGGAATGATTACATCTTCTACGTCCAGGAGAAAATGTTGATGCACCGGGATCTACCAGAAGCTGTAGGTTCAAGTTTTGAGTCCCGGTCCCTCAATCTCTCTCCTGACAGTAGAATATTCAATCTCCTCCAAGTGGTATTCGGGAACTTAATTGTAATGGTATCATTAATCTGTGACGGGTTGGTAAGATGCAAAAATTATTTTGTAACTGTTGAAATTCCCCTTGAATTGTAAGGAAGTTTATTCGAAGTACGGACTACTTGATTAAACTATTCTTTTAACCTATATTCCATCTCACCATTCTTGATCAAGCTACTTGATAAACTCTTTTGTGAGTATTCCCCCTCATCGTTCTTTCTCATATATTTACAAGGAGACCGCGTTTGTGACACCGCTATGTTCCGTGCGACACTGGGATCCCCCGTGACATGGTTCGGTTTCTGAACACCAGTTCAGGAGCGGCGCCACATACATACTAATATTTCTGGGGTCATTTCGGTGATACATGGAGATCGTATTCATACGAAAAAGAATAGTTTGATCAAGTAGGTCGTGGTTCGCATCCTGCAATCTCTCACCGCCATCCGAACAGTCTCGATAGATGTTGCCTTTCGTCTTGAATGTCTGCAGTTGGTCCAGCAAAGCGAACATGTCTTGGAGGGCGAACTCAGTCTCCTCTTCACCACACTCACTCACAGACATCTTGTCCTCTTTCGTGCTAGTCGACACAAACACGAAAATTTGGCGTCGTTTGTTATCCAAAACTTGTCACGTATTGCCCGGCAACGTTCTTTAATTTCGCTAGCGTCCGCTTGAGGTCAGTCACGGTTTGATTTCAAAAAAAGTTAACGTCGTCTTGTACTTCATCACGCCATTGCTGTAGTACTTTTCAAATATCTGATAACAATTTCAAAACTATTTTCCTACATACTTGCATTGTCTTATTAATCATATAAGTTTAGTTTCGTGGTATGATTGTGTACATTAATTATGTTATTAGTCCCATCCTGGCCCGAGTTTTTCTCCGGTTTTCCTTCAGATAGAGGTGGGTTTTCGATACAGACTCCTAGGCTCTTGCCTAGGGGCGGTTTGTATTGAAATAATAATTCTCTAATTTTATGTTATTTAATAGTTACGATTTATAAACAATATTTTCCGGATAACCTTTTGTTTGATAATAATGCGTACTTCTGAAAGAACTCTCTTGTGTTTTATTGAATACAAATTTGTTGGTATTATGTTAATTTTATACAAATCATAAATCTAAAATAATGTACTGGCTTGTCTGAACCATTTCGGACAATTTCACCAAATTAATAAATATCTATCTAATAATATACATTCGTGTAGGGAATTTGTATTCACACTGTGAAACATGCATCATGTTTTTATGACTAACTAGTCCTTATCATTGTTCTCAAGTAATTTACCCCGTTTCTCCGACCCCTGTTCCGGAGTGCAGACATTCCAGAATGACTAAATTAATGACATGATTATTCAAACATTATGGTATTAGATGTATGCTAGTTTTCATATCTGTATTAAGGATTTAGTCTTTCGTTAGCAGATACTTATAAGTCTACCAACAAAATACACCATTAAAAATCTTATTATAATAATAATAATAATAATAATAATAATAATAATAATAATAATAATAATAATAATAATAATAATAATAAGGCAGAGGCGGATTGAAAAATTTCAGCAAAAATTCCTAGATAAGATAAAAAGTTAGCTACGAGTTATAATACTAATAGAATATCAACATGTTTGTAATTTAACACAAACACACACACACACAAATTCACGTACGAATTATTATCGAACTATAGAATATTCTGAGTATAGTGTTTAAAAATCATAAGAATTGAAATAACACTAAATTCACGATTTCTTGTTTCAATAGACGCGCCCCTAGACAAAAGCCTAGAGAACCTGTAAAATAAAATCCATCTCTACCCAAACGAAAACGAGAAAAAATCCGGGCCAGGATGGGGTTACAGAATTAATGTACACAACCGCGCCAAAGTTGAGTACACATAAAACTAAATTAATATGAATCATAGGACACAACACAATCTTGCAAAAAAATAGTTTTTGTAATTGTCATAAGTTATATATAGTGTTAGTTTAGAACTTTTAGGGGCAGGACTGTCATCGGCGGGTTGCTCCTACGTGAAATATAATGCAGTATATTTTGGAGAGCTCCGGCACATTTTATTTAACAAAAAGCTCTGATACCCTGAAAAGGGAATAGGATTCGAGTTGTCTTTCTGTTACGAGGTTTTTGGATTAACGTGCACGGGGACCGTCCATAACTTACGTAACGCCTTACATAACGCACCAAGAATAACCGGGGAGTTCAGAGATGAGCGTTATGAAGCGTTGAAGGGGAAACAGGAGGCTTAACTTCATATTGCGTAAATATTTTTTTCAGTTACAAAACCTTTATATAATGACGGCGAGTTCGGTAAAAAAATAAAATTGAATATTACCAATGAGGTAAGATTTGAAAACAAGATAAATATTCTTATTCTACTATCTGCGGGGTGGATGATATTTTCCTAGTGCACATGATGCTTCAGAGAGATCCGAAGGATCAAAACAGTAATACATGTATACGCTTTTGACTTAGATGGGCTCTTGAAGCGTTAAATGGAATGGGTGAAGCGAGCATTGTGACCGATTTACAAGGGGAAATCCAGCACATTTTCGTAAAATTTTGAATTACGTAATTTATTGATAGTTCTCTAGATGCGATGTTGAACTATTCCAATTATACAAGCAAGCAAATGTTTAATAGTAATTTTATTTAATAATTATTTAAACAGCTTATATTGCTTTTTGGACAATAAATTTATTATTATTATTATTATTATTATTATTATTTTGAACTTTATTATCCCAAGTCATATTAAATATATTTATAGTTTTAATTTGTGAAAATTATTAGTACGCGAACATTATTCTGTTAGATTGAAACACCATATGATGTTCAATGATATTCAATCATTTAGATCGCAGTTCATTTTCATGGATCAATTGTATTGACGGGTAGACTACGAATGCGAAGGAATTATAAGAAATAGTTTGGCCGTCCAGAGATTCCATTAATCGCTTAACTCAACTTAATCACGAAAACATGCTTCATTACGTGTAGTCTTTCTCGCATAAGACTATGCTGGAGAAATTTAATGAAAGTATTCTCATTTCTAGCAATGGTCAAGCTACATTGAAAGAATACATCACTATCTAATTAACCATGCGTATCTTTTGCCATTTCGATAGTGAGTGGTGACAGTTCTGGAATTTCGTAATTGGCAAGCCTGTGAATCACACGCCCAGCCTCCATGTTGGAAACATCATAAGTTAAATTAGGTGTTTATGGAAAGAAAATGGTAAGAAGGGATAAGTATGAATGAAATGATGTATTATTGCATATAATAGTGTATCGTCAGCTTCTACTCTGTGAAGATTACCATGTAAATAGGTTCTTGCTGACTGCTGATACACTTCTAGTGCTATTACTTGGCTCATAGGGAGGTTAGGTGGTTCTTTCGCACCACCGGGCTTGTTCTCATATTTACCCTCTCTTAACCAAAGCTATCATTCTGTCATTAGTTTTACCGATTAAAATGTGAGTGATTTTCCGAGTCATTGACGCTATCACTTAAATTTTAGCCATTATTGTTGATATTAGGCCCTGAACATATGACTGAAGTAACCATATATTTTCTCTCGTTTGAGTTTTGTCTCTTAATACTTTATTTTCTTGCAGTACCCTGCAAATGATCTTTTTACAATATTTTGTTAGTGTGACTTTTAATGCGTGTTCAGGAATTGTTTTGTTGTCGTTTCTAAAAGAAAAGTAACTTACATTGTAGTTTTACTTTCTTGTTTGTTTGTTTTTTGAATGAAAGAATGATTGAACAAAAATTATTTGGTTTGTGTTAACAGGGAGATTAATATATTGATACACCTTAAAAAGGTTGTGAATAATTTGTGTTCTTATTCTGAAGTTGTTGTATTGTATAAGATTGAATAAATTAATGTTTCAGCCAATGACACCGCAGTTGTCACCTGTTGAGGAGCAGGAGAAACTACTAGATGAAGCTCTTAACATTGTCAAAACACAGGCCTTTCAAATGAAACGATGCCTAGATAAGGCAAAGCTGATGGATGGCCTCAAACATGCCTCAACAATGCTGGGGGAGCTACGCACATCAATGCTCTCTCCAAAAAGTTATTATGAGCTTTGTATCCTTAAAATTCTTACTTTTCTATGTGTACAAATATTGAACATTCACATGTCGTGAATCTTTTTGTCACAGCACATGAAAAATTTGTAATGTTTGTAATGTGACTCATTTGTGGGTCTTATTAAGTATTAAATTTATTGTCAAATTTATTATTCATTAGTTTGTCATCATTTTGTTGTGATGGGGTTGTGTTTTGTTGAAATGAGAACATTTGAAAATCATAATGACTTTTTCTAAATATTTGACATTGCCTAATGTTTTATTGAGCTATTTTCTATGGTTTATATTGCTGCTTATCTCAAATGTTAATAAGTATTAGTATAAGTTGCATTCTTCTTTTGTAATACAATGTGTCAGTAACTCTTGATTAGAATGATCTGATTTTATATGATTTTGAATTTATAATTACTTTTGCATTTCAGACTTTTAGGACTTATCCAGTCAGTTGTGACATGAAACTTCATATTAAGATCTGGGTTGGGTGAAATTGGTACAACTTCTGTTATTTCTTTGGAGTACTGTAGATATTCTAACAAAACTCTTTGGATATTGAGATTTTACACACTTTTTTTCTGTACACTGAAGTCATTATCACCTTGAGTTAATTCTTAAATGACTTGTTTTTTGAGAGTTTGTTTCCTTAAATATTGATTAGATATGGCTATCACTGATGAACTACGACATCTAGAACTTTATCTTCTAGATGAATTCCAGAAAGGTAGAAAGGTCACCGACTTGTATGAACTAGTGCAGTATGCTGGCAACATTGTACCTAGATTGTAAGTATACTTTTCTAAAGGTTCATTAATGTCAAATAAATAAACTTTATTGTCAAAAAAACAGTTGCAAACTGTGTATGACTGCGTGGAGGACAATAAACTAGTTTACTCTCTGGAAGCAAAGCAAAGAACCATCTCATCAATTCTGATAAAGAGCCCAAGGGCAGTGGTGAATTTAATATTCATAAAAGTTATTTAACAGATACAGGCTTTTACCCATTTATTATTTCCAAAAAAATATGAATATAATGCAGTAAAAATTTGAGATTAATAGAAACAAAAGTATTTTGCCTATGTATAAAGCCACCCCTATCTGAAGCAGAACTCGAGAAAAACCAGGGTCAAGATAATGCTACAGAGATAATGTACCCAATTATGGCAAGGTTGACTTCAGTTTGAAGTAGACTATTACGAATAAAAGGGAACCAAACAGCATGCATAAAATAATAATTGCAATTTAATCAGTATTAAGAGTACAATAACAGTGGCATTATAATGTATGAGAATTTAACATCACCTTACATAATCTGGAATCATATAAAAAGCATTATTTATTGGGAAATTGTAACTCATATTAATTTTATTTATTAAAATCGGAAAGTTCTTTAACATCGTAGAAGCAATGGTGCATTAGAAAGATTTTCATTAGTTTCAATATGTTACCTTCTCTGTATTTGGTTTTTGAAATATTCAGGATAATTGTTGTGTCCCTTCTCACTGTCATGTACTTTTCCTTTTTTAAAAGTCACTATAGTTGTTTTGTATTCATGAAATTTTATGTGTAGGATTCTGATGTGTCAGTTAATTGATGTAGAGTTTGTAACCATTATTTGCTAACACGTTTGAGAAAATTTCTTATTCCCGAATCAAAAATTCCAGTTGCCTATTATAGCAATTATAGTTGCTTATAGCTAGTAAAAATAAATTCATAATCGTATACACATCAATAGTTGAATGACAAACTATAGTTTTGCGAATTATTTTTTTGTGGCGTGAATGATTAGTCGTTGACAGGGAAGACTTGATGTCTATGGAGCACAATGCACATGAGGCTTACATGTTACCTACACAGTGGTACTGTATTGTGATTGGGTATTAGTGTAGAATATATTTGCTATAGAACTGCTTCATTCTGTGTGGGTATGTTAGTGAATTCAAAGGACATAAGTAATTCTACAACTAATTGAAAATGTTATTGACTGAAGACTTTGGATATGCCTGAGAATTGTCTACTGACACTCCTCTCTTTCTCTCTATGTACAAGTTATGTAGATTTTAGTTGGGGCTGTTAATAATGTGTCTGAACCATTCTCTAGTCCGTATCCCAACGTACTGTAAGTTGTATGAGTTTTATAATTTTACGGTTTGTTCATGAGTAATACGTTTTTATTGCTGTCTAGTCATCATACTATATGAGAAAAAAATTGAATTTCAAAAAGGGAGAACATGAAACTTCCAACACTGAAACAAAATGACAATACCTGTAATGAAAGAAAACCCTGAAGAAAGTTGATTATGGAATCGAAATATTAGCTTGATTACATTTTTTTAAATTGTATATTGCCCACAGTCTTTCTCCATTTTTCTGGCTTTCAATGAGCACTTGTGATTTATTGTTGCCCAGCATTTTCCTATATTAAATTTCTTTGTTTTGTTTATTGTGTGAGTTTACATTCACATTTGTTTGGACTATTGATATTATGTACGTTTTCATTAGATATCAGTGGAAATTCAATTGTTTACATCCAAAATTAAACCCTTTATGTGAGGCATTAAGGAACGCGGCTAGTAGTCTGCAGGATAGAAACCAAACTCATTTATTTATTAATTAAAAACATTTCTTAGTTGTTTGATCAAGAGTTTGATGAAAAAGATGTCAAAACATCTTTGCGTAACATAGATTTTCCAAGAAAAATAGTTAATTATGGAATATGTATCATATAATCTTCTTTGGACAAATTAACAGTTTTTACTGTGATTTTTGATTTTGTGTTGAGAAAAAGATTACAATATTCTGACTTGTCCAAAGGAGGTTGTATGATGCACATTTTAATGTTCTATATTTTAGATAAATAGTAGAATACTTCATTATATCTAGCTTCTTATCTAATTATTATGATTGTAGGTACCTGCTTATTACTGTTGGACTTGTTTACATCAAGACCAATGCATGTTTGAAACGAGACTTGCTGAAGGATTTGGTGGAGATGTGTCGAGGTGTTCAGCATCCTCTTAGAGGATTGTTTTTGCGCAACTACTTGTTGCAGTGCACACGCAATGTACTTCCAGATGTTGCCGAAGCGGAAAATGAGAGTGAGGGCACAGTGAGTATAACTCAGACTGATATTGGATCATTTATTGAAAATCTGGTGAGCTGTATCAAAGCAAAATGTATAGGTAAATTGAATTTACCTTTGAAATTTTTCAAAATCAACATTACCAAATCATTTCAGTACAACATTTATATTTGTGTGTATATAGTATTGTAAAAACCCTGAAATGTATTTGTACGTAACTTCTACCAAAAGAAACCGAAGTACTGTATTTACCCAAANTTTTTTTTTTTTTTTTTTTTTTTGAAAAATGGGCTCAAAAATCTTGGGGAGGGTATGCGAAGATCAAAGCTTCCTAGTGCTCCCGGTTCAATACATTCCTGATTTAAAGTTTGAAATTTCAGTTATATCTCTCCTAAAAATTTCCAAGTAGATGGGCCGATAATTTTGTTTCTTCAAACATCTTATCTTCTAATAGTGAACTTAACATCATCTGATTGTGAACTCAACATCTTCTAATAGTGAACTCACTTCTTTTAATAGTAAACTCTTCATAATATAATAAATGACAGTAATTCATTTCTTTTCCTCAAAACTTCGCTATCATTTACCTTCCAGTCGAGAGCTGTCCAGTTATCCTTATCTGCGGATGGGCGTGAGATCTCCCAGACACATGTTCCTGACCAAAAGGTAAATCAAAAAGTGAAGTTATGAGGAAAATACATGAAGTAATGTAATTTATTGTATTAAGATTTTTTTTTTTAAGTTTGAGAGAGAATTTTTTGAAATAAATATCTTTTCTTGTTGTAATTAATTGATTGAATTTTTTATTTCTTGTCCATACTAATATTTTATACCTTGACCTTTATTTTAAAACTAAAATTAAACATTATATAGATGGGATAATTTCTTTAAATTCAATTTAAGGTTTAAGTTCTTTTTTGATAGGAAAAATTGTAAATATTGTGATATTTAAATACCTTGTTATGTATTGTATGGAGTTGATGGACAGAGCGCTGAGCTGCTGGCTGGGCAACTGGAATTTTATCTCTGGCGAGGAAGGGAATGTTTACTCATATCTGAATGTCAAGACTAACTTCCAGGCTAACTCAACGTACTTACTGTGAAATGAGTAACAGGCAGATACCAGGCCAACTCAGCTTACTGTAAAATGAGTTACATGTCTATCCTGGCGTCAAATCAACTGGAGCAATATTCTGACCACATCTTCTTGTGCCAAGTCCAACTAATTGTGGAGCTCTACCCTCTCCGAGAAGAGCTTAGGGCCTATTGTGGGATAGTTTGAGAACGGTTATGTATTGTATAAAATTGTATTCTTCAATTTGTAAATCTAATGCCAATGGTAATGCTGTTATTGATGCCAGAATATATTAAGATGATAAACAAAACTGTATTGGTGGGTGTAGCTCAATTTTGAAATATGCTTTTTATGAATTAAAATGTTTTGATAATCCTCAGGGTTGTGTAAGTTGCATGAAATAATTTAATTGTGGAAACTCGTGAAATTTTTGTTGAGTATATAATCTTTTGACATGAATATGTATTGATGTGTATGTATTACCTGGTATGTCTTAGAAATCTTTCTGGTCAATGAAAAGAAAATTTTAAAACGTTCAATGAGAAGGGAAAAGTTTCTCAATACAAGGATTCTGTATACTTTTTAAATTTCACCTGAGGTTAATGTATTTAAAAGATGAATTATTACAGTTTTACTTTGTTTATGCAGGTACGAGATTCCATTGACTTTATATTGATGAACTTTGCGGAAATGAATAAATTGTGGGTGCGTATGCAACACCAAGGCCACTCTCGAGAGCGTGAGAGGCGCGAGAGAGAACGAGAAGAGCTTAGAATATTAGTAGGCACCAATTTGGTGCGATTATCACAACTGGAAACTGTTAATTTGGATAAATATCGTAAGGTAAGTAAGAAAATGTGCTAAATGTGCAAATATTTCTTTTTTAGCAATTAATAAGTACTGTTTTGTGTTTCAATTTTTAAGCAAAGGATTTTGTGTTGTTGTCTGGTTAGAAAACTGTTTCAGATTTCTGTACATATTGATACTATTGTCTGATACTGTGATACAATGATACTCACTCATTGTACAAAATTGTGTATCTAATATCCTTATTAACCAGCCATAAAAATATTTATCTTATTTTATTTTAAAGGCTGTGTTACCTGGAATTTTGGAGCAAGTAGTAAGCTGTAGAGATGCCATAGCCCAGGAATATCTTATGGAATGCATAATTCAAGTAAGTAAACATTCTTATGATTAGTTAGTGTAAGAGAATTGGTGAAATTAAAAATGAAATTACTCTTCTATATTGTATGAAATAAAATAAATTTATACTACTGTAAAAACTTGAAATTCATGTTTGATGTTGTGTTGATTGAACTAAAAACTTACTTAGCAAAATTTGAAATATTTGTAGTAAATAATGGAAACATTAATGTGTATAGAAGTTATTATCCAGTGTTTAACTTATTGCTAGAAAATTAGAATATCAGCTAATTGTAGACCTTGTTGTGTGTAGCCCTGAAGAATTTTATAATATAAATTTTTGAAATGCCGGCAGTATGGAATAGTGTTATTTTTTCTTTTTTCTCTTGACCCAATCTCAAAAACCAGTTTATATTATAAAATTTGAGGTCAACAATATGGAGTATACTCTTTATAAATTCTTATGATTGAAGAAATGTTTTGATGTTGGTGTTATTGTAAGGTCATTTGACTGAAAATCGACTGCTATGTCAAATGTAACTGGCAAACAATGCAGGTCAATTTTCTGTCTAGAATTGATATTTTGGTTTTATTCTTCTCTTTTTATGTAAGATGTAACAGAAGTAGTGACAGATGCACATCATAGCATTATCTTTGCCTGTCATTTCAAACTGGTTGTTGCAAATGGAAGGATACCATGTTTGGTTTTTATCAACAAATTAAAATATTTGTATCACTTAATTTAGAATGCAGATTAATCTTTCATTGTCACTTCAGAAAATACCCATAAAATTAAAATCAACTTGTATAAATTATGTTGGTTTATGTGTTTTAACAAATTTGGTTGAAAGAACACACATAAATAATGGAGGATTTCATTTACTTACACTGTTGATTCTTGGTCGGTGTTTTAGGTCTTTCCTGATGAGTTCCACCTTCAAACACTCAATACGTTTCTCAAGTCGTGTGCTGAATTGAATGCTGGAGTTAATGTTAAAAATATTATTATATCTCTCATTGATCGCTTAGCTACATATTCTCAGCGAACTGATGGTACTTCATCTGGCATTCCATCTGATGTCAAACTCTTTGACGTATTTTCAGATCAAGTGGCAGCAATTATTCAGGTTTGAGAAATGTGAATGGTTAAGTTAAGCTTAAATTTGAGTGGAAGATTATTAACACAAATATATTTTGTTCAGTGCCGTCAAGAAATGCCCCTAGAAGATGTTGTATCTTTACAAGTCGCCTTGGTGAATCTGTCTCTGAAGTGTTATCCTGATCGGGTTGACTATGTAGATAAAGTGTTTTTGACGACAGTTCACATATTTCAGAAGCTCAACCTTGACAGGTAATGGAATCAATTTTTATACCATAAAGAAAATTCGTGATATGCATTTCCTGTTTCCAACTGCAATGTTTTTGATTTATCTACTGTACTTCAGTTTTTTTTCAATGACTGAAGTATAAAATTGGTATGGTGTCACCTCTAACAAAATTTTGTTTCTTTTCAATTACTACTGTGTTACTGCTCCTCATTGTCCCTTAATAAAACAGATTAAAATCTGTTTTGTTTTTTCTAGAATTACTTTTCTTCTGGAAATGATTTTATGAAATTTTTATGGTCAATTTTTTGTCTGAAAAGGTTTTTTAAAATTTATTTTGCACATCAAAGATAAGACCAAATAATCATTATTTCCTCTAATGATGATACCCTTTGTTGTTAAGTTGATTTCTACTCATCTCTGTACTACCTGAGGAGTACTTTCATCTACATTACATTATATTTTAAACTTATTATGTATTCATTTTTTTAATAAACCATGAAGTCTGAAAAAATTTTGAATCTGAAATTTAATAATACTCTGTAATTGATTGCTCAGTAGTTTCCTCTTAACGCTGTCTATTTATTTATTTTTGATAGTATGGTTTTGTTATGTTTGTCCTCTTGTATTTTTTTAAACTCACACTAGATGTGGCACATTTTTACTCGATAACTTTCAACTAAAAATTGGGTATTCAGCTTTTTGTGTTCTGTCTGGGGCAGCTGAGTACTTTCTTAGTTTTAGTATATGATTACTATGATATGGTCTGAATTGCATTCCCATCTCAAATTTAATTTAGTTTGGTATAGTTCTATAATGGAGCTACTGGTATGTATGTTATGTATCTAGTGTGTAACATATTTGTTGGTAATTGTTCCCCCTACATTTTCATAATAAAAAACAAAAGTTTTTAAATATTTTGTCCATTTAACATGTTGTGTATCAATTCCTTATTTTGTTACATTTGTACTTAATATTTTAATATATGACATGAATTGTTATTTTAGAATTGATTATACTAGTCCTGTATCAAGAGAGCTTACAAGACTTATGAAGATTCCTGTAGATAATTATAACAATTTGCTAACTGTCCTGGAATTGCAACAATACGCTCCGCTAATGGAATACTTTGACTACCATGGTCGTAAGAGTCTAGCTGCGTATCTGGTGGCCAATGCTCTTGATAATGAAACACTTGTCCCGACCCAGGAACAGGTTAGTTTTAAATCAATAATTTTGTGTTACAGCAAAAAATAATTGGAAAATTCTACTACAAATAATTATATAATCTAATTCAATAAATAATGAAAGACTTATGACGTATGGACAAATTTTATGTATATTCGTCCATAAAAGAATGTTAGTATTTCATTATTTATTTAATATGTGGGAAACTTGTAGTGGAATGACTTGAATAAATATGGTTATAGTTCTGTTGGATATACTCTCCTATAATTATATATAAGGTTTTCATTGAGCATGTGTTTTGGGATCTTCATTTTCAACTTTTAGTGTCTGGTCTTATGCAAATCCTGACATTACCCTAAATCCTGTAATTGAATGAATTTTAAAAATAAATTACTTTCTCACAACACTTTAAAATTTTACTGTCCACTTTTGAGTAAAAAAAATAGACAATCACTCTGAAATCAGCAGTTCAAAATGTTTGCTAATGAACTTCAGTAAAATTGCTCTGTTATTGATTCCATGTGTATCAGCTCAAAATTGAAACCACTCAGTGTCTACTTAATCCATATTTATTACATGAAAAATTTTTTTTTTCTTCAAATGTCAAAGTTTAATTTTGTGCATCTGACCTATGCTTTGGCATTTCACAGTTTATCCTTTAGATGTCTCCATAATTGTTTGGAGGAAACAGGACCTTCCAGAGAATGTATCCAATATATATTTTACATTAAAAGTTACCTATTGCACCAGTGCTTCTAGAATGTAAAAGAATTCATCGTTTTTAATAAAACTTAAAGTCGTCTTGTACTTTATCACACCTTAGCTGAGTCCCATCTCCCATTTTCATTCAACATATAATTAATCGTTAATTATTTATTTAATTAGATTATATAATAGATGTTAATTGTAGTAGAATTTATGAACAATATTTTCCAAATGTAATGTTTGATAACCATACATACTTTTGAAATAACTTTTTTATGCTTCATTAAATACAAATTTGTTGGTATTATGTTAATAATTTAACACGTAGCGAACTATTTTATTCTTGTCTTAGGAATGTGCTGAAATGTTAAATCCGCCTCTGCCTTAGGGCCTTTGATCGGATGGTCCCTAGCTTGCTTTCAAGAGTAAATTAGTTTATTGTCCTCCACGTGGTCATACGCAGTTTTGCTTTTTTGAAAATAAAGTTTACAATATTTAACTTTTTTGAGTTGTTTTAAAGTGCAGATGAGTGATCTACTACCTCAATATTTTGTACTATTTCTGAGTTTTGTTGCTTTTGAACATTACTTTGTATTTCTAAAGATTTATAAATTTATGAATATGTATATCATTTGTGTGTAGTATCTCAAGTTTCCTAGTAGGGTTATACAAGGGCATACTTACCAAACCTGACAACAAATTTTCTTTTCTTTTTTTATTGTGATGTAGATAAATTGTTATTTATATCTTTTAATTTTATACTTTTGTTCATACTTAGTCTTGAATTTAGTTCATTTGTGGTTTTAAATTAATTTAAATGAATTCGTTTTTCTTTTTTTCAAGGTGGACATTGTGTTGAATATGATAAGCCCTCTGGTCCAAGACCAGCATGATCAACCTTCTGTTGAGGAAGATCCCGAAGATTTTGCAGAGGAACAAGCTCTCCTGGGAAGGTACATCTTCATAGAATTTTATAACTACTATACTTTTACATGAGGATTCAATTGTAGAGGAACCATTTGCTTTATTAACTTCTGAATTTGTCACATGCAGTGTACACTAAAAGGCAAAACCTTGGTCATAATTTTCATTCTCATTATTGATGTATTATGTAATGTATATTATACATTATTAAAAACATTGCTATTACTTTTGAATTCTCTGCAAATTTGAAAAAGATTACCTACTTGAATTTGTTCTGCCTTTAATATATGCTATGCTTAAAATAATAGTAAAATATTAAAATAACATTTTCATTCCCATTAATACTATGATCCTTGTGTTTTTAGTTCAATTTCATTTTCTTCAAAAACTACACTAGAAATAATAATTATTGGTATCTTAATCGATGTGTTAGAAAACCCGTTTTCTTAATAAATTTTATTTTATTTCTTCTTTCTGTGAAGGTTTATCCATCTTCTTCGTTCTGATGTTCCCGACCAGCAGTACCTCATTTTGAGCACTGCTCGGAAACACTTTGGTGCGGGTGGTAATAGACGCATCAAATACACTCTCCCACCAATTGTATTTCAAGCATACCAGTTAGCGTTCAAGTACAAGTCTCTCAAGGATGAGGTAAGTGATATTGTTGGAAATGTTAATATTTTATTATAAATAATAAACTTTATTGTCAAAAAAGCCAACTGTGTATGACCACGTGGAGGACAATAAACTAATTTACTCTCTGGAAGCAAGCAAGGGACCATCCCATCAATTCCGATCAAAGGTCCTAAGGCAGAGGCAGATTTAACATTTCAACATACTCCTAATGATAAAAAAATAGTTCGACACGTGTTATAGTATTAACAAATACCAACAAATATTGTATTTAATAAAACATAGAAAAGTCATTTCACAAATACGTATTATTATCAAGCTATAAATTATTCAGTAAGTATCGTTAATAATTCGTCACTATTAAATAACACTAAATTTGCTAATAATTATATCAATTGATGCCGTCTCTAGGCAAGAGCCTAGTGAGTCTTTATAAAAAATCCACCTCTACCCGAAGGAAAACCGGAGAAAAACCCGGGCCAGGATGGGGTGTATTGATGATGACGTTCAATACCTCTTCACTCTTTCTTTGTCCATAATTTTAGCTGTTCTATGTGCACAATTAATCACTTAAGGTTTTCACTTACCATGACTAATAAAGATATGATCATAAGTGGAATGTTTGTCTATCACCACTCAAATAATATCTTGTTTATTCTAATTTTGTTAGGAGAAACGACAAAATCTGATACCTGATCAAATGTATATGCTTATTTGAGCATAGTGGTTTTTAATTATCTATAAAAATTCTATTAAATATACACCGCTTCAATTTCTTTTTTATTGGATAGTTTTAAGCAATTTATTTGTGAGCATATTTAAATAATTTAAAACCTTCGATGTATTCTTTCTTCAGGACGAAAAATGGGACAAGAAATGTCAGAAGATATTTCAGTTCTGCCACCAAACTATCACTGCGTTAATAAAGGCTGAATTAGCAGAATTGCCCTTGAGGCTATTCCTTCAAGGAGCAGTTTCAGTTGGCCTTATGGATTTTGAGAATCATGAAACTGTAGCCTACGAATTTATGTCTCAGGTGAGGTATTCTCTGGAGTGAGAATAGGGACACACGGTTTACTTGGATTTAAAATTCTGATATTTTGTATCATGTACAAATTGTTTCGATAAGACTGGCAGACTAGGGTTTTTTTTTGTTTTTTTTTTGAGTTAGACCAGTAATTGCCTAGAGTGATTGGACCTGCAGACTCTATTTTCCAAGTTCAACTCATGAGTACCTTCAATGCATAAAATTCCTGGTAAAATATATTGTGAGATCTCTCAGTAACCTTTGTGTTGTTTCTCTTAAAGCATTTTTTTCAGATTCATATTGGTGGTATTCATCGTGTATTCAAAAACGATACTTTGTGTAACACAAAAAGCAGCTGAACTGGAAGATATGTATTTCAATTCTTTGTGTTAAGTGGGGTCATTTTCATTAATTTGCTGAATATAAGCCATTGATTCTTAGCACATACAACTGCTTAAATATAGTAAAAATAATGAACATTGTTACAGTGAGTGAGTTGTAGTGAATACATATTTAGTTCTACTTTTTCCTTCTGATCCAATAGGCGGTTACACATGAAACGATTTATCAGTCGATGAGAGCAATTTGTTGCTAGGTTTGTTGAATCGTGGGGATAAATCATACTGTGTGGGATGCTCTGTCAATTCAAATGATATTAGCAATTTATTGGGAGAAAAAATATTGGCACGTAAATTGGTCGGCTGACACACACAGGGCAATTTATCTGTAAACTGTAATCTGGAGATAAATGGACGAAGCTGCATCCCATCAGACAATAGGGATGTCTGACAGGAAAGGGCAGAAGTATGAAGAGAAGAAAATAAGGTATTGTTTGCAAATAAGGTATAAATTTTACAGAAAATGTACTGATTCTATAAACAAGATTCAGCTACATGCAGATATCAAAGCAAAGCGGCAAAGTATAATCTCAATACTTTTTCTTTTTCACGTGTTCACATTGGTTGCTATTATTCACGAATCCGTCCATGTATATTCGACTTAGCTTGAGTAATTAATAGTTTTGTCTTTCAAGGGATATTTTTCTTTCATTTCAATGGTTTTATTTACTACGTGTATAATAATTTAATAGGGACATTATGTGTAAAACAATTAAAATTTCAAAGTCACAGTTCTATGTATGTATTGTAAGGTGTCAATTTGGTTTTCTTCAGGAGGAATTAATTTGCGCAACACTATTTTTGTCAATTTTCTCCACAGGAAACGAAACAAATAGTCAAAAATTGCATTGTCCATTTGCAATTCATTTGTTAAGTCAGTAGGTTATTATCTCTCAAATGACGAATGTGATAAAGATCTTTTCATAATTGGGTAATGTTGGTGTATTCGGTTTGTTCTTAAAATAGAAAGAAAGTTATTGTCAATCGAAAAATATTTATTTATTTTGCCAAATGTCGAAAGACATATTGGAAAAATAAATAAATAATATTTGGTTGACATTAACTTTCTTTCTAATATAAAAATCTTTTCTCAATGACCACTAATTGTCCCTCTCGTTCTTCTCCATGTTCTCTTTCTCTTCTTCATTAATTATGTATCTCAACAACCCAATGGATAAAAAAACTTGAACTAAGAATATTTGTTCAACATTACAGAAACTACCACCCTCAGCAAATGCTCTCAACATGGAGGTTAAACACGAGCGATATATTCACCAGATTTTACGGAAATCCAAAAGATCGTCACTTACGGATAAATGGCTTGTATTCAAGTGATCAAAGCAACACACACACACGATCAATGATTCAAAGCAACATACATGCGCAGATAAATTGCTCCAAGCTATCTTTCTGAATGATTTATCTGTGTGTGAGAGGCCGGCACAATTTATTTCTTAAGTGATTTTTCGGCTGATAAATTGGTAACGATTTATCGCCAGCTATAAATCGCACCGTGTGTATCCGCCTATTGGGTGTGAAAACTGAAAAAGATCTCTGACACCACTGGTTCTATTGTGTAAACAATATTTCAAGAGAACACTCAAGGACCAAGTTCAAGAACTGCTTATCTAGGCTGTTGGTCATTCCTGTTTTGTGATTTATAGATCGTTATTTTTTTAATTTAGTAATTAATCTTGAGGATAGTATTTCCTTGTAATTAAAACTAAGTTTCAGTGTAGATAATTAATGTCACAAAGTGGCCCACCTAGTTCAAAAGATTCCCTAAATTACAATTGAAACAGAATATTTGTTACAATTTTGCTTTCATAACATTAATGTCGTCCCACAGGCATTTTCCCTGTACGAAGATGAAATATCCGATAGCAAGGCTCAGCTAGCAGCCATTACGCTCATTGTTGCCACCTTTGAGCAAATGGCTTGTTTCGGGGAGGAGAACCACGAGCCCTTGCGAACGCAATGTGCTCTTGCAGCCTCTAAGCTGCTGAAGAAACCTGACCAGTGCCGTGGTGTAGCCACATGTGCTCATCTGTTCTGGTCAGGGAAGAGCTTAGCATCTGGAGGAGAAGAGGTACATTGTTTGTGTCAATTCCACTAACCCTTAGTTACCTGCCACTACTCTACTTACAACTGCCAATTTCAATTGGTATTTGCCTATAAATGTTAACATGTATTGTCTTTCTAACTGAATGGTGTATTCATGGACCTTCCTCCAATACTGTCAAATTCTGTATTGGCCTATATAATACGACCCCAAATATTGTGCGATCCCAAGGATTTTGAAGGAAAAATCGAAAAGTCTGTTTTTGACTTTCGTGTTGGGTAAATGTGTGTGTTGTGGATGGGTTCAGTGTGTCTAATTGCGACTGAAGATGTACAAATCCACTAATTTTCAAAATACGTCTCTAAATTAATATTTTCATGTCTAAATGAAAAAAAATGAATATTGCAAATTGGGGTTAAGTTAGGTTTTATTCATATTGTTGATTTAATTGGAACTGTTTAGTTACAGTTGGTTAGAAAAGAGAAGGAAGTATAGAAATATTTCACTTCTGAAAAATCGTTACATTATTGAGTTAATTTTTTAAGAATTAAGTTGTTTTGTCATCCTGAAAAGAATTTTTGCTCAATGTTAAAAATATATATATCTTTTCTTTGTTGGCAACTAAGGGTTAAAAAAAGAAAACATGCAGTTTTAAATTTAATTTTCTTCTTTCCTATATTTCTGTATATTGCTTATCATTTAGATTGTTTTCTTGTGCAAGATTCTTAACAAATTTACTCAGCATAAAGAAATCTATTGTCTTGGTAACTAGTATGAAGAGAATTCTAATTATTTTGCTCACACATTTCTACGCACAGAGTGGTTTTTTGCTTGATCTACATAATTTGAAGTTTGAAGATTTAAATACTTAAAGCAAAAATTTAATTTTTCATATCACCAGTATTTATCGCCAGTTAATATAATTCATTGATATGCTATGTCATTGACTTCAACCAAAGCAATAGTTAGTGAATGAATTTTTCTGAAAACGAAGAAAGAAGATGGTAGTGATTTCGTTTTGGAGAAAACTGAAAAAACTTGGGAGAACAAGAATCACTTAATTTCACCAGCTATCTCCTATTGCAGCACTTAATTGCTCAATCACATGTTTGGTTTCGCTTCAGATTCACGACGGCAAGAGAGTTCTGGAGTGCCTCAAGAAGGGAGTGCGCATCAGCAGTCAATGCATGGATCCGTCCGTGCAAGTGCAACTATTTGTCGAGCTTTTAAACCACTATATTTACTTCTATGAAAAGGGAAACGATCAGGTAACCTATTGAGCTACTATTATTTATACATTAAGTATAAACTTTATTGTCAAAAAAAGCAGTTGCAAATTGCATATGACCACATGGGGGGCAATAAACTAAGTTACTCTTCGGAAACAAACAAGGGACCATCCCATCAATTCCAATAAAGGGCCCATGGGCAGTGGCGGATTTAATATTTACAAAATAAATTATTTAATAAATTCATACTGTTATCCATTAATTATTCAAAATAAATTGTAGATATTAGTGCAGTAAAAATTCAAGATTAATAAAACAAAAGTATTAATGACATTCCTGTCCAAGGAAAATCCGCCACTACCCTGAGGAAAACCGGAGTAAAACGTGGGCCAGGATGGGGCTACAGAGATAATGTACGTAACGGTGGCCAAGGTTGCGTACAGTATTTTCTGAAGGGGATGTGTATTTCTTTATTCCATTTTTTTAAATGTGTGATTGTTGCCTGGTTAAAGAGTTTTATCTTAAATTAAATATTGATGTTATTTTTTAGGAGATGTGTGTTAGTTACTCCCCTGAGATTTTTATGTTTCATTTTGCAGTCATAAATGGGGAAAAGTATAGTACATTAATTTCTTAGATTGTGAAAATAAAGATGAAAATAATTCTAATTCCTTCTAACAATAATAGAAGGAGTTGTGTCTCTATATCAGTTAGAACTTTCATCTACCTGTTAACCATATAGATCAGTTGTCCAGGGAGGAAGGAACATCAATTATTTCTGTATTACATTTATATTTTCATCATGTGAAGTGTGGAAGGGTGACAGTTATTTATTTCAGGGAACGATCTGCCTTGCTTCTAAATTGTGGGTGAAGATAGTTTGAAAATGCCATTAAATATGGAGTAATGATTAGTAATGAAGTGGAGAACCCAGTGGAAGTTTTATGAACATTGTCTATACTTTATAAAAATTTAATGCATTGCTCAATTTAAGTATTGACAAATATTGAATAGGGATGTTGGCTACGCTCTTCTCTTGGTTTTTTTTTTTGCCAAGAATGCATTTTAGGAGCTCTACTGTTGCCAATATCCTCTGGTGGTAGAATATCCTGGTACAAGAATTTTGAATAACAAATTTCAAAATTGAGAATGAATGACAGATTTGGTGTTGTCTACTAGTGCAATATTTATTTAATTCCAATTTGAAAATTTAACTGTTCATTCTTAAATTTGTGAAAAAAATTTTCCCCAAACCTTTAACTAACAGTTTAAATTTTTTAAGTCCTAGATGGTATGTAAATTTTCTAATAGTTTTTAAAAACATTTTTGAAATAGTAATTTTTTTGTATCATTTTCTGTCTTGTTTTTTAAAAATTTTCTTATCTATCAAATCTTTTGAAAATTTCTCATACAAAATTTTTTTGTAGGGACTTTTCTGTAAGTTTGGGAAGTATATTTATATAGAGATACAAAAATTTTCTTAGTGTTTTTTATTAATGGATTTGAAATAGTACCCAAATAACTTTTTCTTAAATTAACACCATTAACTTATGTTTGAATACAAATTCCATCAATATCTATGTAGATGTGTAGATTACTTAGATATGTGTTTTTTGTAGGTAACTGTTGAAATGTTAAACCAACTGATTGGTAAGATTCGTGAAGAATTACCCAATCTGGAAGCCAATGAAGAGACGGAGCAAATAAATAAACATTTTTCGAACACCCTTGAACATTTACGTAGCCGGATGGAGTCTCCTGAATCTGAGAGTGTGTCCTATGAAGGCCTAGAGTTGTAATTGCTCTCTGGTACAGTCCTATTGTGGCACCCGCATCTGTGCAACATGAACGGTGCTGAGAAGAAGTGAACCACAGTGGAGGTCTCTCTCTCTCTATATATATGTGTTGACACCCATGTCCGCTGGTCCTTCAACGTGCATTAAATGTATGTTTGGACTTCAAAGGGCAGAAGTGAGTGGCATTGTCATCAGTGAGTAGCAAAAGTAGGAGAACATACTTCTGGTTTTCTATCTCGAAACGTCATCAGAGGGGCAGATATTCTTCTGGGAGAACTGTATAGCCATCTATCAATAGTGACTGGCTAAAACTGCAGATTTATTAAAGAGACAGAAGGGAGACATATTACGTAAAACGCAATAGATCTGTATAATTTTAGTCATTCACCTTTACACCACTGTTCATGGATGCTATATAGTTATTTATCTCAGGCTGCTCAGAGACATATCAAGAGAAGTTCTGTGCTACTTGTGGGTGATACTGTATCAGCCAAGTCCAATAGCAGTTAGAGAAAAAAATTTCACACGTTTCATTATTTACGGAAATTGACCCAAGGATTTTGGAAATAATCGTTCATCTCACATTAATTATAGAAAATGTAAATGGAAGTTCCTAATACAGAGTAAAGTAATATGAAAAGTACTTGACTTGGTTCATGTTGGGAAACAATAAAAATTGCCGACACTGTGAAAAAAAATTAAAGGTTGATCTTACTTTTCATGAAAAAGTTCTGGGGATATTAGTTATGGAATAATTCACTCTAACTGCTAATTACCGTCTCGGCCAAAACAAAATATTTGAATTGTGTGCGTGGCATGGATAACATTGGTACGCACATGAAACTTTTCAAGGTGTGAATTCTTTATGTTCTCTTTATATACTATTGTACAAATAATATCCAGTTTGTCCTTATTTTTCATGAGAGGACGTAAGTTTGCTCACTGAATTAATCATGTTCCTAGTCACTAGCCATCTTAATTTTGCCCATCTCTTGTTTTTTTGGTTGCAGAGTTTAACGATATTATTTTGAATGTTTTAGAAAACATGCATTTACATGCTCTTGTCAGAAAGATGAATTGTACATTTGGCATCGTGTTGCTTCACATAGATTTATTGTATGTCCTATAATGCTGTATATTTGAGTTTGAGACAAGAATATAAATATTGGTTGACATAGAAAGGATTATTTTGTGGACATCAAAGAATTTTTGACAAGTGATGGCAATATTATCCTCGTTTTGATAAAAATAACTTATTTCATTACCAAGCATCGTGTTTTCCTTAAACAGTTATTAAAATGCAGTAACTCTTGCCGATTGTTTCCTTTGTTGCTTGGACAAGAAAAAATCTTCATTTTTATAGGGTTTTCTTTTACTGGATGTACTTGTTGGTAATCTTAATATTTTATGTTTTATTTCTTCCTAATGTATTACTTTAGATGAATCTATTGATGTTTATAGTTGTACATAAGAGAGTTGTATATTATGATAAAAAATATGTATAAATCCATTTTATAATAATATAAATTTGTTATAGACATTAGATTTCTTTTCACGCATCCATAGGTTTATGGATTTGATATATTTGAAATGTACCTCCTAGTTATGTTGTATATCGCAGTTCTGTTCTTATCGTTAGTATCGACTTATAAGAAAGACATGAAAGAAAACCAAAAGAGGAAATGAACATTGGTGTAACGGTGCATTCTCTCACAGTACAGAGATTGGGCGTCTCAGTGGCTGTGATGTAGGTTTCTGATGTTTGTACGTTTAGCAATTTAAGTTCTAGATGTGTGATGCGTGACTGATGGTGAATTCGGCCTATTTTTCGGCTGCGATTCCAGTAGAAAGGTAGTGTGTGTGCTTTTCTGAAATTGGACAGCAAAGGTTCTGCTCTGTTGATTTGGAAATATATTTTTGAATTTCTCAATTTTTATGTACATAGTTATGAATTATCTTAATAAAGTAATGTGTATTCGTTGACTCTTGAAATTGTTTTTTTTTGTGTGTGTGTGTTGGAATTCTTAAAACTTTCATAGCTACCTCAGTGTTAGCTTGTAATGATAGTCCTAATTGTATAACTATTCTCATAAATTAGGGTTCTTGAATCCACTCCATTAATTAATCAATTTTATGTTGATCATCACTTGTGATACGACTGAACCCATGGATTTGAACTTAAGCAATTTTCCAAAAATTGATTAATGAGAAACGTGAAGTGCAAAATTACGATTTTCTGTGTCAGTCTCTCTACCAATCTTCTCATAAGTACATTTATATCCTTCAAGAATGTTAATGTGTTCAAGAAACACTGAAAAGTGATGAATTTGATAAAACTGTTACTAGGATCTGGAAACTGCTCTGATATTTGAGCAGTGCTATATGATTCTAACCGACTGGAGAGTTGAGATGAATTGAAGTCTCAAACATAGAATTTTATTTGGAGGCACCCAGACTTTACTGAAGTTAAACATTAAAAGTTGTGTGTCCTTGTGTTTTAAATTTGGTCAATTGTTTATTTCAGATTATAAAGAAACTGTGTTGAACCATTGGTGTGAAAGTGACAAATTGAATGCTGTGCCTGACAAGAATAAAATAATTGCTGCATATACTCTAAGACTTAGAACAATTCTTTTCCATAAAATGTGGTGGATTTAGCAATAGTCATATTGCGGAACAGAATGTCCAAATCTAGGATCTGACGGTTATTTATTTATTGTTTTACCCATAGATTTGTTTAGTTAATTATANGGGGGGGGGGCTTTAGGGCTCATCAAGATTGTTATTCATTTATGTTAATGAATAATGAAAATGTGAGGCATGCAGAAGAATTTAACTTATAACGCATCTTGCATCATAACTTAGGTAAGAAATTGGCAATTTTTCCATAATCTTATACCACGTGTTCTTTGTTTTCTTCACAGAGTGAAATTTTTGGTAAGTCATGGATTCTGGGCTTACTTATTGTTTACAAAGTTACCACAAAATGATAAATATTTAGATTTGTTGCTGCAGAATATTATGGAGAAATCCTTAATAATAATATTATTGAATCTCAGTAATACATTCTGGGGAAAATATTCTGAGGAAATATTGTGTCAAAGTGGTGTTAAGCAGGTATCAATCCTAAATAATTAGAGGGCTTAATTTCAACTTGCTTGTAGATATGGTGTGACCAACTATGTGCTTGTGAAGTATTGTGAAAGTAGAAAATTAATTTCCTCAGTGAAGTAGTGAGCTATATGCTTCTTCCGTAGTTTTTGTAAAATTATTATTTGTTGTATTTGTAAATGGGAGGGAAATGTAGCTTAGTGCTACTGAAGCTTATCTACTTGGGGCGATAGGATGTAGGAGGTGGGTGGTAGGTGCTATTGTTAGTAGGTGAACCACTTAGATGGGTTTACCAACTACTCGGCCCATGTGGAGGTGTTAGTAGGAAGTGGATAGAAGGAGGGGGGGTTTGCTTTTCAATAGTCACAGCTATATATGAACTGGGACATTAAAGTGAATAGCTACAAACTTTCTGGCCCCGTCAGGAATTGAATGCGGAGTGTCTAGGTGACATGCGAGTCTTGCCATTCAGTTTTGCTAATAAATTAATTTTTATTGATTGAGCCAGTCAGTGGAAATTTACCTATTCTTACTGTCTAGTAAAGGTTGTGCTGACTGGTGGCATAGCTGGTCCAAGGCATAAGCATCATAAGCAGTTGCTTGGGACAGCACACTTCAAAGGACAATGTTCTGGACAAATTATCTTACACAATTTTTACAATCCATAGTGTCAAGTCAAAGTTAAACTATCCTGAACAGGCCCTGAAGGTGCCCAAGGGGTTTGCAGAGGGTAGAGCTCTGCAATTACTTGACCTCGTCACTAGAAGGAGGAGATGTGGTCAGCATCTTGCTCTGACCGGTTTGACCCCAGGTTAAACCCTGGTACTCATTTCACAGCAGGCTGAGTAGGCCTGGGAGTCACTCTGGATGTGGAGGTGTGATGAAAAATCTCCACCTCACCGGGAATTGAACCACAACCATCCAGCCAGCAACTCAGTGCGCTACCCACTGATTCCTAATCTACAGTGTCACTGAATCTTTTACCTGAATTACCAATATTGAAAGTGATGTTGCTCAAATTCGTTTTTCCTTAATATAAATGAAATGTATGCTAGTTAAAAATGCAGGAAAATGGAGTTAATCTATAATTTAAAGCTTCTGTGTGGTCCAGCCCTCATTTATTTCAAGTATCATTGTCATTTTATTATATGACTGGCTACGTCATGTAGGTAGCACAAAGTTACACTAATAAGTAATATAATGTAATAAGTATTTAAATATATATTGATATGCAAAAGTGTAAAAACATTAATTCACCATAAAATAAGTGAAACTCCCCTTCATGGAAACTTCTGAATAGCTAACATTTCTCTATAGTGGACACTTCTATGTTCCCTGTTTCGGTATTTATGACATTTGATACTTCTGAAAAGCGGGCACTCTAAAGCAGATGCAGACAGACTTCTGATTTTGGGAGGGAAAGATTCCCTATGATGGAAAACGTAAATTGCTTGAAAATTATTCAAATAGCATGGTAACGCCAGCAATTGAAGTGCCTTTCTGAAGACCAGGGCTTGCCATTAATCAGATAACTTATGAATGATTCTATCATACTCGAGCTCCTAAAATGACATTCTGGTTTCTTAAACAGGGAACTGATTTTAGGGCATCTTACATAATTACCTCGATGCATTTTAGTTTCTCCTGAAAAATTATGACTGGATTTAGCTTGCCCCTTTTCTTACACTCATCGAATTGTTAAAACCCAAAAGCAATTGTTTTCATATAATACTATTGCCATAGAGTTTATAAAATTTGGATGTGAACTTGTCTTCATTACAAAATAAAAAACAATGTGTTCCAAAAGAAAAAGAAAAAAAAATGAAAGTTGTTTCTGCCTACAGTATTCACAAGGAGAGGAAAGTAATAAGATGTAACCAATGGAGTGAAAGCGCGGTATTGTCACATGTCTGCTGCGAGGTGTGGCCTAGCGTACCATAGCGTGGCCTTTAACATTCCTCTACCCATTCCAGACGGCATGCCACAGCACCCTCACATGGCTGCTAAAACCTGTGAAAAGCNNATGTACAAGTTATTATCGAACTATAGATTATTCTGAGTATAGTGTTTAAAAATCATAAGAATTGAAATAACACTAAATTCACGATTTATTGTTACAATAAACACGCCCCTAGACAGCCTAGAGAACCTGTATGATAAATCCGCCTCTACCAGAAGGAAAAACGGAGAAAAACCCGGGCCAGGATGGGACTACAGAATTTATGTACACAACCGTGCCAAAGTTGAGTACACATAAAACTAAATTACTATGAATCATAAGGCACAACACAATCACCCAAGAAAATTGTTTTTGAAATTGTTATAAGTTATTTAAAAAAGTGCTACAGCAATGGCGTGATAAAGTACAAGACGGATTTAACTTTTATAAAAATCAATAAATTCTTTTACAGTGTAGAAGCAC